>CM046042.1:34025117-34448200 GCA_025215565.1 Flaveria ramosissima
GTAAAAATTTCGGAATTGAAAATACTTAAAACCCTAACTTATGAATAAATCTTCATCGGAGGTACTAAAAGTTAAAGAAATCAATCTTCTAAATTATAAAAATTTTTCTTTTGTATAGGTTACCATTTGTAGTAAAGGTGAGTTTCATGGCCCATTTTTGTTTTGTAAAAGTTTTGGGGGAAAAGCATACTATTTGATGCATTATTTTCTGAGATTTATGTTACAACCATTAATTCGGATGTGGAACCGTTAGATAATATTGGTAGCGCTACTTAGGAAAATATTTCCTGCACCAATAAGATGAGTATTGTGATGCTATATATCTGATTATGAAATATGTTATGACATATACGAATGATCTGATTGCTATGTAAGGTTTGGTTGTATATAATGCATCAATATTATATGTTTGATAAACCTGTGAAGCTCACCAACTTTATGTTGACTGTTTTGAGTATGCTTTTTCAGGAATTCATCATGACTAACAGCTTAATGTTCTCCTTTGATGTTTATAATGGCTGGGGAGAGGTTGTGGGGAAAGTTTGTGTAAACCTGACAGTGAACTTGTATGATCTCAGTGTCTCGGTGGATGTTCACTTCCATCGTCTCTGAAGATGTTGCTGTTAGGCTTTTAATGTAATAGGGTTATGTTAGTTCAAATTTTGACTATGATAAACTGATGTAATTCTAACTCCTTTATTATTAATCTGGTTATGTTATGTGATATTATATATATTTAATATGCCTCATCATGAAATATATATTTATGTGATATTTAGTAACCATCGAATATCAATGAGTTTTGAGCAAACAAGTCACACCGTAAGCATTTCACGCTTCCGCCGGGATGTGACAGGTTGGTATCAGAGTCATTGTTTATAGAGAATTAGGTACCATAAAATACCTAGACTATAACCATAAGCTCATATCTGTGTAATTATGTGTATATATGATTTTGCATGTCATGATTCCATGAATATTAAAGCATTTTCCTTGCAAAGAATTTATTATATATATAAAAATAGGTAACTAACTGTTGGGTTCAAACCATGAAAAGATTTGTTTTGCAGCTATGAGTACCGATAATAATTTTTGTGAGACTAACTCATCCGGATACTCGGATTATAATAATCACAAAGAACTTACGCCTGAACCTAAACCTCAGCAAATTCTAGAACCTTTTCCAACCGAAAGGGAAGATAATCCTAAGCCCAAATTTTATGTCCGTCGTGCACCTGTAATGGTAGGAGGATATACCATTAAAACTCCTAAGAAAAGGGTACGACCCGGGAACAAATTCAAGACCAAGCAAGACGAAGGCAAGGAGATACAAGAAACTGACTCCCTCAGAAACGAAGAAAATGAAGCTAAAAGACAAAGGGTGGATGGAGATCAAAACGCAGCCACTCAACAAACCCTTAAACAGCTCAAGAAAATTCAACAAGAGATCAGGAATATTCAGAAGGATGTGAAGGAACTAAAGGCACCCAAGGGAAACATCTTCTCAAGAATATGGAAATGGATGCAGGGAAATTAGGAGCAACTTAATGTGAAATTTTTTTGAATAAAAACTTAAATGAAAACATCTTTTGTGTTTGAACTATTGCTTGCTTATGTGTTAATTAGAATATTGTCAAGAGTCTAAAATTCTTTTTAATATTTACTATAATTAACTATAGAAAAACATGCCGCCAAGAAGAAATACGCAACCCATAAGGAGGACTGCAAGAGTGGGACGACCTAGAACTAGACTTGGAGAAGAAACACCTGTTAACTCGACAACCAATGAAGATGAAAGGATCTCCCGAATAGTGTCACAGCAGTTGGAAGCTACCATACCCATACTAGTAACTCAACTTCAATAAAACCTGAACCTCGGTACCACAACCCGCGGCAACGAAATACCAACTGATGATGCCATAAGAGAACAACCAGCAGAGGAAATTATAACAGAGCAAGGATGTTCCTACAAAGCCTTTATGTCATGTAGACCTCGAGAATTTGATGGTAAAGGCGGAGCAGTACAGGCTCTACGCTGGTTAGATGAAATGGAGTCAACTCTGGAAATCAGCAAATGTGCCAATAACAACAGAACCTTGTTTGCTTCACACTCATTGAAAGGGGAAGCACAATCCTGGTGGAAGATGGAGATGACCACTAAAGGTAGGCACATTATGAATGAGTTGAGTTGGGAGGAATTCAGGAATTTGGTTATAGAGAAATACTGTCCTTATAATGAAATAGAAAAATTAGAAACGGAGTTTTTAGCTTTAGAAATGAAAGGAGCAGCACATCGGGAATATACCGACAGGTACAATGAACTCTCGAGGTTAGTACCACATCTAGTGGCCCCAGAATCAAAGAGAATAGGAAGATATATTTGGGGACTAGTGCCACAAATAAGGGGATTAGTGAAATCAGCTAGGCCCAAGACTTTTCAAGATACTGTAAGTTTATCAGGAAGTCTGACAGATGAGATGATAAGAAATGGATCACTAGGTAACCCTAGATCTGGAGAAAAGAGAAAGTGGAGTGATGATAACCCAGGGGGAAGATTTAAGGGAACCCCTCAGAAACGAATAGTTAGACAGCCTCCTCGAAACTACCTAGGAATGACACGGGAAAAGAAACCCCAGACAGAAAACCAGCCGTGGTGCAACACTTGCCAAAGATACCATCAAGGCAACTGTGCGATGGTAATCTGTTACAACTGCAAGAAAAAGGGGCATATATCCCGAGACTGCAAAAACCCTGCAAATCCAAAATCAGTCTGCTATCAATGTGGGAATGAAAATCATCGCCGAAACGAATGCCCACAAAGGAAAGGCACTGACTAATCAGAACAACCCTCGGGGGAGAGCATTCATAATGCAGGCAGAAGAAGCTCGACACGAACCAGAAGTTGTCACGGGTACGTTCCCTGTAAACGATCAGTATGCTACTGTATTATTTGATACTGGAGCAACCCGTAGCTTTGTTTCAAAAACATTTAGGCCACTACTTAACTTGACCACAGAAAAGCTAAATCAAAAATATATGATAGAATTAGCGGATGGTAAGATAATCGAAGCTTATGAGATCGTTCCTAATTGTACCATGAATTTAGATGAAAACTATTTCAATATAGATTTGATCCCTATTGATTTAGGAGGATTTGATATTGTTGTAGGAATGGATTTGTTAAGTAAGAATCAAGCTGAAATAATATGTGGTAAGAAAATGATCAAAATCCCTTTAGTTAATGAGAATAGAACACTGTGCATATATGGTGAAAAACCTAGGGGCACCATAAAAATAATTTCTTGTAAAAGTGCACAAAAATGCCTAAGGAAGAAATGTTTGGCTTATTTGACTCACATTGTTGACACTAAGATAGACAAAGTAAACCTGAAAGATGTTCCAATTGTCAATGAATATTCAGATGTATTCCCTGATGAATTACCTGGATTACCACCCCCACGTCAAGTAGAATTCAAAATTGAATTGATGCCAGGAACAGCCCCTATTGCTAAGGCACCCTACCGTTTAGCACCTACTGAAATGAAGGAATTAATGAGCCAACTTCAGGAACTTTTGGATAAAGGATTTATACGACCTAGTGTATCACCCTGGGGAGCACCAGTTTTATTTGTTAAGAAAAAGGATGGAACATTTAGAATGTGCATAGACTATAGGGAACTCAATAAAGTAACTATAAAGAATAGGTATCCCTTACCTAGAATAAACGACCTATTTGACCAATTACAAGGATCTAGTTACTTTTCAAAAATAGACTTGAGATCAGGATATCATCAGCTAAGAATACAGGATGAAGATATACCCAAGACAGCATTCAGAACAAGGTATGGACATTATGAATTCCTGGTAATGCCATTTGGATTAACCAATGCTCCCGCCATATTCATGGATTTGATGAATAGGATATGTAAACCCTATTTAGATAAGTTTGTCATAGTCTTTATAGACGACATTTTAATCTATTCTAAGAATAAGGAGGATCATGAGCAACACTTAAGATTGACCTTGGAGTTGTTAAGAAAAGAAAAACTATACGCAAAATTCTCAAAATGTGAATTTTGGAAAAGAGAAGTGCAATTCCTAGGGCACATAGTCAATCAAAAAGGAATACAGGTAGATCCAGCAAAAATAGAAGCTGTTAAGAAATGGGAGAATCCCAAGACACCAACAGAAGTACGTCAATTTTTAGGATTAGCAGGATATTATAGAAGATTCATAGAAAATTTCTCAAGGATAGCTCAGCCCTTGACTGAACTAACTCAAAAAGACAAGCCATATGTCTGGGGAGAAAAACAAAAGAATGCATTCGAACTTTTGAAAAGTAAGTTATGTAGTGCACCTATTTTGTCATTACCAGAAGGGACTGACGATTTTGTAGTATATTGTGATGCGTCTCGTCAAGGATTTGGATGTGTATTAATGCAACGAAGTAGAGTCATCGCATATGCCTCTAGACAACTTAGGGGAAGTGAGAAAAACTACACTACTCATGATTTGGAATTAGGAGCAGTAATCTTTGCACTTAAGATTTGGAGACATTACCTGTATGGGACAAAATGTACAATATATACGGATCATAAGTGTTTACAGCATATATTTGAGCAGAAAATGCTGAACATGAGACAAAGAAGATGGATAGAATTACTGAGTGATTATGATTGTGAAATCAAATATCATCCAGGTAAAGCAAATGTAGTTGCAGATGCTTTAAGTAGAAAAGATAGGGTTAAACCGTTACGAGTACGAGCCATGAGAATGGAACTACAATCAGATCTGTTAAGACAAATATGGGAAGCCCAACAGAAAAGTAAAATAGAAATAAAAGGACAGGAAAAGGATTTACAGGCAGATACACATGGAATTCTAAGATTTAAAGGAAGGACCTGGATACCTGATAAGGACCTGGAATCCTAGTAAAGGTATAGAAAAATTATATACTGACTATTAAGAATTATAGAATCCACTGGAAAAATCTCGTGACCTAACTCAAAACATTTTCTGAAATATTAATTTTTAACTATTCTATCAACTAAAAATCGGAAAAAAATACTTAAATTATGAAATAAATTATGGGAAATTTATAGAAAATATAAGAATAAAAATAAAGTAGTTTGTGTAAAAATTAGAATTTTTGGACATGATTTGGTATTTTTAGCAAAATAAGGGTATAATAGGAAAAATTATAAAAATAGCTCTGCTATAATTTAGAACATTAGAAAATTCTGAAAAACCTTACAGATTGTAATTATTAATCTGACAAAATTTGACTAATTTTAGAGGCCCGAAGATATTTCTAAAGAATTATGTGAATAATATAAAAATAATAAAAATTAGCCTGAAAATAATCTGAATATAAAATTTTAGTATATTTTACCTAACACTAAGATACATCTACTGTAAAAATTTCGGAATTTATACTAAAACCTAACTTATGAAATAAATTCTTCAATCTGAGGTACTAAAAATGTTAAAGAAATATACATTTTCTAAATTATAAATATTTTTCTTGTATAGGTTACCATTTGGAGTAAAGGTTCATGGCCCATTTTGTTTTGTAAAAGTTTTGGGGAAAAAGCATACTATTTGATGCATTATTTTCTGAGATTTATGTTACAACCATTAATTCGGATGTGGAACCGTTAGATAATATTGGTAGCGCTACTTAGGAAAATATTTCCTGCACCAATAAGATGAGTATTGTGATGCTATATTATCTGATTTATGAAATATGTTATGACATATACGAATGATCTGATTGCTATGTAAGGTTTGGTTGTATATAATGCATCAATATTATATGTTTGATAAACCTGTGAAGCTCACCAACTTTATGTTGACTGTTTTGAGTATGCTTTTTCAGGAATTCACCATGACTAACAGCTTAATGTTCTCCTTTGATGTTTATAATGGCTGGGGAGAGGTTGTGGGGAAAGTTTGTGTAAACCTGACAGTGAACTTGTATGATCTCAGTGTCTCGGTAGATGTTCACTTCCATCGTCTCTGAAGATGTTGATGTTAGGCTTTTAATGTAATAGGGTTATGTTAGTTCAAATTTTGACTATGATGAACTGATGTAACTCTAACTCCTTTATTATTAATCTGGTTATGCTATGTGATATTATATATATTTAATATGCCTCATCATGAAATATATATTTATGTGATATTTAGTAACCATCGAATATCAATGAGTTCTGAGCAAACAAGTCACACCCTAAGCATTTCACGCTTCTGCCGGGATGTGACATTTTAACTTTTATTCGACTAATATCAGTCACCTCGGTACCTATAGGGACGATGTGTCGGGCCTATTAGTTCCTTGTATCGTCGATGTATATCTAGATGACTTATAAGAGTTATCAAGATGAATATGTATGAATGACACCTATAGCGACCACAAGTTGTCGCTATCGGTGAATACCACCTATAACGACAACATGTGGTCGCTATAGGGTGACAAATTCTCGTTTCTACAGACTCATATCCTTGTACTGATTGTAATTATAGTATTTTATATTTGGTTTTTAACAGGGCCGGTCCTGAGAGTCCTCGAAAAATTTTAGGCCCTAGGCGAGTAGAAGAAAATAGGCCCATATAATATAAAGTTAATAACACGTATGTAAAAAATATATGATACGACAATAATTGTTTTACTAACACACAAAAGCATTGTGGCAAAATAATCAATTTACATACTTAAGTGAATCGTAAGACACTCCCAAAGTTTTTAAAATAAGTTTAGATTGAATAACTAGTAGAATACTAAACTAATTAAAATGTTAATGGAATCTAAGTTTCAATAGATCAACATAACTAATTACTATTAGGTTTTTAATGGCCTATAGTTGTTTTTAAAAGAAATATATACATACAAATATAATATAAAAAAATTTTAAAAATTTCGAGCCTCTGAGGAGATTGGGCCTCTTCGCCCCTCTCAAGGCCGCCCATGGTTTTTAATACCAACTTTAGTTATACCTAAAAGACTTGGTATTTTCCTTTTATTTCTTTCGTTGAATCTATTTATTCTCATATTTAACATAGCAATAGTGAAGTTATCCATTTCTTTTAAACCATAATATCATGCAAATGATCTAAACGTCGTTGACGAAACATAGATTCTTACTTTTATGCCAATAGATATTGTTTAAGTTTGTGGATAATTCAATATGGTTTAAATGAGCATGTGACTGCAATTTATATCACCTTTAATATTATTATGATTATCATATCCCTTATCCATGCTTCTTACAGTTACAGTTCCATATGTATATTTATCAAACAATTTCCCATTTTTCACCAACTTCTTTTTTTTATATATTTTACTGACATGAATTGTTGAGCTATCCGGTTATATTTAAGACTGTCATTCTAATTGAAGGATAAATTTTGTTAGTATTTCTATTGTAATAAATTATAACAATAGATTATGTAAATATGTAATGATGTTTAATTCCTATATCAATAAATGAATGGTGGTTTGAAATTTAAGAATTATGTTTTGCAATATGAAAATCTAACTGTAAAGTCTCCTGAAAATAAGACCTTAAAATTAAAAGATACAAAGCTTCCCCTCATTCTGAGTTCTAAATTCTCTCAATACAGAAGTTATTTACATGCTCATAGTATGATGACTCACACTAAAGGATCAACCATTTTAACATAATTAACTTTCCATGAAAGCTTATCTTGTCCTTCAGTGGAATCTTATCTTGTAAATCTTTAATGGATTCTTTAGTAGGAGGTCATTAAAGGAAGTTAATAATGCACTCGTAGTGGAATCTTCATTAACAACTGATTAGTAGAAAACTTGATCAGTTGTTATTCATTAGCTGGATATTGATAGATGATCTTTTACTTTAATTGCTCAGAGGACTCATTCGATGGAAGATGGTCTGGTGATCCTATATAGTTGATAGTATTCATCAGAGGATTCGTATTAGAGGATCGTGTGTACTTACACTTATTTGATGATATAACTTACATGGAGATAAATGGAATCTGATTAGAGGATAGTCTTTTACAAAATATATGACTTGTTCAGTTTGTTGGATGAGGCCCCTTTAGAAAGTTAAACAACACACACTATTTAGGATGATTTTCTCTGTTTGTATTGCTTCACGAAATAAGAATTACAAGCGCATTCAAAACGTAAACATAATACCACTATTTATAATAATAAAAAAACTAAAAAATCCTACAATTATGGTTAACGTGCATTGAACGAGCCCACGTACTCCTTTTCTTTTGCATCACACCAACAATCACATACCACTTAATTTGGCCAACAATCTCTCCAAATTAAGCAGCTTATTTGACCTGTGACCTAGTCAAACCCGTAACCCGACTCGATGTTTAACTCCATGACTCGCGTGACCCGTGAATGAACCCGATTAACCCAGTTGTGAATTTTATAATCACCAGTTCTTTAAGAATTAACATGTTTTTTTTATTTTGCTTATACTATCATGCTCAACTCCCGTTGTCTCTTTCATTTATATCAGATCAAAAGAATAATAGTATACGTTAAATATGTGGTTGTAGCATCTGCAAACATTAGTGATTAGTCAATGTTCAATGATATACTCAAAGGACATATGTTTAATTGAGAGCTCACCAATCTCACGCTAAATGGGAAAGGAAACATGTGGGTCTACATGCACATGTAATCTTGGTCATTACAATCTTTTTACTTTGTAAGTTCACATTTTACAATTGCTTATTTCTAATTTTAAATTTCTTTATTCTAAAAATGTGTTTTTAAGTTGAACATCTTGGGATAATCGATGAGGCATTCACGAATACAAGTTGGAGTAATGTGCAGAGCAAACTAAATACAATTTGCTTGATATGAGTTCTTGTAGATGACATGACTTAGGGGGTGTTTGTTTTTTGTGAGAAGTACATCCTGACATCTTTTGTCTGCGCCGCGTAGACCAAACACAGATGTTGGACTCTGCAGATTGTTTGTTTTCTGGAAGACGCTTTATTTAAAAACATCTTCCTGACGTCTGCGTGGAGAAGACATAGACCTACCACTTCTGAAGTCTTCTAACTTCTTCTCAACTTTTCAATACATTCCCACCTCCCCCAACCGGCCGCCCCACCTCCCCCCACCGGCCGAACCACCACCGGCACACCTCCCCCCACCGGCCGGACCACCACCGGCTCACCTCCCCCCACCGGCCAGACCACCGTTGGCCCCCCTCCCCTTACCTGCGCCCGCCTCCCCCCTCCTCCCACAGCAAGACGAAATCATCGTTCGGGTGGTTTCACTTGCTCTCCCGAAGCCACATCAACCTAAACCTGTTGGAATAATCATTGATTAGATCTGAATTTTAAGTTGGTTGTGATATTGTTTTGAGTTGGTTGTGAAATTATTTTAGCAGTCTAAATTTTGAGTTGGTTGTAAACTGTTTTAGCAATCTGCAGATGTTACAGTCTTTTTCTTGCAGACAGCAGACATTTGGTCCACCTCTTCTGCTTCATATGTCTGCAGATGTGGTTCGCAGACTGCATACATTTTCCTGCAGAAATAACAAACAGTACCTTAGTCATTTCACGAAATAACTTGTTCATATTGAATGAAGCGGCATTGTTCATTTGAATGAAGCGGTAAGATACAATCTGTTGAGGGAAATGAAGAGTTTGTGAATGTGAATAGCCGATTATTTATCATAGTCGTTTCTTGAATTAGAAGAAAATTTAACTATATTTCTTAACTGTCACATCCCGTCGGAAGCGTGAAATTCTTGGGTGTGACTCGTCGGTCCAAAACGCATTGATTATCAAGACATGCAAATCACATAAATAAACTAAAATATCATTTTCATTAGTTCATAATTATAGGATTACAATATGAAACTTAGTCTAATAATTTAGACTTATACATTTGTAATCCCAATCAAAAGCACGTGTCTTCAACATTTCACACAATCTTCAGCTAGTAGTGTACGTGAACATCCACATAAAGGCTAAAGTCAAACAAGTCAATAGTCAACCAGATGCACAACTTTCCTAATTTGTCGTGCCGATCACTATACATGTTGAACGTAAACACGAGATTATAATACATTATGCTGACCTGAAAAAGTATACTCAAAATAGTCAACATACAGTTGGTGAGAACATAGGTTTAATCAACAACATAAATCATTTTACATTGACGTAATACAATCAAACTCACAACCAAACCTACTCATATGTCAATGATTCATAACTGTCAAATACAAATCATAAAATCAAATAATATAACATCACTACCCTCATCCAGCAGATACAGGTTGACATATTCCCAAGTAGCGCTACCTATATTATTTGACGCTTTCTCGTCCGAATTAATGGTTGTGTCAATATGACAGTAACAAAAATTCTCAAATAAGCATCACATTCAACAAAAACAGTATGCTTTTTCCCTTAAAATTCATAAATCAAAAAGGGGTCATGTTACGCACCTTAATTCCAGCCAAATATCAAATAATTCCTATAAAATAATTATTTGTTAAACTAATTCTTATTTTTTTAAAATTTTAGCATTTAAATCACTAATTATATCAAAATTCCTAATCGATATCTACTGTCATTCAAAAATCCTCAAAATTTACCAGCAGAAACATTTAAAAATCTATATATTATCTCATAAAATTTTAAATTAGTAACTCATAACAGGCAGTTTACTAGAATATTTAAAAATCAAAATTTTAAAATAAATGGAATAATAGCTTACATATTCCTAAATATTCCAAACAAATTTAAACACACTGTTTCTTCTAAATTCATAATTTATGTAAATTTTTAATGATTTATCCTGTTGGTTTGCTATTTCTTTTATTTCTACTTATTGAGTATTTTAAAATATGAAACGCAATCATACATGCGAATTAAGTCACGAAATTTATTTTGTAATTCTCATAAAATATGATTGTTATTATAATTTTTCTAGATTTTTATCAGGTTCGGATCTTCTGTTTAATAATTTTCTTTCAATTATTGAATTAATTATCTATTATTAATATATAAATATGTTACCCCATAAAATTACAGATTGATATTTCTAATATTTTCTAACAAGTTCCTAATTTTATTCTCACAATCACAGTGTTTAAGTACTTAGTCTAATTTATCATAAATATCCATGTTTTAATCCTTTAATTCTTGTATTTGTGTTTAAATCTTTTATTTTTATAAAATCTTAAATTTTTTAGTTTTTGAATCCCTTTCTTACTGATTTTTAAATAAAATCATATATTCATGAGTTTTTTCAAATAACCTTGATGATTTTTAAAAGGTTGGTTTATATGTGTTTAGTTAATCACACACATATACTTCTTCTCTATTGGATTTAGGAATCAAACCTTAGTTGATGATGAAAGAACTAAAGAGGATTGCTTGGCTAGGCTCTTGATGATCCGTTTATATGGCAGAGAGACTTAAAATGATGGAGTCCATCATGATTAGGTCTAGGTTTTAGAGTGATGAAGTGGGGTTATAGGAATGCTTAGTCGGGTTATTAGGATAGGTGGTGAGTTTTAGGAGAGGTTAGTGTCAAGGTGGTGCTAGGTGGCGGGTTTGGAGAGTAATGACTCACTTGGTCATTAAGGCTAGGGTTAACTAGTGGTTAAGTTGCTAATTGGGTTTATTGGTGTCTTAAGGAACCGATACACGGGTTTAGGTTAGGTTTTAGTTAGTGTTTAGGTGTTTAAGATTTGGTTAGTTTTAGTTCATAAGGTTAACTTGATTTAGTGGAGTTTGATCTTAAGATATAACATGTAATTAAAGCATTTAGTATTTAACTAACTAATCACATAACCCTAAGATGACAATCATATGATTCATATACATGGACATGTAACACGTATGCATGCATGCATGCATGCTCACATACTTTCATGCAAAAATATATATAGATTTTATATAAGGTTAAACATAAATTCATTTAGCAATCTCTAAATCTTTGATTTTTATCAAATCTTAAATTTTTTGGTTTTTGAATCCCCTACTTACTGATTTTTGAATAAAATCATATGTTCATGAGTTTTTTCAAACAACCTTAATGATTCTTAAAAGGTTGGTTTATATGTGTTTACTTAATCAAACACATATACTTCTTATCTAGTGGATTTAGAAATCAAACCTTAGTTGATAATGAAAGAACTTAAGAGGATTGCTTGGCTAGGCTCTTGATGATGATCCGTTTGGTGTGCTTGCTCTTGAGCTTAAAGGTTGATTATAAGCTAGTGGAGAGTGACTTGTTCTATGTTGATCTTGAGGTTGTTAGTGATCAAGAAATGGTGATGAGGTGAGGACCGAGAGTATGAGGGTGGTAGCGGAGGTGGATTGAGAACCGAGAGTGGGAGAGGGGGTGGAAACCAAGAGGTGGTAGTTGCGAGTGAGGTGGTTTGAGGTTGTGGTGTGTTGCGGTTGTGGTGGTGTAGTGGTTTCATTGTGGCCTAGAGACTTCAAATGATGGAGTCCATCATGATTAGGTCTAGGTTTTATAGTGATGAGGTGGGGTTATAGGGATGCTTAGTCGGGTTATTAGGATAGGTGACGAGTTTTAGGAGAGGTTAGTGTCAAGGTGGTGCTAGGTGGCGGGTTTGGAGAGTAATGACTCACTTGGTCTTTAAGGCTAGGGTTAACTAGTGGTTAAGTTGCTAATTGGGTTTATTGGTGTCTTAAGGAACTGATACACGGGTTTAGGTTAGGTTTTAGTTAGTGTTAAGGTGTTTAAGATTTGGTTATTTTAGTTCATAGGGTTAACTTGATTTAGTGGAGTTTGATCTTAAGAGATAACATATAATTAAAGCATTTAGTATTTAACTCACTAACACTACTACAAAGTTGTTAATAGATGACGTGCAAAAGATGACACGTGAAGAAAGATGACGCGTATTTTTTGCGTGTCATAAAAATTATGTCGTAATTTACAAAATTTATAAAAAATATGACACACATTCTTGCGTGTCATATTTGTCCGTCATTTTTGAAACGCGCACCCAACTAAATTTTGAATTCCCCCTTTTAACATATTAACCCTAACTAGGTTATAACCTCGTGTATTACACGAGTTAAATAATAAATATTCAAAATTAATAAAAAGCTTGAAAATATAAAATACTATTTTTATATAAGATATAACTAAAATTATGTGTAAGTACTTCACTTAATAAAAAAATTTACTATTTTTTTGTATCTTTCATTTTAAAAAAAAGTGTTTTTTTAACTCTCGTTTTAAAAATATGTTAAGAAACATGTCGTTCTAAGAATATTGTTTTTTGTAAAATATCATTTTTAATAGTAATCTCATTATTTCAAAACTATGCGCTTTTGTTATTTTTGTTTTTATAAATAATATTTCGTATTTAATAAAACTTTTTCGTTGACAAAATATCATATTTAAAAATATTTCATCGTTTAAAAACTCTAGGTTTCAGTTATTTTTTAGGAAAATATTTTCATATATAACCTTAATTTTTAAAGATATTGGTTTTAGAATATTTTATATATGTAGAAAGATATGTTGTTTAAAAAAGTCATAGTTTCTAAAAAACCTTTTTTTTCAAATAAGTGTATTTTCTAATCAAAATGTTTGATTTTTAATTAATAAAAAATATGTTTTAAAATATTGATTTTAGAAAATATTAAAATGTTTAAAATGAGAGAGAGAGAGAGAGAGAAAGAGAGAGAGAGAGAGAGAGAGAGAGAGAGAGAGAGAGAGAGAGAGAGAGATGATAGATAGATAAAGAAATAGAAAGAAAAAGGAGAAGAGATAATAATTAGAGATTATTTAATTATTTTAATATTTTAAAATTTGATAGATGATTTGAGCGGGAAAATAAATGGTAGAGTTAATATGATGATGACACGTGTCCACCTAATTTAATCATTTATTAGTATATATTTCTCAAACACCGCTCTGTTCTCTAAATCAGAGACCACCGCCTCCATTCTCCTCTATTTAGCTTCACACCGCCGCCGTCACCGGCCACCCGTGAACCCTAAAGATCAGTCAACCTCTAATAACTCAGGTGATGCGTGAAGCTGCTCATGATATCCATTCAATTCTGTTTCTTTCGCTTGCTTATTCGAATACCTTATTCTTCAAAACCCAAACAATGTTCAGGTCGGTTCGTCGAGAGGTTTTCAGAGAGTTTATTATACAGGAATGGAAGCGCAGGAGGGTGTTTGAGACGAATCAGGAGAAGCAAAAACAGAAAATTCGTGATGCTGCATGGCGAAGATCCCAAAGGTGATTACTCTTTCATTTCTAATTACGTCCAATACTAACTTTTTTTGTGAGACAATTTGATGGAGCTAAAACTATCTATGTTTGTGCATATAGTACAAGCAGCATCAGCTTCATTCAGCCTTATAAGGTTTGTTCTTTTTTCCCTATGTCGCTTGTACCATGGTTGAACCGCTTGTGTGCCGGTAGATGAGCACATCATTCTTCAGGACCTTACGAAACAGTCATGTTGGACCTAAGACTACTAGCAACTGTATGCCTCTCCGCTTCAAAATCATTCATTGTCCCTCATTAATGCTTAAATTAGTTAGTTTTGGTTGTTATTAAACTATAAACATGAATCTCTATTGTTTAGTTTGATATAACATTAGGCCAACTGTTGGTTACTTTAGTTTTTTTTTGGTGAGCTTTTACTTAATTGTTTTCAAAGTGTAAGTTTGTTTTCTAAGTGTAAGATTTAATTGGTTCGTTCACGATATTATACATGTTAATGACTACGTGGATCGTTAAGAGATTTAGAAGTTACAACCGCAGAAGATTGAAGGTATGTTCGAGACATTTTTTTAGCTCACAATTTTTGTCTGTGTTATGTAATATCTAAAGTGCCTTTTTGCATACTAGATAAACTATTTCTCTTTTGGTTACATGTATGATTATATGTACATTAAGTTATTAAAGTTGCAGAATGGTGATATCATTGTTCAAATGTAAATAGGTATTCTTAATTTAGATTCCAATTACATGGATGCAGTAGAACTGGACTATGAGTCTATGATAGTTTTACTTCCTTGAAACAATGATTGAGTAAAGAATTTGTTCCTTTTGCAGCACATAAGCTACACTTCAAGATGTACGTATAATTAGAAATCTTAATGGTTACCTTTATATCTTACTCATATAGAATATTGATCTGCAAAAAACAGTTATAAGTTGCTTTGTTATGTTTTTCTTTTCAAATTTGTTTGAGATGCGCATCTTCTACAAAGACTATTTATCTTGATACACCTTAATTCAACTTCTGTTAAGAGTTATTTGTGTATAAATGGTCAAGTAGCATCTTATAGTATACATATTTTGTTATTTGTTTATTTATTTTTGTTATATTCATGTCATGTTATATACATTTAGTTACATTCGCAGGGAACCAAAAGCATCAAGAGGACATATCGAAAGTGGGAAACCAAAACCGATTTCAAAAGGGAGCAAAGGTGCAGAACTAGTTGATGGTGTCCGGACATCAAACAAGAGGATCATAAGGTGGTAAAGACACGTTTTAGTGCATTTATATGCTACAAGCAGCACCAAACCGACCTCATTCTTTTTTCACTAGGAGTGGGGGTTAATAGTTTAGTGGCCGTTGAGAAATCAGCTTTCTTTAGATTATTTTGTTTTTGGTATGTTATTATCAATAGTATGGTTAGGTGATCTTTGATACAAGTGTTTAGACTTGGAACAACTTTGTAATGTTTTTTAATATTTAATTAAATGAATTGTTTTTCTATTATTCAACAATTATAGATTTATAGTTATATAAAACAGCAGGTAATTTTAAATACTTCATAAAATTCACAAAGATGACACGCGCATACTCGTCATCTTGTCATTTTGACTACCCTTTTCTTGACGCGGAAAGTGCGTCATCTATTGCCCGTCATAAAATGCGCGTCATCTTCTGCACGTCATAAAGAGATGACGCGCAGATGCGTGTCATCTCTCATTTATGACTACCCCTTCCTTGACGTGCATATGTGCGTCATCTGACCCCACAGATTGCTCGTCATCTATTGTAGTTTTTCTAGTAGTGTAATCACATAACCCTAAGATGACAATATATGATTCATATACATGCACACGTAACACTTATGCATGCATGCTCACATAATTTCATGTAAAAATATATAAAGATTTTATATATGGTTAACACAAAAATTCATTTAACAATCTCTAATAAGGTGTATAGATATATACTATTTACTTAGAATGGTTCTTAAAATGGTTAATTTACCTAACTTTGGCTTAGGGTTGTCACATTAACGGAAAATTTAATTGCTTGATTATGTTTATTACAATTTTTATTTTTTGACGAATCTTTTAAAGATAGAAAAAAAAGGAGTTGCTATTGGAGGGAGATGAAATTGTAAACAACAATTTAGATTTTTTTAGCATCAAACAAATCAGACGGGAACCTCAAAATGGTGTAAAATGTAAACAAATAATTTTAATTTTTGGATGTGATATGATAAAGTCGAGGCAAGAAAGGGGCCAAGTCTAACCCCAGCTAGCAATTAGACACAAAACATATATGCATTTTTGGTGTGCAATTGATTCCAAGTAGTGTTCGATAGTCAAACGATTCGATTTAATATACATTAAAGGTAATGATTTAAATAAAAATAGTTTTAAATTTAAAATTTTTAAGGAATATAAACCATTAATTTTTAATCAATAGTTGAAATTAATGTTTTAAAGCCCCGATCTGTTCGGCCTGTCTGACCGAGAATGGAGTGGGGACTATCACACCCTCGAAATCTATGTGCGGAGTTTTACCACGAGACGTGTGAACAAACCAGGATTTAAGTCCTTAGTGACTTTGAACGACCTCTAAATGACTTTTCAAAACAATCCTTAGAGTTAATAAATTCAAACAACGTGACAGCGAACGTCTAAATATTCAAACTGTGATGTATGAACATAACTGCGCAAAACACGCACCCAAAAACTTTATTTAAACGTAAAGCATAATTGATGTTATGAAAATATTTGCATGCCGAGAGACCCGTGGTGTGCTCCTATATGCACCTGTAGTTTAACGACCAAAGAAATACATACTAAGGTGTCAACACAGGATTAATTAGTTCATGAGTTTGAAAGTAAACAAAAACAATTGTGTTGTAATAACATAAGTAATGTGTAGTGTAACACATAGCTAATCTATAACATCAGCATAACAGTAGTGTTTTTCGCAATCGAATTGACTGTGTTTGTTTGTTTGCCTTCGGTCGTGAAAATATTTTAGTCGTTTAGGACAATGTTGCACCCACTTGACCTCTAGTCATACGGGTGGGGCTTTTCAGACCCAATAGAACTACCCAATATTTCCCGCTAATTTCCTTAATTAACAATTAGAAAGTGTAGGGACATTTCTGTGATACTACACTATGTTCATGCCATACACAACTTAAATAAATAAAATGTTTAAAGGTATGTTTTATCCCCTAAATGAGTATTTAAAAAAGTGGCAGTGAACTCATCTTAAGTGTATGCCCAAAAATAATAATAATCAAAGCTAGATGAAAAGAAAACTCATCACAGGTTATCTAACAAGGAGAGGGAGATTTCCCCCCTTTTACTTTTCTCTCACCCTACTATTTCATTTCTGTTTAAGCTTAGGGGATTAATTGATTGGATACCCGAGAACCATAATCTTTCCTAGGAACAGCTTCTTCGATGATAGATAGGGGTCAGTTTATTTCGCATCTACGCCCCCTACCCTCCAAACAGTATGGGAGCCTTTCAGCTCGTACTATGAGTACATAAGTAATGTAGGGTAGAATGGATTAACAAACCCTAAGTGTTCAATCAATCCCATTGTTTATGTATTATAGAAAATATTGAACAGTTTAATCCAGTTGACCCATTTGACATGTTGGTGACATGTTAAGTGAAAACATATTTATTTATGTAAAACCAAATTAAGTTTGATCTAATGCATCCACATGTTGCACATAATGAGTTCTAAACTCTAACCGGATTTTCTAACTAGCAAAAGCTATCATACGACACATACGAATCCATACCAACAATTAACATGCATATTTCAATCTGACATTATTCAATCACTTCAATTTTCCTGAGTAGTGGTTACCTATGTTACTAATCATGCAACCTAACACATATAGGATTCCAACCACTTTTTATATGCCATGTGAAGTAAGTTACTACTTCACATCCCAAATCCAATCAATCCTACTAAGTATGGGCCTCGAATCAGCATGCGTGTATGATATTCACTTACATTCCAAGCATTCTAGTTATACCATATTGATCAGGCATCATCATAACATCATGTAACCCTAATTGCTAGTATTAGTCCAACTTAATACCTCAACCCATCCATCACTAGTTTACATGTGCACTTGAACATTCAATTTCCGGTATTGGAATCAATGTCATCTAACTATTGCTTTTTAAACCATTTAAGTTTTCCAACAAACATTCTAACATGAACCTAGTATCTCATGCATGACCAAACATTGAACTTTAAAAATCACATTTACAAAGTTTCCTCTCCGAGAAGATAACATCTATAATCCAAATTTCACTAACTAATCACCATTTCATCATTTATATGATTAATCTAATCCATATCAACCATTAGAACGCAACAAATATCATCAAATCACGAATTCTAAAGTTTTTAAAAACTAAAGTTTTCACTTTGGGTAAGTTAAGAATCAAACGTTAATACGACAAGTTTGTTGCATATTCACATAAAACATCAACAATACAATCAAATTAATACAACTACATCATCTAATTTCATCAATTTCAAGTTTTATTGCAAGATTGAACTAAGGTTTGTTCATAACCCAATTTTGTGAAAAACAATGATAAATGATTAAAATTCATACCTAATATATGTTATTGATCACTAAACAAACTTGCTAACACGGTAAATCAATCAACCAAGCAAAATCGAGTGTGTGTGTGGTCATGGCCGATCGCAAAGGGGTGGGGGTTGGGATTCTAAGCGGAAAATGGGTGATGGGGTGATTAGGATCTTATTTTAAGTACTTATTTAAGTACTTTAAATTTTATAAATTATAAACTGACATTTAAATGTTTATAGATTAATTTTGTTTCTTAACTTTTCAGTTTAATAAACCAACAACTAAAATAGTAATCATCTCTCATGATTCGTATATAATTACCATAACAATGTGTTGATACGTAATTCCTAAAATAACACAATACACCTTGTTTCACATAATAAAATATTAATTTCAATAATTATTAATGAATTTAATATTAGTTAAATCAATATTAATTATTTATTAAGTCACCAACGTTCAAGAACAACTAATGTGTATTTGTGTGATGCGTATGTAAGACTTAACTGAAGTAATAGAGTTTTGGTAATGAAAAATTACCAGATATCACAATGACCAATCCAAGCAACCCGGTTCATTTTCTATAGGTTCAAACGGTCGATTCAGTGGTCGGACTTTGAACTGGTTTGGGGTTGGGACCAGATTTCATGTTTTTTCTTTTTATTTTTTTTTGCATTTTAATGGGTTTAACGGGAGAGTAGAACGATAATTTGGAGTGTTGGACATAAGATTATGTTGAATTGTATATATAACCATAAATTACACATATAAATAACTTATATTGAGTTATATATAATATCATATATATATATGTATATAATATGATATTATCTTATTCTTAAATCTGTCCGACCAACTGAAAGTAAGGCGTCCGGTTCGTCGTCTATTCATGTATTAAAAACATTGTCTAAAATCAAAGTATAGAGAAAAAGTTTGTTAGATTGAATACTTTATGCAAGACCACTATTGTTGATTTTTTCAAATTCCTACTTTTTAAATGTCGATAACTTTTACATATGGCCCTATTTTTTTTATATAAATTACATATAAAAATGAACGCTTTTAATCAGTAAAATGAGTACTACATCGTTAGCTAGAAAAGATAAAACAAATATATTTTTCAGCTCAAATTATTTTTGCTTGCCACTATTAAGTGCAGTTCATTGTGTTTTTTCGTTTGTTATTGTGGTTTTCAGAACACGATTATGTGCTTGTACAATGGAGAATTTATAAAAGAAAACATAATGTTAAAATAATAGTGTTGTATATTTATGTAAGGCCCCGTTCCCGGGACGCTCACAGTTAGATAATCATCGCACATAAAACATACATTTAAATTTACTAAAATATCGTAGCGGAATACTTAATAAATCATTCCATATATTAATGACTGCTTTTGCAAAATAATACGTCATTGTTAATAGTTACAAAATATTATCGTTTGCATTACATCACAAAAGTGTCTTAGATATACAAATGGATGCCATCCAAAATGCCAAGTAGCTGCCCCGTGCCATCCTCAGCAACCATCATCTGCCAACTGGAAAATACATGAAAGTCAGTGTTGTTGAGTGAGTTCTAGTTTTATAAAAATATATTACCTTTCTTTCGTTAAAACGTTTACTTTACTATCACACGTGATCATACATCGTACATACATCAAGGTAATATTTATTATCTTCCATCATCGTTTATTTCGTACATATCGCACGTTTCGTACTTATCGCACTTTTCGTACATTTATTATCTTTTCACTTCTATCTAGATCTTGTCGTATGCTTAACCCCCCTCTTGAGCAAAAACCCATATCATCTAGGGTTAAGCGACAAGGATCCCATATCGCACATATCGCACGTATGGAGCAGTCACATAGACTACCTCCCCCTGTGTGTGAACTCTTAAGGTTTAGCCAAGATCACACGCTGTAAACACACAGTTGAGCTAACAAATCTCAGTGAGTTGTGAACCTCCTTTCATTTTCTTGCAAAACTTTCATTCGTTCATTCATTATAAATTTTTCGCTTCGTTAAGATAATACTTTACGTTCATTATCTTAACACTTTTATATAGCACATTTTCTTATAGAAAAATCGATTAAAACCTCTTAAAATCTTGGTCATTTAGAAACGTATATTTAGTATGCATTTCCAGCCCCAAACAAGTTTAAAATCTTTAAAATAGGGGATTTAGAACTCACCTGGACTCTGTGAGTAGCTTCTCAATCAAGCTTTCTAAGCAAGGGTCACACTACGCAGCCTGCAAATAAGTTAACACTCAAAGGAGTTAATTTCTTCCTAATTTCGCTGCTAAATTCGCTGCAAGATCAACAGTTTCGCTACTAGTTTCGCCAGCAGTTTCGCTGCTACTTTCGCCAGCAGTTTCGCTGGTATCTTCGCCCAACTTTCGTTGGAAAACCATGTCTGCGAAACTACCTGCGAAACTATATTTTCGCAGGAAGATCTATAGTTTCGTTGGATGACTACATAATTTCGCTGGATGAACACCCAGATTCGCAGAACGGACTGAAATTACGAACCAACCCATTTTTGACCCAAAACTTCAATCTTTTACACCCAAATCCTTGGTTTATCACCCAATAAGCTATATCTAAGCTTCTTACATGTTTTCTTACATAAAAACGTGAGTTTTGGGCGATTCTTTGCCACTTTCAAAAACCCCAAGCCCTAGAATCCGGGTTTACATCAAAATGAACGATTAAACGATGTTTCTTACCTGGATTCTTGGTCTTTTCTTGTTGTTTGGATGCCCACGAACACCGATCTTCAATCTCTTGATCAACCGAGCCTTGAATCACCACTTTCTCTCTATTTTCTCTCTCTACACTCTCTCTCTAAAAGTTGGGTGTTGAGTTGCAAATGAGAGTGGCTCAAGCTGATCCTTTATATACCGGGCGTTCCTGGGACCTTAAACTCGCCGAACACATAACCCGCGAGGTATACTCAGTCCATACCACATTTCTCGCTTATTTCTTCAGATAATCCCGGCTAAGCCCATTATTATTAATTGGCTCGTTTCGACTTTATTCCGGGGATTACAAGTCCACCCCCCTTATTTAGGTTTCGTCCTCGAAACCTGTTAGTCGTTGATTAGTTGAGGGTAATGTTGCCTCATCTCCTCCTCAACTTCCCAAGTGGACTCTGATCCCTTCCTGTGCTTCCACTGTACACGCACCACAGGAACCACCTTATTCCTTAGCCTCTTCTCTTTGCAATCGATGATCGCCACCGGTTGCTCCACATAATTGAGCCGTTCATCCACTTCAATATCCTCCAGTGGCACCACCATGTCCTCCTCAGCTAAGCACTTTCTTAAGTGAGATACATGGAATGTCGGATGAATTCCACTTAACTCACTAGGCAACTCCAACCTATAGGCCACCTCTCCTACTCGAGCAATGATTCGGAAAGGCCCTATGTATCTCGGGCTCAACTTGCCCCGCTTTCTGAACCGAATGATACCTTTCCAAGGTGAGACTTTCAACATAACCCTGTCACCCATCTGGAACTCAATCAGTCTACGTTGTTTGTTTGCATACGACTTTTGTCTATCCTTAGTTGCCTTCATAAAGGCTTTGATCCTTTCCAGCTTCTTAATCGTAGCCTCGACCACCTCGACGCTCCCTAACTCTTTATGGCCAATATCACCCCAACAAGCGGGTGTTTTACATCTCCTACCGTATAACATCTCATAAGGGGGCATGCCAATGCTGGCATGGTAGCTATTGTTATATGAGAACTCAGCTAACGGTAAAGGGTCATCCCAACTTCCTCTAAAATCAATGACGCATGCCCGAAGCATATCTTCTAGCGTCTGAATGGTCCTTTCTGACTGACCATCCGTCGGAGGATGATAAGACGTGCTAATATGTAACCTCGTCCCCATCGCATCATGGAATTTCTTCCAAAATTTAGATGTAAGCCGGGTGTCACGATACGACACTATAGACACCGGTACACGATGGCGACTTACAACCTCCTTGATGAATAGATCTGCGAGTCTCTCAGAGGAATACGTCTTTCGGATCGGTAGGAAGTGAGCACTCTTCGTCAAACGATCAGCTATCACCCATATGGAATCATACCCTTTCACGGTGCGCGGTAACTTCGTGATAAAGTCCATGGTGATATGCTCCCACATTCACTCGGGTATATCCATAGGTTGGATCTTTCCGTATGGCTTCTGATGCTCCGCCTTCACTTGTAAGCAAGTAAGGCACTTACTCACGTACTCCACTACGTCATGCTTCATACCTAGCCACCAATAATCTTTCTTCATGTCTTGATACATCTTCGTGGCACCAGGATGAATGGAGTATCGAGTCTTATGAGCCTCATCCATGATCTTTCCACGTAGATCCCCATAACGAGGAATCCACATCCGCCCGAATCGGGTTCTAATACCGAGTGTGTTTTCACCCAATTCTGCGGCTAGACCTCTCATCCTTTAGGAGTTAAGACGATCTTCCTTCAAGGCCTAATCTTGAAACTCCATAACCTGCGTCATCATATCAGAGGTCATGATCAACTGATAAGCCTTCACCCGAATCGGCTTGGGTCTCTCCTTTCGGCTAAAGGCATCTGCCACTACGTTGGCTTTTCCCGGATGGTAATGGATCTCGCAATCATAATCATTTATGAGCTCCAACCACCGCCTCTGCCTCATATTCAAATCTTTATGCTCGAAGAAGTAATTCAAGCTCTTGTGGTCAGTGAAGATGGTGCATCTCGTCCCGTATAGGTAATGCCTCCAAATCTTCAATGCAAAGACCACAGCCGCTAACTCCAAGTGTAAGGCCCCGTTCCCGGAACGCTTACAGTTGGTCATTTCATCGCACATAACACATATTTATTACCTTGCATGAAGAAAAACAAGATTAAACATTGCAGCTTCGCTTCTAATTGTAGCAACTTACTAATGCTGGACATGTCAACTCTTTTTCAATAGCAATTATTTCCCACATTCATAAGCACATACATTAAATTCATTGCAGCGGAAACATTCAAAATGACATCACGTTTCATTATAAATACTTTTGCCCAATAATACATCATTATCCAATTACAAAATACATGTTTGCATTACAACACAAAAGCTTATAAATGGATGCCATCCCAAAGAGCCGAGTAGCCTCGCCGTGCCATCCTCAGCAATCATTACCTGCCAACTGGAAAATGCAATAAAAGTCAGCGTTGCTGAGTGAGTTCTAGTTTTAATAATAAAACATACTTTACTTTCATTAAAAACCATTCCTTTATCATGCGATCATGCAACATACGTATACACAGATAATTCATTATTATCTTTCATCTCATTCATTATCTTCCATTCTTTTCGTCATTCTGTCTTCCGAGTCTTTTGCGACAACATGGTCGCTCACCTCAATGGCAATCTCAATGATTGCTCGCTATCCGAGTCTTTTGCACCCCTAAGGTTGCTCACCCAATTGCCCATCACGATAGCAAGCTATCCGAGTCTTTTGCAACAACAAGGTTGCTCACCCCAAGGCAACATCACGATAGCTCTTACTCGAGTCTTTTGCAACGACAAGGTTGCTCACCTCATAGGCAATCTAATGATTGCACTTCATCCGAGTCTTTTGCAACACAAAGTCGCTCACCCCAATAAATATGCTTGCAAGCCTTTCTTTCGTTCATTCATCATTCATTAATGCATGCATTCTTACTTCATGTTCCTTTTTCATTATCTTTCGCTTTACATTACATAATACTTCATTCATTCATTCATTCACATGACATGTAAAGCCACAAGAAAGATAAGCATACATCATAATAAGGAACATATCATACACATTCATCATCATCATACAGGACAATATCATACATCATAATATGCATAAACATGCAACATCATCATCATCATGCCCTACATGCTCTCTAAGGCCATAACCATCCTCTTACATGCTCTTACGGGTTACCTTACGTCAACACTTACATCTGCACCTTTCCCCGAAGGCCAGAAGTCAAACTACACATTCCTTCGAGTGCAACAGCCCTGTTCGGGCGTATGGACACTCTTCAGTCGCATGGCCTCCATGCGACTGAACATCATGCGACTGGACTCATGCGGATGAACATCTATGCGAATGAACACCCAATCGTGCGTATGAACCTTGTGCGAATGGGATTACTGCGAATGGGCACCTATGCGACTAACCTCATGCGAATGGACTCATGCGACTAAGCATCTATGCGACTGAACCCTCAGTCGTACAACCCCCATGCGACTGGACTCCCAGTCGTGCGACTGAGTCCCAATCGTGCGAATGACCTTCAATCGCCCTCATTCGGCCGTATGGCCTTCATTCGGTCGCCTAGCCCTAGCTGATGCAGAATGGAGTTCATCCCGAACCCAATCTGCCATTTTCGGCCTCCAAGCTCATCCAAACCCATTCTAAGCCTAAATTAACCCTCCTGGACCTTAGGAATGCATACCATAACACCATACAAGCACACACAAGCCCGAAAACATACTCTAAACACATCATACACATCACACCCAAATGGGTCAAACACACACACACATAAAAACGGGTTTTGCACATTTTCCAGCCCCAAAATCGGTTGAAAACAAGTAAAAGTGGGGTCCTAGAACTCACACAATCGAGCACAAAGACAAGAGCTTCGATTTGGCTTGCCACTCGACGGATTTGGACACCCGAATCACCCGAACAACCCTTTTCTCCCTTTTTCTCTTCTTTCTCTCTTCTCTCTTCTTTGGTGGCTGAAATGTGTGAAGTGTGGGGAGAGTGGGCTGCCCTCTCCCTACACATATCACCACATTTCCCGACTTTTCTTCGTTGGCGAGTTTGGTCCCTCGACTTTGGACTTTATTTCTTTTCTTTCTTCACCGGCTTCAAAATAATAAATTTCCGGGTGTTACAAGTCCACCCCCCTTAAATAGGTTTCGTCCCCGAAACCTGTCATTTCTCGAACAAACGTGGATAATGTTGTCTCATTTCTTCCTCAGTCTCCCACGTTGACTCGGATCCCTTCCTGTGCTTCCACTGTACACGCAAAGAGGAACCACTTTATTCCTTAGCCTTTTCTCCTTTCGGTCGATGATGCCACTGGTTGCTCCACATAATTGAGCCGTTCATCTACTTCGATATCTTCCAATGGGACAATCATATCTTCATCTGCTAAGCACTTCCTTAGATGAGATACATGGAATGTCGGGTGAATTCCACTTAACTCATCTGGTAACTCCAGTCTATAGGCCACCTCTCCTACTCGAGCAATGATTCGGAAAGGGCCTATATACCTTGGGCTCAACTTGCCCCGCTTTCGGAAGCGAATGATACCCTTCCAAGGTGAGACCTTCAACATAACCCGGTCACCCACCTGGAACTCAATCGGCCTGCGCCTTTTATCAGCATACGACTTCTGTCTGTCTTTGGCTGCCTTCATGAAGGCTTTGATCTTCTCAAGCTTCTCAGTCGTAGCCTCGATTACCTCGACGCTTCCCAATTCCTTCTGACCAATATCCCCCAACAAACGGGTGTTCTGCATCTCCTACCGTATAGCATCTCATATGGGGGCATACCAATGCTGGCATGATAACTGTTGTTATATGAGAATTCGGCTAACGGTAGGTGGTCATCCCAACTTCCACCAAAATCAATCACACATGCCCGAAGCATGTCTTCCAGCGTCTGAATGGTCCTTTCTGACTGACCATCAGTCTGGGGATGATAAGCCGTGCTGATATGTAACCTCGTCCCCATAGCGTCGTGGAACTTCTTCCAGAATTTAGATGTAAACCGGGTGTCGCGATCCGACACGATAGACACCGGCACACCATGACGAGTCACAATCTCCTTGATGAACAGATCAGCCAACCTCTCAGATGAATATGTCTCGCGGATCGGTAGGAAGTGAGCACTCTTCGTCAAACGATCAACTATCACCCATATGGCATCATACCCTTTCGGGGTACGCGGCAGCTTTGTAATGAAATCCATGGTGATGTGCTCCCACTTCCATTCCGGTATATCCAAAGGTTGTATCTTCCCATACGGCTTTTGGTGCTCGGCCTTCACCTGTAAGCAAGTAAGGCACTTACTCACATACTCCACCACGTCGCGCTTCATACCCGGCCACCAATAATCTTTCTTCATATCATGGTACATCTTCGTGGCACCAGGATGAATGAGAGTACCGAGTCTTGTGAGCTTCATCCATTATCTTCACCCGTAGATCCCCAAAACGAGGAATCCCACACACGATCGAATCGGGTTCTAACACCGAGTGTGTTTTCACCCAATTCCCCAACCAGACCTCTCATTCTTTCAGAGTTAAGATGATCTTCTTTCAATGCCTCATCTTGAAACTCTTTAACCTGCTTCATCCATCGGAGGTCATGATCAACTGATAGGCTTTCACCCGAATCGGCTCGGGCCTCTCTTTCCGGCTAAGGGCATCAGCCACCACGTTGGCCTTGCCCGGATGGTAGTGGATCTCACAATCATAATCCTTTATAAGTTCCAACCACCGCCTCTGCCTCATGTTCAAATCCTTCTGCTCAAAGAAGTACTTCAGACTCTTGTGGTCAGTGAATATGGTGCACTTCGTCCCGTAGAGGTAGTGCCTCCAAATCTTTAAAGCAAAGACCACGGCTGCCAGCTCCAAGTCATGAGTAGGATAATTGACCTCATGAACCTTCAACTGTCGGGATGCATAGGCTATAACCTTTCCTCTCTGCATTAACACACACCCCAACCCCGAGTAAGAAGCATCGGAATAAACCACCAGATCTTCACTTCCATCGGGTAACGACAGAACAGGAGCTTGAGTCAATCTCGCCTTCATTCTTCAAACGCCTTCTCTTGAGCTTGACCCCATACGAACTTCACATCTTTTCGGGTCAACTTAGTCAGTGGAGAAGCAATCTTAGAGAAGTCTTGGATAAATCTTCTATAGTAGCCCGCCAAACCCAAGAAACTACGAATCTCGGATGGCGTCTTTGGTGACTTCCATTGCATAACCGCCTCCACTTTCGCCGGGTCCACCATAATCCCATCGGGATTCACCACGTGACCCAAGAACTGAACTTCGCGCAACCAGAACGCGCACTTGGAGATTTTGCATACAACTTCTCCCTTCTCAACGTCTCTAGAACCTCCCGAATGTGACCGGCATGCTCTGCTTCGCTCCTCGAGTAAATCAGGATATCATCAATAAACACAATCACTGATTTATCCAACATAGGCCGACACACACGGTTCATCAAATCCATAAAAGCAGCTGGCGCGTTGGTCAAGCCAAAGGACATGACAAGAAACTCGTAGTGACCATAGCGCGTACGGAAAGCTGTTTTAGGAATATCCTGCTCCTTCACCTTCAACTGATGGTAACCAGATCGAAGATCTATCCTTGAAAACCAACTGGCACCCTGAAGCTGATCGAACAAATCATCTATCCTCGGTAAGGGGTATCGGTTCTTCACTGTCAACTTGTTCAGCTCGCGGTAGTCGATGCACATCCTCATACTACCGTCCTTCTTCTTTACAAACAGGACCGGAGCACCCCAAGGAGAGATACTCGGTCTAATGAACCCCTTATCAAGCACTCTTGCAACTGCCATCAATCTTTCATCTCGGTCGGAGCCAACCGATACGGTGCCTTGGCGACAGGTTGGGCACCCGGTATCAGATCAATCTGAAACTCAATCTCTCTGTCAGGTGGCACTCCTGATAAGTCTTCTGGGAACACATCTGGAAAGTCACACACAACCGGTACATCGGCTAGTTGTGGTGTTGGCGTATCCACATCCTTTACATAGGCCAAGTAGGCACTACATCCACGCCTCATACACTTTCCCGCCACCGCCATCGAGATCACCTTCGGAATCGTAGTAACCCGATCACCATAAACCGTCACTGAACTACCGTCAGGCGCCGACAACCGAATCATCTTCTTGCGACACACAATGTTCGCCTCGAAGTCCGCTAACCAATCCATCCCAAGAACCAAATCAAAACCACCTAAGGTCATCACAAACGGTCTAACAGGAAACTTATGACCCTCGAGCTCCACATCACAATTCTCTATCATCTCAGAAATCCTGGTAGACTTACCTATGGCAGTTTCTACATCGAAGGGCGCATCAACACATCTACTACTAACAGGCAGCTTAGCACAGAAAGCAGCAGAAATAAAACTCTTACTAGCACCCGAATCAAATAACACAGAAGCTAAAGTTTGGTTCACCAGAAACGTACCGGACACGACATCAGGGTCCGTTCTAGCTTCCTCCTGTGTCATGGTGAATGCCCTGGCGCTCGCCCTCGGTCCATCACCTCCCGTCCTCTTTGCCCCTGAACTCTCAGCCCTCGGCTTCTTACAATCTTTGAGCATGTGACCCTCTTCACCACAGTTAAAGCATCGGACCGCACGACAGTCCTTTGCCATGTGCCCCGCCTTTCCACACCTGAAGCACAAGTTCGACCCAAACCTGCACTCCCGCTGTGCTCCCGTCCACATTTACCACACCTTCTCGATCCCGACACTGACAAACCACACGGCGATCATCCACCCGTGCCTTCTTATTACCCGTCGAGGCATTGCCCGACCAAATCTCTTCCCCTGCCAGCTCGTCACCACCGCTCTTTCTGCCACCATCAGTCACCACCACCGTCCTCTCATCATACAATCTTCCCGCCAAATCCACCGCCGACCTAAACGTGCTCGGCGGGCGGCGATCATGTGCCTGCGAATATCCGCCGGCAAACCCTGTATATACCTCTTGATCTTTCGGGACAGAGGGTCACTTGATCCGGCACCAGACGTGCCATCTCGTTGAACTTCGTGGTGTACTGTTGGTGTGTCATGGTTCCCGCCTCCAGTTGCAGAAACTCCCTTCAACCTTATCCATTTCCCGATGAGGACAAAACTCCTCGATCACCATCTTCTTCAGTTCGGGCCACCTCATTCGCCCGATCGCCCGATTACCCTCTGCTTGGACAATGTTGTCCCACCAGCATAGTGCCGAGTCCACAAAGGAGTGGGTGGCAAACTTGACTTTCTGATCTTCTCGGCACTCGCTGATGTCGAGAACAGCCTCCATTTCTCTCACCCATCGGTGAGCAGCAGCAGCATTGCCATCTACCGTCAAAAGTGGGGGCTTGCATCTCATAACACCCCCGGGTTACAGCCTCGTGCCACCTCTCGCACAGGCTCCTCTTCCTCTTCCTCCTCATTATCGAGAGAAAATAGTTTCAGGCTCCGGTTGCTCCCCCGAGGCCCGGTTCTCTCCTTCCTTCCCCTTCCTTTCACAGCCTTGATGACTTCGGTCACCACAGACGGTAAGATTGTCTGCATGACCTGGTGTACTTCCTCCACAACAGCCTCCTTTACCGAGGCCCTCAAGTTCGCCACTCTCATCCCCAGCTTCTGGATGAGGAGTCTCAGGTTCTGCAGGAACCTCTTTCTCAGCTCTAGGCCTTCCTTCTTAGGGGTGGTTCAGCAACAGGGCCATCACGGCCTCCACCCCTAGAAGCTCTAGAAGATCTACCCACCAGCCATTCTCTATCACACTGAAAGATTCAAACACCAACACGGTCATTCAAGGAAACAACTCAGTTTATGTCAAGTATAGTAAGTCCCTAATTACAGTGGCCAGTTGTGATTAGCCACTTACTGTACTTCTCATACCCCAAGTATTACCTGTCCTGACTACATCAGTATTCAAATCTACATACAAAACATAACATATACCATGCGCACATAAACCGGTTAACTTTAAGAAAATACCTGATGGCACGCAGCTACTCAGTTTGGCATCCATTCCCTTTTCGTCCCATTCTCAGTTTAAGTAAGGTTTATTTTGAAAATTTACCCATTTCACTTAAACTTTGGCTCTGATACCAACTTGTAAGGCCCCGTTCCCGGGACGCTTACAGTTGGTCATTCATCGCACATAAAACATATAATTCATTACATTAAAGAAACATTGCAGCGGAAACATTCAAAAAATGACATCACATTCATTATAATACTTTTGCCAAATAATACATCATTACGGTTACAAATTCATGTTTGCATTACATCACAAAAGCTATATAATTGGATGCCATCCCAAAAGAGCCGAGTAGTAGCCTTGCCGTGCCATCCTCAGCAATCATTTACCTGCCAACTGGAAAATGTAATAAAAGTCAGCGTTGCTGAGTGAGTTCTAGTTTTATAAAATAACATACTTTACTTTCATAAAAAACTATTCCTTTTATCATGCGATCATTCAACATACGTATACACAGATAATGTCATTATTATCTTTCATCTCATTCATTATCTTCCGTCTTTTCGTTCGTTCTGTCTTCCGAGTCTTTTGCGACAACATGGTCGCTCACCTCAATGGCAATCTCAATGATTGCTCGCTATCCGAGTCTTTTGCACCCCTAGGTTGCTCACCCAATTGCCCATCACGATAGCAAGCTATCCGAGTCTTTGCACAACAAGGTTGCTCACCCCAAGGCAACATCACGATAGCACTTACTCGAGTCTTTTGCAACGACAAGTTGCTCACCTCATAGGCAATCTAAATGATTGCACTTCATCCGAGTCTTTTGCAACACAAAGTCGCTCACCCCAATATATATGCTTGCAAGCCTTTCTTTCGTTCATTCATCATTCATTAATGCATGCATTCTTACTTCATGTTCCTCTTTCATTATCTTTCGCTTTACATTACATAATACTTCATCATTCATCATTCATTAGCAGACATGTAAAGCCACAAGAAAGATAAGCATACATCATAATAAGGAACATATCATACACATTCATCATCATCATACAGGGCAATATCATACATTCATAATATGCATAAACATGCAACATCCTCATCATCATGCCCTACGTGCTCTCTAAGGCCATAACCATCCTCTTACATGCTCTTACGGGTTACTTTACGTCAACACTTACATCTGCACCTTTCCCCGAAGGCCAGAAGTCAAACTACATTCCTCGAGTGCAACAGCCCTGTTCGGGCGTATGGACACTCTTCAGTCGCATGGCCTCCATGCGACTGAACATCATGCGACTGGACTCATGCGGATGAACATCTATGCGAATGAACATCCAATCGTGCGTATGACCTTGTGCGAATGGGATTACTGCGAATGGGCACCTATGCGACTAACCTCATGCGAATGGACTCATGCGACTAAGCATCTATGCGACTGAACCCTCAGTCGTACAACCCTCATGCGACTGGACTCCCAGTCGTGCGACTGAGTCCCAATCGTGCGAATGACCTTCAATCGCCCTCATTCGGCCGTATGGCCTTCATTCGGTCGCCTAGCCCTAGCTGATGCAGAATGGAGTTCATCCCGAACCCAATCTGCCATTTTCGGCCTCCAAGCTCATCCAAACCCATTCTAAGCCTAAATTCAACCCTCCTGGACCTTAGGAATGCATACCATAACACCATACAAGCACACACAAGCCCGAAATCATACTCTAAACACATCATACACATCACACCCCCAAATGGGTCAAACACACACACACACAAAAACGGGTTTTGACATTTCCAGCCCCAAAATCGTTAAAAACAAGTAAAAGTGGGGTCCTAGAACTCACACAATCGAGCACAAAGACAAGAGCTTCGATTTGGCTTGCTACTCGACGGATTTGGACACCCGAATCACCCGAAACACCACTTTTCTTCCTTTTCTCCTCTTTCTCTCTTCTCTCTTCTTTGTGAGCTGAAAATATGTGAAGTGTGGGGAGAGTGGGGCCCTCTCCCTACACATATCACCACATTACACGACTTTCCTCGTTGGCGAGTTTGGTCCCTCGACTTTGAACTTTATTTCTTTTCTTTTCTTCGTCGGCTTCAAATTAATAAATTCCGGGTGTTAAAATACATAATATATAGATATATATATATAATATATATACAGATACATATATATATATTACATAGAATATAAAATATATATACATCTATATATATACATATACAATATTATAGATATGTATATATGTACATACATATATATATATATTATATATGTATAATATATATATATATATATATATAGATATACTATATATATATATACATCTCTATATAGGATAGATATAAGATACATATATTTACAGATATATATATATACATATTATCTATATTGTAATACTTCTCACCATTCTATATATACACTCCCTCTATCTTACATATCCTACCCTATCCTACCTGTCTCAATTATCCTCTTCTATATATATATATATAGTAGTATATATATATAATATATTGTATATATATGTGATATATATATATATACAATTATCTATATACATACATATATATACATATATATAAATATACATATATAGGATATATACCATCGATTATGTAAGGCCCCGTTCCGGGACGCTTACAGTTGGTCATTCATCGCACATAAAACATATAATTACATTTGCATTAAGAAAACATTGCAGCGGAAACATTCAAAAATAACATCACATTTCATTATAAATACTTTTGCCAAATAATACATCATTATCCGGTTACAAAATTCATGTTTGCATTACATCACAAAAGCTTTATAATTGGATGCCATCCCAAAAGAGCCGAGTAGCCTTGCCGTGCCATCCTCAGCAATCATTTACCTGCCAACTGGAAAACGTATAAAAGTCAGCGTTGCTGAGTGAGTTCTAGTTTTTTAAAAATAAATATACTTTACTTTCATTGAAAACTATTCCTTTATCATGCGATCATTCAACATACGTAAACAGATAATATCATTATTATCTTTCATCTCATTCATTATCTTCCATTCTTTTCGTTCATTCTTTCTTCCGAGTCTTTTGCGACAACATGGTCGCTCACCTCAATGGCAATCTCAATGATTGCTCGCTATCCGAGTCTTTTGCACCCCTAGGGTTGCTCACCCCAATTGCCCATCACGATAGCAAGCTATCCGAGTCTTTTGCAACACAAGGTTGCTCACCCCAAGGCAACATCACGATAGCACTTTACTCGAGTCTTTTGCAACGACAAGGTTGCTCACCTCATAGGCAATCTAAATGATTGCACTTCATCCGAGTCTTTTGCAACACAAAGTCGCTCACCCCAATATATATGCTTGCAAGCCTTTCTTTCGTTCATCATCATTCATTAATGCATGCATTCTTACTTCATGTTCCTCTTTCATTATCTTTCGCTTTACATTACATAATACTTCATTCATTCATTCATTCATTAGCATGACATGTAAAGCCACAAGAAAGATAAGCATACATCATAATAAGGAACATATCATACACATTCATCGTCATCATACAGGGCAACATCATACATTCATAATATGCATAAACATGCAACATCATCATCATCATGCCCTACATGCTCTCTAAGGCCATAACCATCCTCTTACATGCTCTTACGGTTACTTTACATCAAAACTTACATCTGCACCTTCCCCCGAAGGCCAGAAGTCAACTACACATTCACTTCCTTCGAGTGCAACAGCCCTATTCGGGCGTATGGACACCCTTCAGTCGCATGGCCTCCATGCGACTGAACATCATGCGACTGGACTCATGGGGATGGACATCTATGCGAATGAACATCCAATCATGCGTATGAACCTTGTGCGAATGGGATTACTACGAATGGGCACCTATGCGACTGACCTCAGCGAATGGACTCATGCGACTAAGCATCTATGCGACTGAACCCTCAGTCGTGCAATTGAACCCTCAATCGTGCGAATGAATCCCAATCGTGCGAATGACCCTCAATCGCCCTCATTCGCCGTATGGCCTTCATTTGGTCGCCTAGCCCTAGCTGATGGAATGGAGTTCATCCCGAACCCAATCTGCCATTTTCGGTCCTCCAAGCTCATCCAAACCCATTCTAAGCCTAAATTAACCCTCCTGGACCTTAGGAATGCATACCTTAACACCATACAAGCACACACAAGCCAAAATCATACTCTAAACGCATCATAACCCCTCACACCCCAATGGGTCAAACACATACACACACAAAAACGGGTTTTGAATTTTCTCCTTTCCAGCCCCAAAAGTCAGTTGAAAACAAATAAAAGTGGGGTCCTAGAACTCACACAAATCGAGCACAAAGACAAGAGCTTCGATTTGGCTTGCCACTCGACGGATTTGGACACTCGAATCACCCGAAACACCACTTTTTCCTTCTTTTTCTCTTCTTTTCTCTCTTCCCCTCTCTTGAACCCGAAATGTTTTGAGTGTGGGGAGAGTGGTGCTGCCCTCTCCTACACATATCACCACATTTCCCAACTTTTCTTCGTTGGCGAGTTTGGTCCCTCGGCTTTGAACTTTATTTCTTTTCTTTCTTCGCGCGGCTTCAAAATAATAAATTTTCCTTGGGTGTTACAAGTCCACCCCCCCTTAAAATAGGTTTCGTCCCCGAAACCTGTTATTACTCAAACAAACATGAATAATGTTTGTCTCATTTCTTCCTCAGTCTCCCACGTTGACTCGGATCCCTTCCTGTGCTTCCACTGTACACGCACAAGAGGAACCACTTTATTCCTTAGCCTTTTCTCCTTTCGGTCAATGATTGCCACTGGTTGCTCCCACATAATTGAGCCGTTCATCTACTTCGATATCTTCCAATGGGACAATCATATCTTCATCTGCTAAGCACTTCCTTAGATGAGATACATAGAATGTTGGGTGAATTCCACTTAACTCATCTGGCAACTCCAGTCTATAGGCCACCTCTCCTACTCGAGCAAATGATTCGGAAAGGGCCTATAATACCTGGGCTAAACTTGCCCCGCTTTCAGAAGCGAATAATACCCTTCCAAGGTGAGACCTTCAACATAACCCGGTCACCCACCTGGAACTCAATCGGCCTGCGTCGTTTATCAGCATACGACTTCTGTCTGTCTTTGGTGCCTTCAATGAAGGCTTTGATCTTCTCAAGCTTCTCTCCGTCGTAGCCACTCGATTACCCTCGACGACGCTTCCCAACTCCTTTTGACCAATATCACCCCAACAAAAACGGGCGTTCTTCTGAATCTCCTACCGTATAGCATCTCATATGGAGGCATACCAATGCTGGCATGATAACTGTTGTTGTATGAGAATTCGGCTAACGGTAGGTGGTCATCTGCCCCCAACTTCCACCAAAATCAATCACACATGCCCGAAGCATGTCTTCCCCAGCGTCTGAATGGTCCTTTCTGACTGACCATCAGTCTGGGAATGATAAGCCCTGCTGATATGTAACCTCGTCCCCATAGCATCGTGGAACTTCTTCCAGAATTTAGATGTAAACCGAGTGTCGCGATCCGACACGATAGACACTGGTACACACCATTACGAGTTACAATCTCCTTGATGAACAGATCAGCCAACCTCTCTGAATGATATGTCTTGCGAATCGGTAGGAAGTGCACTCCTCGTCGTCAAGCGATCAACTATCACCCATATGGCATCATACCCTTTTCCAGCTACCCCCCTTGGGTACGCAGCAGCTTTGTGATAAAATCCATGGTGATGTGCTCCCACTTCCATTCCGGTTATCTAGAGGTTGTATCTTCCTATACGGCTTTTGGTATCGCCTTCACCTGTAAGCAAGTAAGGCACTTACTCACATACTCCACCACGTCGCGCCTCATCGTGCGAATGAATCCTAATCGTGCGAATGACCCTCAATCGCCCTCATTCGGCCGTATGGCCTTCATTCCGTCGCCTAGCCCTAGCTGATGCAGAATGGAGTTCATCCCGAACCCAATCTGCCATTTTCGGCCTCCAAGCTCATCCAAACCCATTCTAAGCCTAAATTAAACCTCCTGGACCTTAGGAATGCATACCTTAACACCATACAAGCACACACAAGCCCGAAATCATACTCTAAACACATCATACACCTCACACCCAAATGGGTCAAACACATACACACACAAAACAGGTTTTGAACATTTTTCCAGCCCCAAAATCAGTTGAAAACAAATAAAAGTGGGGTCCTAGAACTCACACAATCGAGCACAAAGACAAGAGCTTCGATTTGGCTTGCCACTCGAACGGATTTGGACACTCGAATCACCCGAAACACACACTTTTTCCTTCTTTTTCTCTTCTTTTCTCTCTTCCCCCCTCTTGAACCCGAAAATGTGTGAAGTGTGGGGAGAGTGGGTTGCCCTCTCCCTACACATATCACCACATTTCCCAACTTTTCTTCGTTGGCGAGTTTGGGTCCCTCGGCTTTAAACTTTATTTCTCTTCGTTCTTTCTCGCCGGCTCAAAATAATAAATTTCCGGGTGTTACAGATATAAATATATATACATATATATACTATATACATACATATATATATATATATATATATATATATATATATATATATATATATATATATATATATATATAGGGAAGAGCTCAAATGAGAATTCATTTTTTGTGAGAACTCTAAGAACCACTCTCAGCCACTAGTTTTAGTTTTTTAATGGCAAAATTATAATTAACATAAACATATTAAAAAAATTATAAATAAAAAAATACATAAAAATAAAAAGAATAAAACCATAAAATTGTTTCTTTCATTTCCCTCTTTCATAAAAAATTATAAAAAATTAAAAAATCTCGTTTTTTTACGAAATTCATTTTCATATGTGTAATAATGGATTTACACATGTGTATAATCAGATTTACACATGAGTAAATAACGGCTGAATATTTTTTTAAAAAGGGTATACTTATATGGTAGGCGTTGGAAAGATAAAAAATACTGAAATTAATTGTGAAATTTTTTTGAAAAAATAATATCGTGAAAAAAAAAGTTATGAACGCTTAAAAAATGTGTAATTGACATGTGACTAAAATATGTGGTTGATATTGGTTTCTAGAGTTCTCACAAAAAATGTAGTTTTCAAGATAACCATACCATATTCTATATATATATATATATATATATATATATATATCTATATATATCTATATATACATATATATATATATATATGTATATCTCTATCTCTATCGATATATATATATATATCTATATATATCGGGATAGGATCATGTGAAAACCCTCGCTTTTTGTAAAAACTCTTTAACCTAACAATCCACCTTTGATTTAATATCAAAATGGAATATTTCATTTGAATGATAAAGATTAAATCAGGGTAAAATTGTAATATCTACTTTTGTCATTTTTTGATTTGGTCAAATCTGCAGATTGTATTTTTTTATTTTATTTATTTCAAACTTATTACATCATCAACCCTCAAACATATTATTTTCTATTCTTTATCATCTTCCAACTACACAATCATTCTTCTAATCATTAATTAAACACCCACTCATCTTCACCAGACAATAAAAACAAGCACCACCCTCTTCGATTCCCCTCATAGTCCACCATCAGCCACGTTGTCGCTAAAGTAGCAGTCGCAGCCATTACAGCAGCAGTCGCAACCGCTAGTGGGTGGCCGTGACCACCACTAACCACCCACTTCAATCCACTAACCACAATCGATTTCGACCACCACTCCCACTCCAGCAATAGTCGACCCCCTAGTGGGTGGTCGTGACACCAACACTAAAGTCATGTCCTTTTTTTAAAGTTACAGGTGAATACAAGTTCTATGTAGGTGAGTGTTTGTTTTCTACCGATGTTGTTGCGAAATGGGTTTTCATTGTGGATGCGACAATGATGGAGTGGAGGTTGCTTTTGTTTCCAAGATAATATCAGTTAGATCTGAATCTTTGGCGTTTTTTGTTATTGGATCTGATTGTAGATACTTAGTAGTTACATACTAGATCTCTGTAGACCTTGTTCAGATCTGCCATCCAACTATGGTGACCCTTTATTATAGTCACCATCTTCTGGTCAACAGATTAGGGTTTTATTTTGACTTTGGATTTTGGTGTTAGACGAGCATTTCATGTAGATTGAAGGTTTTGATTTAATGTTTTAAAGTATATATTTATATATTTAAACTTAGAGTGGCGTGATCTTGATGTGTTTTTATAGAATGAAGGTTGTAATATAATGTTTTAAAAAAATGTTTGTGATTCTAACTTACATCGTTTAGGAATGAATGTTTTTTAAATATTTTTAAATATTCATTTTTTGTTATTTTCAGATCTGGTTACATTGATGCATATTTTTAATATTCTATGTTATACTTTTTTACATTTATGTTATACCTTCTTATAATGGTGTTACACTTATTTATATTAATGTAACACTAAGTTGCATCAGTTTACATTTGTTTTACAGATTGATTTATATTTTTTTGTTAATATTTGGTTACATTAGTTTACATTGGTTTACATTGGTGTAATATTGATTAAATTTGGGTTTTTAATAGTGTAACTTGAGGTTTCATGATAACTTTGCTAAATGTTTTATTAGTATAACATTAAAACCTGATGTAACTAAGTACAAGTGATTTTTCTTTAATTTTTGTGGTGTAGCACATTAATGTTTTAAAGTAGATATTTGTTGGTTTTATATATGTTTTTTTGATGTAAAACATTATGTTATACCTTCTTATAGTGGTTTTACACTTATTTATATTAATGTAACACTAAGTTGCATCAGTTTATATTTGTTTACAGATTGATTTACATTTGTTAATATTGGTTTTACATTAGTTTTACATTGGTGTAATATTGGTTAATATTGGGTTTTTAATACTATAACGTGATGTTTCGTGATACTTTGCTAAATTTTACATAGGTATAACATTAAAACCTGATGTAACTAAGTACATGTGATTTTTCTTTAATTTTTATGGTGTAGCACATTAATGTTTTAAAGTAGATATTTGTTGGTTTTTATATATGTTTTTTTGATGTAAAACATTATAAAGAGTTACAATATGATTTAATCCATTGTATGTATTTCATTTAGGAGGTGTAGTTACGTGTTGTAGTGTCGTTTGGTTGTTATGTCATTGAAATCACTTTGGTGTAGTTTACATTGTTTAATGATGTATATTTTATATTTGTTTACATTGGTTTACATTAGTTTTCATTGGTTTACAATCAAATAAACATAATGTAATTAATTATAACTAAGTATGCTGCATTGTGTTACATCACTGTAACATTGAAATTACATCCATACCTTACATTTTGTCTACAAGTTACAGTAATGTAGTACGTAACGTTCGAAACAAAAAAAATTAAAAAGTTTCGAGACTATATTTGAATTAAAGAGAAAAATGAGACGAAATTAATGATGTAATTATTATAAAATATAACAATCTATAAAAAAGTTATAGAAGTTTTAAAAATAAATGGGGTAAACTTTTTTTTATAATAGATACAAAATGTGGTGAATTAAAAGATGGTACTTGTCACCACCATATTAAATTTGTCCATTTCACTTTTTGGAATAGTATGCAAAATGTCTAATATACTCTTTTCTATAATAAAAATAAGTGATGACACATGACATCATCTTGTCCTTTCAAAATTGAATCAATGGACCATAATTAGTTAAAGGGTTCTTACAATAAGGTAGGGTTCTCATTTGAACCTTACCCTATATATATATATATATATATATTATATATATATATATATATATATATAATATATATATATATATATATATATATATATATATATATATATATATATATATATATATATACAACCTATTTATTCGTATTAACAACCTAATAGTGTAAAGAATATTGTAATGGTTACACATGTGTGCATACCTAGTTACACATGTGTAAATGTAATTTTACCTTTTAAACAACTAAAAATATATAAAGTTTAGGGTTTCAATCACAAACCCTAACAACAAATTGTTACATATTTAGGAACCCATTACCAAAATACAATGAATCACAAACCCTAACAACAACGATTACAACTTTTTAAAAACAGCAAATAACCATTACAAATTAGAAAAGAATCTACATCTAAAACCAAATAAAATCTTTACAAAATTAGAAAAAATATTTGCATGCTCCTTTGTTGATTATGCCTTCTTCACATCTCAAATCTGCACTATTTAACATGTTCTAAAAATGAAAAGCAAGATGTAACATGAATTAACAACTATTAAGAGTATAAAAATATAACCTAAAGAAGAAAATAAGAAGTTTGCATATGTTTATATTCAGTTTACACATGTGTAGTTAAACATGTGTGAAATCAGTTTACTCATGTGTAAAACTCAGTTTACATATGTGTAATACTCACTTTACATATGTTTAAATTCAAAAAACCCATTAACAAGATTTAACAAAAAAATTAAATAATTAAGTATATTTTAAATAAGAACGTGTACACATGTTTAAACTAAGTTTACTCGTCTGTAAAACTCATATGTATTCAAAAAATCCAGTAAAAATAGATCTAACGTACATAAAAAATAGATCTAAACAACATATATTTTAAAAAAGAATGTTTGAGTAGTTAACTGAAAAACATCACCAAGATGGTCGTCGTTCTTGCAGCCACTGCCACCACCATCGTCGTCGTCGTTGTCGCGGCCACCGCCATGACCATCATCGTCGCCACCATAGATGGTGGTCAACCACTGGTGGCGTTGATGTAAACTTGAACACAGCCGTCGCCACCGTCGCCGCGTCACCGCTTTAGATGATAGTCAACCACCGATGAAAACTTCCACCTTTTAATTTTCTCTTAGTCTCTCTTTTGTGTTTCATCTTTTAGAGACAGAAAAAGATGAGATAGAATGAAGAGAGATTTAGTTTTAGAGAAAGAGAGAGATGTTGATTGAATGGGTATTGTGATGTGTCGTGATTGTTGGTATAAGAAAAGTCAAATTCGAAAGAGATGGGAAAATAATCCAATTACTCTTTTTGACTTTTTGTACATATGGTCTCACAAAAGTACAAATGTTTATTTTTTTATTAAAAAAAATATAAGTCATTGATATTAATGCAATCAAGGGTTGATATTTGGTTTATTGGTTTTCACAATTCCTGTGGGTTTTCATTTGAACTCTTCCCATATATTTATTACAATAATCTTGAATTCATTAGTAATTTCGTGTTTGTAATTATCTAGTAATGACAAAAATATTTGTGTGTTCTTAACGTCATCTCTCTAGTTTTGCCATTGAATACATTTGTGATGCCATAGAAAAAGAAGCTCAACGACCATTTGTAATTGGTGACATAACTAGTATTAAGCCCCCACGTTGTTGCGGGGCGTAAAAACGACAAATAGAACCAATGTTACAATGTTATCAGTGACCGCTAACACCGAAAAACCTCGTATCAAGAAAGAAATAAAAAAAATAAAATCAAACGGAAAGTAACGTAGAGACGTAAAACATTAAAACCAATAACTTAGACGATCTAGGACCCGCACGTTGAGATGGGGCCGTTAAACGGGAAAAAAGGTGTAGCAACGTTGAACCACACGCATATGTTACCAATTTGTTCACTCTCAAAATTTAAACGGAAAATGTAAAACAAAAAATTTGTAAAAACTAAATGTATATGGGGCCAAAGCTAAAAGTGAAAAATTATATGGGTTAAGTTGCAAAATATGTAAAATTGGTTTAAAATAAAAGATTAAAAGAAAAAAAGACATGTACAACTTTTAATGCTTAGAATACAGCACTATATGCATACTTGAGTTGGTAATTAGTATAGATTAAATGTGTGTGTAATTACTCTATTATTAAAAATGAATGGAAATTTATAGTACTATACAAGTGCATAGTAACATGTGGTCCACAAGTCCCTCCCTTAAACCCTCTTTTTTAGTGGTGTTGTTCCGGTAATTTAATCAGGTTTTGGGTGGATCAGTTTGAGTTAATTGGTTTTCGTGTGTATAAATTTATCCGATAACCTACCCTAATAACATTCGGGTAGATTGGGACAGGTCAATCGGTTTCAAGTATAATTGGGTCGGGTTTCGGTTATGACTTTAGCATTATTTAAAAAAAACACTTGAACGAAGATATTCTTTCAATCAACGAATACAAACAATATAATTATTTTGGATTTAGTTTTAAACAGATACGTGTAATGAACATGAAATTATAATTAAAACTGTGTGCCCCTTTTATTCCATATCTTAGTTATGTTTTATTTTTCTAAGATGATCAATATTAAATACAAGTTATGAGTTTTCATTATAACAATCTGTTTATTCTGGTTACTTAGTTCAGGTTTTCGAGCTTTTATGTTTGAAAATCTAGGAGAACCGACCCAAATAACAATTGGTTTAGTGGGTTACAAGTTATTCGAATACATGAGTAATTAGGTTTTTTTGAGCTTTTTTGGCCTTTTAACTTTTTTTGTTTTAATTTTTTTATTTGTTTAGTTTTCTTTTACTCTTAAGTTACTATAGTTAAATTAATAGGTCACAACATAACGTGGTTTGCGTACACATTGCAATGTGGTTTGCACATGTGTTGTAACGTGTTATTAACCAAGTTAATATCATTGTATGACTCCGTGGCAACGGGTGGGTCTTACGTTTAAACCTTACAACGTGCGAGACGTCGTATTCTTTTAATATGTTTCTTTTATTTACTTAGGTGCATTAATGTCCGGCGGTGGTAAAGAATTTCACGTGCCTATAATCGTGTGACTATTATCGTACACCCCGCCGCGGAGCGCGGGTAACTTTACTCGTTTTAGTAAAAGTACATACATTCTTGTATTTGAATCAGTAAATATGATTTCAAAAGTTTACTCCTTTGGCAAATACTTTAGCAATACATAGATTGTTACTAGTGGTGAATCCTCACAATAAAAGATCATTACACATTATAAACTAACCAGAAACAAATATTATAAATCACTAAAGCAAAATTCATAATATAAATAAGGAGTCGCGTCAAGTCTAAGATTGTAGACACTTCCCACAAACCAAAGACAAACAAAGATCATTCATATTTGTAATACAAAGAGGTTATTATTGTCCTAGGAAATCAAATCAAAACAAATAAGAACCTAACGAACCCAAATACACACAATCACACATAATATAGTAGAACATACTACATACACACACTGTACACACAAGTTACATTACACAAAACCCAAAATCAGTTATATAACACAAGTAAATTGCTATAGTTAAATTAATAGGTCACAACATAACGTGATTTGCATACGCGTTGCAATGTGGTTTGCATACGCGTTACAATGTGGTTTGCATATGTGTTGTAACGTGTTAATAACCAAGTTAATATCATTGTATGACTCCGTGGCAACGGATGGGCCTTACGTTTAAACCTTACAACGTGCGAGACGTCCTATTCTTTTAATATGTTTCTTTTATTTACTTAGGTGCATTAATGTTTCTTTTAGATGTAAACAATGCTCCTTACATAGTGATTTAAAACAAACGATGTACATGACTCATATTTCTTCTAACGATATCATATACACTTGCTTAAGAATTCTTTATATGATTTTAGAAAAATACACCATGCTTGGTTTTCAAAGCTCTCATATGTACTTTATACTCTTAGATGTACACCATTTATGTAGATATAGCCTATTCATGGGATTTACTTCTTTGGTACATACTTGTATATGTTGATGATTTTGTTAGTATCTGAACGATGTCTCCAACTAGATAGGCTAGCTTCAATCTTGATTCTCATTCAAGTACTCTAGGTATCTTGAGCTATTTTATAAGAATTTAGTTTTCCTTCTCCTGTAATGATCTTCTATCATAATATTAATGTTTATATTGTAATGGCTTGAGTGAGTTTAAACCTTTGTCTATAATAGTATAGTTTCACATGAATTAATTTTATATACAAATATAGTAAATTTTATATATAACTATAAAATTAGTATGTTGGATATACATAAATAGTATATGTAAATCATATATAAATTACTTATATTTAATTATATATATAATATACTATATATATAATTATGACGTCATCTGGTTCTTTAATCCGGTCCGACCACCAAACCAGTAAGGCGTCCGGTTCAACGTCCGATCCGGTTCTGAAAACATTGTATTCAAGTAAAGAGAGAAAGCATGCAAAGGAATTAATGGAAAGCAGATATGATTTTTATAGATTTTTATCAACCTTGTTCGTAGATCTAAGAATGAACCATGCTTAGGAGCTATGTTATAGTTAAGTTTTAGTGTTAAAATCGTATCTTGATATATTTACATAGACCTTAACGTGAAAAAAAGTTACAATAGAGTTTGCTCGTGTAATAAAAAAAGGTGAGTTCTTGATGCGCTCATTTTACATGATTTTGGGGCGGGTATGAATACATGCTAAAGTTTTTTATAAAGAATGATAAATGTTACAGTTTTACGCATACTTTATGTATGTGTGTTCTTTCCTGAAAACCTATTCTCTTAAAAACCGTAAAAATTAGCTATTTTAATCAGATGTATCATCTTTAATTAATGTAATGGTAAAGTTGTTGAATAATCAAACAAATATTGGAAGGTTTCAGCTAACCTTCACAAATGATAAAGTCCCCATAACAGTCTCATAGCCTTTGCATCTGAAGGATTGTTGATCCATAACCGGTTAAAGCCTTTGTAAATGGAGAACCTTATAAAGCTAATAAAGAATAAAGTCCCCATTACTAACCCATAACCTCCATAAGAGAGGTTTAACCTTTGCAACTAATAAAGACCCGGTAATTATCGTGTAACCTCCATAAGTAGAGTTTAGCAACATATCACACAATAGTATGCATAGATTAGAAAATTACAAATAGTTAAAGTATAATACAATATAGTATGATAAAGGGCTAAAGTATTGTACAGAAAAAGCACAGCTAAGGTAAAGTGCGGTAAAGAGATAAAGATAATCACACTCAAAGTAAGCTAGAATAAAGAAAGACGAAGATGGTCTAGAGACAGAGTTTCACATGTGAAATAAAAAATAATCTTGAACAATGTTTCATGAACAATTAACCCGCTAAAGCAAACTTTGGATGATAAAGTGTGATAAAGGAGTCTTGCAAGATGTGTTGACGTATTTCAAGCATTGACATAAGAATCTTGCGTGATGGCAAGCGATGGGAGTCTTGCATTCGTTGCAAGCAACATACATAAAGGCAAGCGACGGGAGTCTTGCATTTGATGCAAGCAACAATCAAAGGAGTCGTTCGTACCATGCAAGCAATAGAAGTCTTGTATGAGTACAAGCTCAAGTTAAAGTAAAGATATAGTATAGTTATACTAATCATAAAGACATAGGTAAAGGAGTCTTGCACTGGTGCAACTACAGAGACAAAATAAAGCAAAACTAAAGCCAAAAATACTTCATAAAGGATGATATGAATGATAAAGTTATAGCAAAGTTAAGGCGTGATAAAGAAAAACAGTTAAAAATAAAGTAACAAACACCGATACAGTTATACTATGTTAAAGTTATTTTGTTAAAGTAAAACTATAACTCACTCTACAGCACTGGCTTTTAGTATGCATATCAGTTTGGACATATACAAAATAAAGAAAGGATACAACTTGACATGGGTCAAGAAGCGACGACATATTCATGTCTGCATCCTGGCATAGTAGTTTGATGTAATAATTTTAATATAGAAAATGTTTTAAATTTTCTATTGTTTATATTTAATGGAAGTTCATTTGATGTGTAAATCTAACTGTGAGGTCTTCTAATATCGAGGATAATTGGCAAATTTTTCTAGGATTCCTATGGATATTTAGCTTTTGTATCATAACACTAGCTATTAGGTTTTATGGTTATTAGTATTAACTCGCTCAGATATTGATTATGGTTTTGGCAAGATTTCTTATTTTCTATCAAAACAAATTGGCCTAAACAAAAGTATTGTTAAAAGTATTCTTTAGTACTTTAATGATATTGTTTTCTCATGAATTGTATATTAGAATCTTGACTCATACTTTTGTGCACACTTATGGTGATGACGACTTGGTTTGATGTCATGATGGGTCCACTAAATATATTGTAACCTCTGTTGGAAAAAATAGAAAAAATGTACAGCAACCACATGTTATCGCTAAAACGTTCAAAAAAAGCGCAAGCTTTTCCCTCCGGAGGGTTTTGATCAAAACCACTAGAAAGCCAGTAGCCACGACATGCCATCATTATATCCTAACTTATAGGGACAATGCACGTCGTCGCTAGATGTGTCGTCGGTATTGGGCAAGATCTTGTAGTGAGTTGGAGTTTCGTGAAAAAACAAATTGTTGCCTAATCAACTATTGTGGTCAAAATGTATTATTTAATACCACTATAAGTATATCATTTATCTATTAAATAACTTATATTGCATAGTTGCATACTATATAACAATTGGGAGCCCATTTCTAGGAACTAATGTTAATGGTCAAAAAGGGAGAATTTTGGGTTCCTTGACCATAATGTATCCTAGACGTATTAAATTTTAAAAACTTCTATATATTGTCTAACCAGCCATTAGCGACGTGTTAAAGGTCTAAATATAAGAGCGAGAACCTGATCGGTCAATGTTGACTCATGGTTTAGATCAGGGTCATAAGATGTAGATTGAGGTTTCTAAAGAACAAGGAAACTATTAGATGAAGCAAGAGTCAAGTATGTGGTATGTTAAAGTGGATAGTAATGAGCCCCCAAATGGGTTTTGGACAAAATGACACTATTCTAATTAGCCTTATAATACCAAATGATACAGTTGTGTTTTTGCTTCAAGACAAGACAAGTTCACGTGAACAAGAGAGAGACTCTCGTTTCTTACTATAAAAGACAACTTGGTCCTTTTTATTTTTATCATCTTATCATACTAATTCAAAACTTACCCTTATAACACACAGAATATGTCGCTAAAGTGAATATTTGTTTCTAAGGGTGGTGGGAGCACACAAATCGTGCCTCGCGATGTGCCCCGGCCCGCGCGACAACATTGTTGACGCCTCTTTTTCACGCCGCATGGTGTGCATTTGCGGCACCCTCTCATTGTGTCTTCCATCCAAAATCCGACCGTTGAGGTTAAAATGCCCCATCAACATTTATTTAAAATAATCAATATAAATATCTAATTAACATAATATTTTTAACACCAATCTAATTCTAAATCTCTCAAATATATCTCTTATATTTCTTACAATCATACTATATTAAAATGTCCCGCCAATATTATATTCTCTCTTAATCTTCGGATAGTTCCGAATTGAACGGGTTAGAATTTTTTAGCCTTCTCGTCAAACATGTTGACGAGGATGAAAAAACGCAGAGTTTAAGAAAACAAATTTAAAAACGTCATGTTGTTACGGCTAATAATGTTCTTGTGTACGAATAATTTTATGGAGTACCCAAATTTCAAAGACGAGATGTTTAGAGATAGGTTTCGGTTGCCTCAGGATTTATTTCTACAGATTGTTGAAGATATATACAATAGTTTTGAATGGTTTCAAGAAAGATTTGATGAGGGTGGAAAAACTTTTCACATCAATACAAAAATAAACATCGACAATTCATTAACTCGCCATAGGTAATTCACCGGACATATATGACGAATATTTAGCTATGTTTACTAGAAAATCACGTGAATGTCTTTATTATTTTTGCAACACTATTGTTGTTTTATACGGTGATGATTTTTTTCAAAGATCCACTAGCCATGATATTATATCATTGTACGATACACATCAATATAAACATGACATTTCAGGGATGCTCGGTGGCGTTGATTGCACTCATTGGGCTTGAAGGAATTGTCCAACGCTTTGCAATGGCAATATTATCGAGCTGATCACAATGGCCTAACGGTCATTCTTACCGTCGTGGCATTACAACCTTATGGTTTTGGCATGTGTATTTTGGTGTATCTGGTTCTAACATCAGTCTCAACTCTTTACTGTCGAATTGAATGGAACCACTCCTAGTTGCCTGTTTCATGTTTACGGGCATCAACATAAACGTGGTTACTACCTCGTCGGCGGTGTATATTCTTCTCGGTTAACTTTTTTGAAATCATATTCTTATCCAGTTGAGTAAAAGGAAAACAAATTTAAAAAATGCAAGAGTCCGCAAAAAAGACGTCGAACGAGCTTTTGGTGTTTTAAAAGCGAAATGACAAATACTCGCACAATCGGCAAGGGCGATGAAGATAGAAAGATGAGAAATTAAATGTACGTATGCATTATACTCCACAATGAATATAAAAATGATAGCAACACTATTTATTCGATGCACATTCGAGACCTACCGACCAATCCAGTTGAGAACGAAAATAAAATTTCGAAGTTATGTGATGTGAACATACATTTTAGGCTTAGATTTAATCTTACACGGTTTCGGATGACGAAGATTAGTTTATTACGTTACGGTATTTTTATATTTAAGGTATTTATTTTGTAACTTTTTAATTTAGAAAATAGTTGTTTTAAAAACATTATTTTTTTTGCATGAATGCCTCCTTCAAAAATGGTTGTTTGGTGTAGTATGATGGGATTGACATGACATATTGTGATTGGTGGGTTCATGATGTCGTGGGGTTTCATAGTATGAGTGTCCGTTCCGCCCTAGTGCTACAAGCAATTTAGTTTTGTTAGAACTAAAGATAAAAACTATCAAGATGGATGTTTAAAGAGCTTAACTTGTAAGTATTTGTTTTTTAAAAGATGTAACATTTCCTGGTGAAAAAATATGTTGAACATCTACAACTTCAACAAAGATAATCTACAACTCCAAATGTTAAAAGTTACCGTAGTTTGATATTTTGTTTGTTCATAGAAGAGATACTAGGCTATAAGGAATTTCTTGTCTCAAATATCCCCAACATGTTTTGGACACATTGCGTATGAATGAAAGAACTTCACAGTTAATTGTGCTTGAGTAAAAGCAATTCATGATGAGCTACCTCGTGAGAAGGTTTCACTTATGTAACCGAAACCTAGTTCATGATGGGTAAAGCAAATAATATTGGTTGATAAGATATGTCGGATATTACAAATGGTATCAAAGTCACTCATGTTCTATTCTGCATGCGAAAATGAGGCAAACCTCATCTAATATGACGAGTGCCAAAGGGGTGTTTGTGACACCTTATGCAAGTCTCACATTGTTCTATTCTGTCCATATGAGATATACATGGCTCTCCTCAAATATCACGACGTATTTTGGAGGTAGTGGCTATGGATGAGACATGTTTTGGAGGTATTGGTTATGGATGAGAGAATAACTTTACATTTAAAGTCCATGACTAGTGACTTAGTGGAAAGTTTTCACTTAGGTAACCGAAACCTAATCCATACGCTCCTAAGTGTACAAAGCGGACAACATTTGGTTGGTATGAAAGGTAAGATTATCGCGCTTTATTCTTTATAATATGATCCTAGTTAATACTTCTATTAAAGTGTTTCATTTTTACAAAACTAATATGGAACATTTTGAAAATAATAAACCATTATAAAACATGATTGGCAAAACAAAGTTGTTATATTACAAAACCACCCTACAACATAGGCTAACAACAAACACTATACATAAACACACATACAAAGAAGACCATTATCATCATACCCCACCATTTTTGTCCCTTCATGCCCACAATCCTTTATATAGACAGTTCAAACACCACATTTCACTCATCATATCTTCTTCACTCTCCCCATTACAAGTGTTCACTAATTACCACTACAACATGCATACAATACTATCCAATCAAAATCATCTAGACTTAAACTCCATGAAAGAATTGCCAGAATCACATGCATGGTCATCACTAGATCATGAGTCAACTGCTTCTTATGCATCATTGGGCCCTGATCCAGTGCCTGTGATCAACCTCAACAGCCCAAATGCCATGAGACTCATAGGCCATGCATGCAAAACATGGGGTGTGTTTCAAGTCACCAACCATGGTGTCCCTTCAAATCTTCTTGAAGAAATGGAGGATGCTGGTAGAAAGTTGTTTACACTTCCCATTCAGCAAAAGTTGCAAGCTGCTAGAGCCCCAAATGGTGTTTCGGGCTATGGAGTTGCGAGGATATCGTCGTTTTTCCCTAAACTCATGTGGTCCGAAGGGTTCACTATCGTTGGATCGCCATATGAACATGCGCGTAAACTTTGGCCCAACTGTTATAGTAGATTCTGGTAAAGATTAATCCTTTAATATTGATGCATACACTATAATTTGCATGCATCATAAGAAGTGAAGGAGATTGTATATTGATTTTGTGTTTTATGGGGTTACATAAGGTTTCTGTTTGTAGATAACAATATTATACTTGATGGGTAACATTATATTAATGCTAGAAGAAACCAAAACCGTTTATTTATTTTTTTATTGCGATTCATTTATTAAAAAACTTTTATATTCAACGTACAAATGTGTGTGATATCTAGAAAAAATTTAAAATAACTTTTTCATATGTTTTTTTTTTATTTTAAATGTTACCTACATATGTATAGGTGATCATGTGTCGGTTCAATAAATAAACAAAACTTGTTCATATTTTCTAATTAATTTCAAGATAGATCAACTAAAATTGCATTTAAATTGTTTTCTTATATTTTAAAAACGTTTTAGATTTAAAAAACGAAATTTTTATTTGCTCTTGCTGTTCTCGTTAAAAAACTGTATTTTGTTTGATACAATAATTAGATAATAGTATAACATTACGTAGACCTACATGGATCTAGTGCATAAGTTGAAAAACAACTATTTTGTTTGAAAATTTGTTGTAATAGTGGATACTTTGGTCAAAACTTCTGGACCATTATATGACAATTTTTTGGTGATTGATCTTTTGCAGTGATGTGATTGAAGAGTACAAGAAAGAGATGAATAAATTAGCTCAAAGACTCATGTCATTGATTTTGGGATCATTAGGTGTCACAATGGATGATGTCAAATGGGCTTGTTTACAGGGATCATCTCCAGCTTTGCAACTAAACTCATACCCAGCTTGTCCCGATCCAGACCGAGCCATGGGTCTAGCGGCTCACACCGACTCGACCCTTTTAACCATCCTTCACCAAAACAACACAAGTGGACTCCAGGCTCATAAGGAAGGGACCGGTTGGGTCACCGTCCCACCTATACATCATGCACTTGTTGTCAATGTAGGAGACCTCCTTCACATACTGTCCAACGGGTTGTACACCAGCGTGCTGCATCGCGCCATGGTGAACCGAACCCAACACCGGTTGTCGGTGGCTTATCTTTATGGGCCGCCGTCTAATGTTCAGATCTCACCTCTTTCAAAACTTACAGACAAAGTTCACCCTCCTCTATTTCGACCAGTTACATGGAGCGAGTATCTTGGTGCAAAGGCTAAACACTTCAACAAGGCGTTGTCTTCGGTCCGTTTATGCGCGCCTCTAAATGGATTTGTCGATGCGAACGATCACAACCGCGTGCAAGTTGGTTGAATACTTGAATATGTGTATGTAACAGTTTTGTCAATAGTTTGAGGGTAACATGTATGAAAAGAAAGGGCATAAACAAACAAGCAACTGTTTTTGGAACTTTATGTTGATACAAGATAAATATGATAAGAAACCACTAAAGTATTAAGGTAAACGACACATAGCGCGACACATTTGTGCCCCGAATAAGAAGGAAGATTTTCTTCCAAAGAAAGATCAATTTGGCTAAAACATCAAGATGCTTGAAACTAACATTATTAGTAATTCCAATTTGAAAGCACCCAAAAGGTGAAATGAAACCTCCAAAATAGAATAGATTTTAAACAGTAGGAAATTGAAACATAGATAATGTGAGGTGATGATTGTATGTTTGCATTTGTCTATTTCATATATATTGGCCACATGAATGAGGGAGTTTTGGCACTGTTACAAGAACCCACATGCATATGGTCCTACTCTTAGCCAATAACACCATGATCTTGAAAGGGCAATTGTTAGTTTTTACGGTTTCAGTTAGAATATAATGCTAAAGTCAAACATAAAGTCAACAGGTTAATATTCAGGATTACTACTTTTAGTTGTCTAGCGGCACTAAAGTGATCAGTGGAAATGATACAACCATTTTAAGCTCTTATTCATGTTTTTACAGTTTGATTTGAATCCCTTAACGTTTCAAATTAAAGAAATTAAGTCAAATGGTTTTATAAAATTTAAGCATATTTTATCGGCTAAAAGAAATGTAAAATTACGATAAATATTAACCCTTATGAGTCAGGGTTAGCTTGAGCCCAATAAACGGGCAATCAGCTTAGCTCAGCTTAAAATCATAACTGAGCTAAGAACTTGAGCTCGTACGCGGCTCGCTTACAACTTGAGCTTGCTCGTGTTCACGAGCCAGCTTGAAATCAAAGGTGAGGATCTAAGAAGAAGATGACGTCGGTCTGAGCCAGCTTGAAATCAAAGGTGAGGATCTAAGAAGAAGATGACGTTGGTCTGAGATTCAGTTTGCACTTTCGAAGGATTATTGTGGCCCCATGAACGTGGCTACTTTGACTGACCAACGAAGGCGAGTTCCAGTAATGGATCGGAGGATGAGTTCTTGTTGCAGAGAAGCGGAGAAGAAATCTTTTAAATATTTGGTTGTTCCTTGCTGTTTGTTTATCATCAGTTATATCACAGTTTAAAACGGTTTTTGCAAGTTAGTCCACGACTTGTTAACCAACCTGACCCACTCCGTCCATTTTGTGACAACTTTTAAAATGTAAAAACTTTTTGATTTGAACTCATTAACGGGATAGATAATCTGTAAAGGATGATACAATTGATCTACATTGGAGAAGAACCCGGTCTGATTTTCACAAGCGTAGATGCAATGGTTATCGATTTGTTTGAATTGCAAGCAAATAAGAAATTATACGAAAATACTAAAAAAAACTATAGATTGCAAGCCTTTATGACATTCTCAAAACAGTTACACCATTAGAAATTCCAAAAAGATGTCTGAAACCTGTAAATCATATATAGAGAAAATCAATCTATCATGAAAAATCGAACATATGACATTAAACTAATTGTAGCAGAAGCAGGTAAGGTTGCAGTTCAAATCACAAGATTGGTGTTACCAACCAGCTGAGAAATTAATCCTACGATCAACCGAAAGAAACTTATGCTTGACGTTCAAAAATTGAACCCAAGAAACTGATCGACGAGTTTGGCTACAGAAGTGGCAAGCTCATCTGCTGCCTCCTGTGTGTTTGCCTCTGCATAAACTCTCACAACATCCTCTGTTCCTGATGGTCTAACAAAGCATCTGCCTTGCGGGTAATTTGCTGTGATTATTTTAACAAATAATTAGTGTTGTCAAATTCAATTACAACACTAATGTTGTAAGATGGCTTCAACCAAATTGACTGGTTCATAAAATAAATCGGTCGAAATGGACTCATACACTCAGGGTTCGTTTGGTTCGCAGAATGTTTTGCAAAGGAATTGGAATTGGAATTGGAATCTTGTTAAAATTGATAACGTGTTTGGTTGCTCAATTTTGAGTGAAATTGAAATTTTAATTTTGAACATTCCATTGGATTGTTAACATTCCATGGGTAAGTGGAAGGAATGTGAATTCCAATGAATGAGGGAAAATTTTCCAATTCGAATTCCATCCGTTGACCAACCAAACATGATTTTGGATGGAAAATTTTCCAATTCCAATTCCTGAGAATTCTGTGAACCAAACGGGGCCTCAAATTACCTGTTAATGCATTGATAGCTTCTTGAATACCAGGAGGCTTCTCGACAATAGTTTCTGCATTTGTCGTGACAACAGCAGTTCTATCTGCAACTTTCACCTGAAATTTAGAAGTGATCATGAGAAAACTAAATGAACATTTAAACAGAAGGAACAAGATGGCACATTGAAAATGCTTTAAGCCAATTGATGAATACACAGACTCATAGAGCACTGGGAGACATTATAAGATCAGAACATACCCCACACCAAGTTAAAGGAAACTGACTCATAGCGACACTTAAATATCAGCGGGTCAGATAGGTCACTGGTGATAACATGTATTTTTGGTATAGTAAAAACAAATCTGGTCAGGTTGACCAAGAACACTTTTTGTCCAAAGATTTGTTTTTAAATCAATAATTACTATGTCAGAATTGCCACCTTTAATTCACCATTTTTGGGAAAAAAGACGTTGAAACAGAAACAAGTTTGAAGTGACCTTAAGTTGTCTGCTTGGTAGATCATGGTAAAGCTCATTCCATTTATCAACTGACCATCCTATATGCTGTAAGATGGCTTCAACCAAAAGCAACCCACTGAGGGCATCACCCACAGCTTGATTGATCAGCTTACTGACTGCCCACAGCCTCTTAGCAGCATTCTGCTTTTCTAAATCTTCAAAAGACCAAACAACGTTGATTTTCAGTATCAACCATTTGCTAAAAAAATCACAACGGGGCAATTAAAGGAAATACCTTTTTCTGTTGACTTCCTATCCTCTAACCAACGTAAGAAGTGGTCAGAGAATAATATGGTTCCGTGACCGTTTGCTTCAAAATAGATACCAATATCATACTCTTGTGCCTTTTCATGCAAATACTTGACTCCTGTGGGTGTAAATATAACTTGTAGTCCCAACTTGTTTAGATATTTAGTTGATGCACCATTAGCATAAGCTGTCTGCACTACACCAACACGAGGTTGATATTCATTTTTATCATCTGTGAGAATGCTTAGCTGATCTTTGATAAATAAAGCAAACAACGACAAAATCTTGTCCCCGTCAACGAGGTTTATATGGTTGTTTCCATTTGGTATAATTGTAAAGTATACAAGACGATCAGCATCTCCATCTAGACTTGCACACCTGAAACACTAGGACCATTCAAGTTATTACTCTTACCATTGCGCACTAATAATTTTAGTTTAGAACCTTTTACTTATGATACATTTGTTTGGGTTATATTTTATGCCTAACACATATTAAAAAATATATCTGTACCTTGTACCAACATCAGGAGGACCAAACCCCTGTGGAGCAACCTTTTCCTTCTGTACATAATCAGCGCCAACTTGTTCATTTAGGATACCTTCTTTACCTGAATTACGTATTTCGACATCCAACCAATTTAACTTTTCTTTCAAAACTTGAAGTTTCTCCCCACCCACTCCATTTGCACAGTCAACAATCAACTTCCCAATTCCTTGATTACTCTTCTTAGGTATCAGATCTATCAAACACCTAAGCAATATAGTTAAATAATGAAAATTAAATGAAATACATGGTTGAAAATCAACTAACCTGAAAGAGGTGGAAAGCTGATCAAAATAATCAACCTCAGAGGCAGAGGCTTTCATGTCCTTGTTTCTTGCACGTACCATCCAGTGCAATTGTGGAGTCGTTACAACGCCCATATCACTCCCAACAGCTCCGATTACCGAAGAGATTCCCTGGAATTATTTAAGATACAGGATGCACCAGCACCATTAGCCTCATGACTCGCACAAAAAATCGAGATATATGACTAATTATTCATCATACAAGGTCTATACTTGGGTCTCAATAGGTTTGGCCTGTGGGTGTTGTTTTACCATCAAAGGAGATTGTTTAAATGCAAAGTAATCTAACACTCAAATGGATACGACTTACTTCAAAACTTGAATCTGCAATAAATAACATTCCATTCGCATTTAAAAAAAACAAAATGCTTCTGTTGCAAAGGGGCATTTTAAAAGGATTAAGGATCCACTAAATTTAACCCGTAACCATCAAATGTAGCTCAATAATGAGATGACAGTCCAAAATAGAGACATGATATTCAATACCAAGTAATCAAAACTCTCTCATATTAAAGTGAGACGACTAAGGGCTTTTCCCCTCAAAAGTATCCAATATGATGACTTCCAAGTTAACGATCATCCACACCAAAATCTTAACAAAGCAGTATCACATCTATTCCATAAAGAGGAGGCACAACTTCCATGTCAGACAACAAACATAGGACTCTCAAATTAACTAATTCAGATAGTTTTCTAAACTTACAAGTTACAAGTGCTGAAAAAAGCATTATTGAGATCAAGATCTTCCAAACAAGATAAAAAAACTTCATTTCGAAAATCTTACTTGTTTTGCAGCCTCAACTAGAGATTCACCACTAGGCCTAGTGTCTCTTCCCAATAATATTGCTGCAGCCTTTGTTCCATCAAGTGGTATGTCTTCCTTCTTCACAAATCCATCTATCAACTAATTCAAAAGATCAACAAAACAAAAAACAAAATCAAGGTCTTCTCCCTTAATACACAATCAATCAAACAAATGACAAAAACATAACAACAGGCAACCGACTCACGGATTTAAACCAGACCAAGGGGTAGGGGTTCAAACTACGACCTCTACCACACGATCATCAAACAGTGGTTACAATCAAATCTGAAAACAAAAACAATAAAACCCCCAAATGTTACCTGAATGAGACTTTCAGGATCCGGAGCATTAGCAACAGAATCAGCAAACGGCTCCCACTCTTGAGTGAGCATTTCACCACCGGGATCAGCTACCTTAACACCATTATCAGAGACTTTGTTGTGTGAAGCAGTGATCATCAATCCGATCACAGCTCCTCCGGTCTTCAAAGACCTCAGTGCCGCCAGTATCCCGATTCGAAATACTGTCGATTGTAGGATCGATGCATCGGCTCTGAATCCAGCAGTGCCGTAAGAGAGCTTAATTCCTTCGAAATTGAAATTTGGGGGTTTTAGGGATTGAGATACAATGATGTTGTGATTGATGAATTTTGATTGTAGAGAAATGATGATACCTTGTGGAGGGGGGAAACGAGAAGCTGATTGAAGAATCAATGATCGTTGTTGTTCGTTCATTGTTTGTTCTTCGTTGATCTGCACAAAAGCTTTGTTTTCAACGGAAATGGTAATTAGGGTTGATTTTGTTGAGACGATGGAGCCGTTTATTAACGGTGAAGAAAACAGTTGTGTCCCGAGTATTTTTAATGAAAGAAAAACAAAAATAACAAAAAAAAAATTAGTTTTAAAGTTCATTTAGAGAGGAAAAAAAAAGAGCGAAAGCAAAATAAATGTTAAAATTAATCATTTTCAATTAAAATGAAATGAGAAGAAAAAAACTATGGAGAAAGAAGAAAAATATTTCTTAATTAAACTCGGGACCACAACGTAAATGATCTATTAGCTAGAAAAACGCATCCAAAGCGAACTAAACAAGGCCCTTCCAAAGGTCATGATAGTTTCAAATTGTCGATTCTGATATGGTTACTATACAAATAAATATTCACGATTAAGGGAATTATACTATTTACGTATGATCTGATGGTCTAGTGGTATAGTGTTTGCCTTTTATAAAAATAATGTAGTTTCAAATACTTACAAATATAAAATTGATGGGCATTTAGGTGTTATAGAAAATAAGTTCAAACAAACTTAACACGCATTTGGTACAAGAGAGAACCAACAAGAGGGAACTGAAGTTTCAAAAGGCTCGTAGAGAGTAACATCATTTGAAAATAAAACACCATCCAGCAAAATAAACTAATATGAAAAACAAACATACTTAAAACAACAAATTACATATCATTAATTAGTCTATCAATCTAGTTAGCATCAAGAAAAATAAGAAAATCATAATCCTAAGCACAAAAATGACTCATCAGCTAAGGTGTTTGTGTGTTTAATTGTTTAAAAAGATTTAAATGTTATATCATGAGTTCCAACATTCAAGTAAATTGATTATAGTTGTGCTTAAGATTATCAAATTCATATAGTTATATACAAAGTTGCTATAAGAATACTCTGTATGAAGATAAAAAAATGAAATTACCAAATCTTTTTACCAGCTTACACAAATAAACATACATACACTTCTAAGCAACAAGCAAATCAAAAGACATTGTGAAAATAGTTTTAAATTCACAAGTAATCTAGCCATATAATGGTTCAACCATTCATATGTAATGACTAATGAGTATTGGAGGCTACAAAAAGGTATGTTTGATTTGAAATTGCGTGGTACATTATCTTTCAAAAGCTTGAAATTCTTGGTCTTTCTAACCAAATATATCTCATAAAGTAAAATGAGGGATACATGATAGTTTGAAACTTGACGCAATTGTTTGTCGCGTAAAGTTCGGTTCGGTTCACCTTCGAATAAGTTTGGATATGGGACACCCTTAACCATAACCGGTTTATTAGTTAATCACAAACCTTAACCACAATTGTTGCTCGTATGGGTTTTGGGTTAAATTTGATGTGATTATGGTTCAATACTTCGGTTATCGATTGATGGTCGATTATAGTTAACGTTTGTTCACCCCTATAATTGAGTAAGTTATCCACTTCCAATATCACTTAATGGGGAAAAAAAGCAGGTTATTAAAAAGTGGAATGACAATTTTGTAGAAAAAAACAAAAGAGTATATGCATGGAAAGTAATGATATTTATTATTTAAAAGCCAGTGCTATGACATATCAATATATGTTTAAACGTTTCTGAGCATTACGAATTACACGATTAATCCTCAAACTAGTAATCAGTTCTAATCATATTCTTGTTAAGAACAATATATCGTTTCCATTTGGGTTGTAGTGGTAAGAGGCAAAACATTTTAGGGTTATTGGATTTTAATAATCTTCACTTTCATTTATTGGTCGTTATTAATCCCAACTCAAGAAATATTTACAGTCACTTTTAACTTTGAATTTATTTTCTTACAATGATCTCTTACTAACTGAGAGTTAACCCTCGTTAGTTTTTTTTTATGAAATTGAGCCAACTTTAAGTCATTTTTTAACTCCAACACCGCCTAATCTCAATTTAGTCCGTTTTTCATTGTCTAGCCTCCATCATCAACTGAAATCTACCTTCGGTGGTTCAAATCAGGAGGTGGATATTGACGGGTTTTTGGGTGCGGAAGTTTCAAATTGACGAACCTAATGATAGATTTCAATTTCCTGTTTGATGTTTTGGACATAAAAACAATCCACGTTATTAAAAAATTAACGGGGTTAACTCTCAGTTAGTGAGGGATAATTGGAGAAAAATAAACTCAAAGTTGGAAGTATCTGTAAACATTTACTAAGTTGGGAATTAATCCCGGCCAATAAATGAAACTTGGGATTATTAAAATCCAATAACCCAACATTTTAAGGTAAACTAAAATTTAAGGGTTATTGAATTTTAATAATCTCAACTTTTATTTATTGACGGGATTAATTCCAACTCAGTAAATTTCTACAGTCACTCTTAACTTTAAACTTATTTTCCTTCAATGATCCCTTACTAACTGAGAGTTAACCATCGTTAGTTTTTCTGATGAGGGGGGTTGCCACTGTTGTCGCCTGTGTTGTTCCGTGTCTGCACCATGTTGAATTTTCCCGGCAATGGAACCAAATGATAGAAACCAAGAATTTGATTAATTGAAATAAAAAAAGAACAGGATAGTTGGCCAATTTGAGAAGGCTAATCTCCACAATTCTGATTACAAAACTTAACTATAAAACCCAAGACAATCTAAATGCTAAACAATACTAGAATATTAACAAAAACTCACGGTAGTTAAGTCCCCACTCCACTTCCTGAATTCCAGGATCACACCCCACTTCCTATTTTCTTGCTCTTTTATCCCCACTTCTTTTATCTCCACTAAACAGCAACTGGGTCGGTTCTGACCCAGATTGACCTTGACCCAACAGTGGGTTCATATCAATCACTTTTAAAACTTAATTATTATTTAATAAAGTTTCACCAATTCTACAAGGAATTTATAGTACAATAAAGTCGTTATAAACTTAAAATTATATTTAATGTTAAAGTTTTATTAGAATAGTATAGCTACTTAATCAAAATATTGTAAGTTGGCTTTTGGGGCGAGTTTAATGTAAAGTTCAAAAATAAGCATCCCAACATGTGATTTTAACAACACAAACGAATACAACAGATACCTGCATGTATGCGCACGAATACATCTGATATCTGCATGAATACCACGAACCCGACGGGTATTGAGTAACAGACTAACAGTTATGAGACCGGGCAAGATACATGGGTTTATAAGCACGTAGAAATTACCAAAACCCGTCCTAAACTCCCCATAACAACCCGTAGAAACATGATATCCATCAAAATCCAACAAGAAAGGTAGGTACGTTCCCTAAGTGCAACCAAAAACAGATCCATGGTTATGACAAATGGGACCGACAAATAATTTTTAGTGAAAAATATAACAAAATAGACCAAGAAACTCGTGGCCCCGCTTTTCGACAACAATATCTATACTCATGAGTATACAAATAAAAAAAGTAATAAAACAAGTACTTTGTCCTGCATAAAAACACAAGATCAACAAATTTGATAAAAAGCAAAATTAAGAATCTCTAGCCTTATGCAGCAGCCTCAGGCTTCTCTGTTTCCATAGCCGATGGTTCATCAGCACTTTCGCCATTGTTATCGGCACCTGGGTTTGGGTTAGGGCTTGCGCCATTCTCTGCCCCTTGAGAAGACTGCTCCCCTGCCTGAGCTGGTGCAGGTGAGGACTGGGTATCAGAAGCAGGTGCCTTTGGTGGGGCCGGCTTTGGTTTCGTCATTATAGGCCTGCATACCCTGTATAAATCAACATAAATTCATTCGTCAGAATTCAGATAATAATCTACTTCAAAGAAGCATTAATAATAAGAGATTTATGAAGTTAAACTAGAATCTTCGTTTTAAAGAGTGAGAAGTTCAAAATAGTTTAGTCTCCCAAAAGACAAGTACGCGAGAGGCGTTGCCCTATGTACGACCAGAAGTTGTCGCATATACAACCAAAATTCACGCACGCGAGGTGTTGTCCTACGTAGAACCAAAAGTTGCATCTCTCTCATTTCTTTTACAAATCAGCCTTTTAATCTAGTAAACCATTCATAATCTATCCAACCTTTTAATCATTTTTATTTATCAACCTCCTCCCGAACCTATATTCGACCATTTTAACCCACATGTATATGAAGCACTGCCTGAAGGCCCTAAGGCGTTTTCCCGATTGTCTTGCGCGCCTCAGGCGCACTTTCCAAAACCAAGACTAGGATATTACCTGTCAAGTGTCTCTGTTTTCTTTTTTATATCAGATGACAGAAGAACTGGATCAGCATGCTTTGGAAGCGACTCTTGAAGTTGCGTTTTCTCCCTCAACCAATTTTCTACTTCTGAACACTCATTCAACACCTGAATAGGGGTAAACCAATTAAAATAGAAGCAACATAAAATGTGAATTCAATACACAACTAATAATTACCTTTTGTTTCTCATTCAAGTCGATGTGTTCATAGTTGGGATCACCAGATGCAGCCTGTTTGTACCAGTTAACAAATTTGACCAGTTGATCAACATTAGTTCCTCTTTCTGAGTGCTCCTTGTACCTATGTTCTATGGGGTCACCTTGCTGAAATTGTTTTGCCAGGTGTTAGATGGGAGAATGTTTTAAATATCAGAAAAAAAAGAAAAAGTAGATTGGGAAACCTTTTTGAGTTCATCAAGTTTCGCAATATATACGCCTTTAGTCTCGTCTTCACCGTCTTCATACAACCAATCTTCTGTTTCTTGAAGCTTAGCTATAAATGCTTCTCTGTCTTGATCCTTAACAAACTCGTGCAGTTTATCATGCAGCTGAAAACAAGAGCATAAGGGTCGGTCGGTATTTCTAAAGATATATATTTGTACTTTGTAGTACTAGAAAGTAAACAAGAAATGACCTTGTTCCTCATGTCATAGACATAGGCTTCCACGGCATTCTTTTTATCCTTTGTTTCTTCCATAACTCGGTCCTGCAAAGCCATTTCAAACTCCTTTTCCACTGCTTTCTGCAGGTCTGCAGGGAGCATTGCTCCGTGAACCGTCTCTGAGACAGGTATGTTTGACTTCTTTACTTTTTTCTTCGGAGCTTCCACCTGTATTGCAAATTACCAAAAAGAATTTATTGTTTTACATCCAGAAGGAAAATTTAAGTTTCCCAGTTCCTTAGTTAGATGGCACCATGGCATGTTGGAATTTATGATTGTAGAGAGAACAAACTCACTAAGAAACCATGTTAACCATAAGAAGACAAGTTATTCTTAAAAAAATTTAACTGTAATTAGTCTAGCACAATATTCAACTTTAACAAATAGCAAGGCCTCTTTCTCTTTACTATATGGTTTCCAAAAGTATTCTATCGTGGTTTTGAAACTAGTGTGTTGCTTAAAACACAGCATGACGACTTAAATTTTTCAAGCATTGCCACATATTCTAGTTGGGGAACTCGCATTAACAGGGCAAAGGACCACATACCATCTATTAAAACTAAGATGTCAAATTACCACCTCTCATATTGACAACAATAACTGTTAGTCCATATACAACCACATCATTAGTATAAACATTCTAGTATATGATCCACTATTCCACTTAAATATATTAAGCACCGATTGGAAAGAGTGCCAAGTATACAGCCAGCCATTCCATTGTGAAATAGGAAACACTCATGAAAATCATATAGTCAACAAAATCAACTAGAGTTGAACTAGTTCCACAAACCATGGCAAGCATCTAAGCTACAAGAAAAATAATATATCCTTTTAATCATGTGCCCAATTATCCTCCAAATGAACAATGGGCAAGTATCAATACACCTACAAAAGGACCCACAACATCCCACTCTGTATGGCAGGCGTCCTTTAGAAGCATAGGCACAAGTTTAGAAGGATGCATAATTTCTCAAGCTAAAAACATTAGACCTTTAATAACTGACACTGATGTATAATTTTTTTGTATTCTCCAGATGACCTCAAGCAACTATCAAATTTCATGACAAAAGTCACAAAACAATGTTTATGCTCTCAGTCTCTCATCCTTGTCAACACAAACTTATTAACTATTTACTTGATGAATTCTTTACACTGGACTGACCCACAATAATCACACAAACAATTGGCCACCAGCCCACCACTACAGTCTACATATCAAATTCATAGATGAACTCTTGAATATTAAGAATCAATCGTCATCAGATGGTTGCCACCACAACCAATAAATCTGGATGGTAACAATACAGAACTTGCAATCAAATGCCTTTTTTATTTATGCAGTAGTATAGCACATTTTTCACTAACCTTAGCATCTGTCTCCATCTGAGTAGGATTATCTCCTGTATCTTGAACAACATTCTCAGACCCAGAGGCATCCTGCATGTTTACATCAGTTCCATTTGTTGTAGGTACGTCAGCTGGAGTGTTATCCATGTCCATCTTTGATGCTTCTTTAGATGGTTCTTTTGTTACTGGAACATCAATTTCTTCTTCTTCAATAAGCTGTGACGATGTAAATCAATCAGAAAAGTTCTGTTACAATTCAAGCACAAAATGACCAACATAGCTGAAAGATTTGATTTTCTAAAACTCTATAACAGCCCACCTGTGCTGATTCAACAGAAACAATTCCATGCAAATTTAAGCGAGCTTTAACCTTCACCTTGGCACGCTCACCTTTTGTTGCTTGGAAGGGACCAATCTGTGCAAAATCACCGTCCACAAAATTAGGGAATGAAAATAGTTCAAAAGGCTGAAAAACATGCACCTAAATAATAGAATCTTTCAGCAGCTTTTACCGTGTAGGTGCTAATTTTTTGTGGCGCCTGCAGTTCACTAATATCCGCATATTGTAGATCTACTGTAAATGTACCAGACCTGAAGAAAGTCAATGCTTTCACACTAGGAATTGAGTTTCCCTTGGAAAAAACAATACTGCTCTGTTGATTCTCCACATTTCCATTCTGAGAATCTTGAGCAGTACCCTTCCATGTCAAAGAGATTGGAAAAGGAAAGCTCTCTTGTACCTTTAAAAAAAATCCAACGTTTCAAATTAATTTCTTTCATACATAACTGACATGAAATCATAAGTCACTTGTACATCACAAAAAATATGAAAAAACCTGGATCATACCTGGAACTCTCTAACTTTAAAGGTGGGGCTAAGGATAGCACATTGCAATGCACAGCCTTTGGATACACACTCACTTGCATTCATTGTACGTCTTGGTTCTTTCCCAAAGAATTCTGTCAAAATCTTGATCACAGCTGGTACCCTAGAACCTGAACCAACAACCTCAACAGCATAAATATTATCAACTGTAAGTTGAGCCTCTGAGAGAGCCTTCTCAAGAGGTTTCTTCACACGCTCCAATATCGGGGCACTAATTTGTTCAAAGTCATCTCTCTTTATAAAACCTCTAACATCCTTGTCGTCCATCAAACATTCTATGTTCATAGGCGCCTCTGGATTTGCACTGAGTACCTTCTTCAGCTTTTCACATGCAGCACGAAGCCTGAGAGAAGCCCTTGCATTCTGGAACACATCAATTTTGTACTCTGCCTTGAACTTTTCAGCAAAGTATTGGAACAAGACCTCATCAAAATCCCTCCCTCCCAGACAACGGTCAAAAGAGTGAGCCAATATTTTCAATTGGCCTTTCTTAAAGCCTGCTATACAGACCTGCATGCTAGCATGTCCAATGTCAACAAAGGCTACATTCAGCTGCTCATTCTCAGGCAAGTCAGTCTTGTATATTCCATAAGCTAGAGCAGTAGCAGTTGTTTCATGCATCAAACGTAAGGGATGCAAGCCTGCTATAGTAGCTGCATCCATAACAGCCCTTCTCTGAAGATCAGTGAAATAAATAGGTATCCCAATGCAGCAATCCACAACTGCTGAATTCAAATTCTTCTCTGCTATCGTCTTCATGTTTGAGAAAACCATACCCATAACCTGGGTCGGTGTAAACGTCTTTTTTTCTCCAAGATACTGAGCTTGGATCAACGGGAAACCATCAGGTCCTTCAGTAACAGAAAAAGGCAATGCCTTAAGATCCTGTTGCAATTCGGGATCAGAAAAGGGTCGGCCTATCAACCGCTTGATCTGGGAGATGGTATTCTTTGGGTTCATCATGCTGGATGCAGCACCAGCAGTTCCAAGGAATCTTTGTTTGTCACCGAAACACACAACAGCAGGAGTTTCACGCTTCGACTCATCGTTAAGAACAACGTCAATTCCCCTTTGCCTGGCAACCGCCACAACACAACTCTCATTCCCAAGATCAAATCCGACCACGCTCATCTTTGCTCAGTAGTGTAACTCGTAAACTCAACCAGATTACCCTATCCCACAGCAATCAACCTGAATTTCACATAAAACAAGTACAAGTCACATACATGTACAATACAAACCCCAAGTCTATGTAAAGTATTCAGAATTTCAGATATGTCATTAACTCTGTGATTATTATTCTTCACCTAAATGGCTTGTCAAATCATATAGCTTGAAAATTAAAGTTTTTTCAACTTAACCAACCAAAAAGATACTATAGCAGTATGAAATAATCAACACCAAACTCCCTGCTTTTAAATCATTAATTACTTAACTATAACTTTCCCAAATGAGCACTCTTTCAAAAGGATAAACAAACTCAAGAAAAAGATTCTACAGCAGAAACTTAACATCTACTACCAAATGTGTGAGACTAAAAAATCTAACTATCTAAGCAATTCTTCTGGTAAATCTAAAAATAACAACCAACTACTTTAAAATAACACGATCAAGCAATCATCGAAAGAGAACACTACCGCCAATTCGTTCCACAACCCTAACTATTACATCAAATCAAAGAGAACACCAACATCCAACAACTCAGACATCAAATCCGGATCTCCATTACATCACTACAACAACTCCTAACCAAAAACCCTACTAAATCCAAACAAATTGCAAAAACCTAGAACACTACAAATCAGATCAAATCAAACACAACTAACTGAACAGTAAACACATCAACACTGAATCTGAGAAGATACCACAACGGATCACGATCTGAAGAGATGTGGAACAGAGATCGAAGGTTGAGAGATTGAAGATCGAGTTGTGATGAGAATGAAAAACCTTGTGGAATACTGCAGATACTTATATTATGTAAAGGGTAACGCTCTGTTCCCGATTCTCCTTGCAATGAAAATGAAAAGTCAAAATAGTTATGTTACCGAGTTTTTTAAAGAGATAAATGAAAGATAACAAAAAAAAAATTTGTGTTTCCGAGTTTTGTAAAGGAATGAAATGGAAAGAAACGAAAGGAAAATTTCCTTCTAACTTTCCTTCCAAAACGGAAATAAATGGTCTGATATCAAGAAATGGCGAGTATAAAGAGAAACGTTAACAATGGGTCACCTTAACGGAAACCCTAGAGCATTGAAATTTCATAGTGGGGGAACCATTGACCAGTAGTGCTAGTAAAATTTATTTGCTTTAGTACTGATAATAAAAAGCTCTAACTAAGGCTTGTCAAAAGTTGTTTCAATAACAATTGATGTTGTACCAAACTTGATCAAAATTTCATATGACAAAAATTAATTGTGCCCACTTGAAGAAAGAGAGGAGATAACAAGCGATTTCATGAGTTAGACATGAAGGTGTATGGTTCTTAAGGCTAGTCCGGTAAAATAATTATTTTATTTTTTATTTGTTTGTTAAATATCTTGCATTTAGTGGATTCATTTGCTTAATCAGGATACTTACTTTTTATCGTTGCGAAATCTTAACTTGATATGTTGGAGGAAGATGTCTCGACGGCAGAGCTTGGAGAGGCGGTATGGTCTTGTGGGGTGAAAAATCTTCGAGGTCGGATCGGGTTCTAATTTGGTATTGCTAAACAATTTTAGGAATTTATTGGCAGTGATTTGTTGGATAATTTGGTGTATTTCTGAATAGTCTCATCAGAATGTTTTATAAGGTGATTACTAAGTTTTTTGCGAATAGATTGAACACTATGGAACAATATGCATATGTGAACCATCATCAAATTCTAGATGGTGTTATAATAAAACATCGTTGTTCTAAAAAAACAAACCTTGACTAGAAAAACTATGAGATGTGCTAAACATACTCTCTATTAAGAAAAAATAAAATGATAAAATGATACGAGCACTATAACATGGATTGTAAAATCCTACATTCTTCATTTGTCCTAACAAGTTTTCTTAACAAAATGACAAATTATACTTGCTTAAAACCCTAAGGTTATAGTTTTCTATTGACAAATCTTGACTCGTTTGAGTTAATGAGATAGGTCTATGGGTATAAAAAAACAAAAGAATAAGCTTTTGCGAGACTTTAACAAATGTCTTCCTTCCAAATGTCTGGTCAAATAAGAGGAGATTATAAGTGGCTCAGCATATTTTTAAACGGGTAAGAGAACAACTAAGTTTATGTTATTATGTGAACCTCCTAATTTGTATATTGTGATTCATCACAACTGAAGACTTTGTTGCCGCTGACAATTAAAAAAAAGTAAAACAAAAATGAGAGAGAGAGAGAGAGTTTACGTTGTGTTCTCGAGTTTACTTAACGATGATGAAAGTTGAAAGAAAAAAATATATTGAAAATAGTAAATTTGACAAAAATTGAAAGGACGAGTTTAATTGGTTAATAATAGTTTTTGACTCTTGAAATATCCATAATCCATCCCAAAGCAAGTGGATATGCATACAAATTGAGGTGAAAAAAACTACCAGATAGGGTATCGAATCCGGATTTACTAAGCTCGATGTTGAAGCTGGTCTAGACCCGAACCCAACTGTAGCACTGATATCAACACTTTAAACGGTCAACCCCCAAGCCAAACATGTTAAAACCCGATTTCAAGCTAGTCAAACCCGATCCTTTCCCTCTTAAAAGTCAGTTTCAACACTAACTGATTTAGATATACCTCGATTCGATCGTCCTTGACACAACCTAAACCGGTTTCTCCTGGAACCCCATTTGTGCATCTCTACATATAATTATTAAGTACTTATGTATAGGGATTTAGTTTCATGGACATTGTGATGGGCTACTAAACCAAAGTAAGATATAACAAATTGGGCTACAAGGAAGCTGCTCATATGCTAAACTGCTAAAGATAACTTTCTGCACTAAATCTAATCGGTAGAAAAAAATACAATTCAGTATAAGTAATTAATGTCACACCCCAACCTTGACGGCGGAAACGTCGAGGAGTGAGAGTTAAGATCGTTCACAGCCACATAACGCTGTTAATAATCCAAATATAGTTTAAACATAAGTTTCATTTGTCACATTACAAATATAAGTCTCAAAGGAAATAAAAGCATAAAATAGAATGTAACAAATCATTCCATTTTATTTATTTATCTAGGTCCATTCCTAGATGTGCAAGCTTCAAAGTGTAGAAGTCAAACTTCGGCGTTTCCTGAAACATGTTAAAAATAAAAGGTCAACAATAATGTTGGTGAGCATTCCATAGTTTTTAATACATAGATTATATAAAAGATGGCAATTCAAGTCATGAGTTAGTGAATAAAGTGATTAGGGATGTTATGAACAATGCAACAATCAAACCTCGACAAAATTTTACAAGTCTCAAACGTTTAAAAGTATATACGATCAGCTAAGTGTACTTGGATCAACCAAAGCAGGCTTGTCTTGCCCATAGATCTATGACTTCGCTGGGCTAGCAATAGTTAATGATTGCACATATAACGCCATAACATGGTAACCACAAAAGTTCAACTAACCACAACTTAACAAGATAAATTGCCATAGGTTTACAAGTCTCAAATGAGTTTACAAGTGCAATAGTATAAGTTAACATGTTTCACCCCAAAGTGTGAAAATAAGCAAAAAGGGGTATGGAAATACTCACATGGCTAAAAGTATAAGTATGAAGATTAATAAGATTGATAATAAACGTTGTTCCAAGATAAACGTCACAAGGCACCTAAATACATATATTCACAAGGTTAAAGTTAAATTATAATAAGTTTAACGTTTTAACGGGAGCTAAGGTTTTAATTGGATTTTGGGATGTCAATAATTATAACCCAACTAACATGATAAATTTTGATTATGCTTTGCGTCAATATATTATTTAATCGTTTTAATACTAAGAAATAAAGAAACCATTTGTAACATAGTCTAGATATAATCTAAACAAACTTTTAAGATAACTCTTATTTTAAACAATAATATATATTTGTTATTTGAACAAATAATGATTTAGTGAGTTATAGCAATTTTTAATGTCTATTTTATAAAGGAAAAAAAAATAGTTTAAATATATTATTTGAACAAACAACTATTTAGTAGATTAAAACTATATTTTAAGTTTAACTTATAAGAAATAATCTAAATATATTATTTGAACAAATAATGGTTTTAATAAGTTAGTCAACATTAAAATTTATTTTTTTATAAGAAATTAACTAATTATATCATTTGTTTTATAAAAGTATACGAGTATTATAAGAACATAAATTTTTTAGAAATTTATTAAGTGACTTCAAAAATAATTTAAGTTTACAAGATTAATTTTTATAAATTTTTAGAAATTTTCCATATTTTTTTAAAGGCTGAAAAAGCCAAAAAAATAGGTTGGAGGTCGCCGGGTTCGAACCCGGGACCTCTAGTGTGGAATGCGAGTGGGGAACCAGTGAACCAAGGGCCGTGGCCGTGTCATATCACGGCTCCCAAATGTTAAAAACTAACTTACAATACTATCCCCAATCCGAATGAACCCTAGATTGTTCTTAACTCAAATTGAACATCAATTCGAGGTTGTTAACGAACAAATTCATGGGGCTTTTGATGCCCAAATGAAACCGAGCATAAAGGTATACATAACTTACGTGTTTAATATCGAATTGAGGAAGATGAGGTGAAGAAGTGGGTCGCGACCGATGTAGCGACTGTTAGATGTTCATACGACTATGATAATCCAATTCGTTGTGCAGTTAGCTTCCAGTAAACTCAATGAACGAAAGCCCTCTGTTAATTGAGGATGAGGTTAAGGGAAAGGTCGGGTTCGACTAGCTACAATTTGCGAAGGAACTAACGGTTCGAACTTGATGTTTAAGTTTGTTTCAGATGAAATTGAGGTTGCGATTAGTTCAGGAACAGTTAAATGATTATTCACTTTCGATTAATTGCATTATTATTGTAGTTTAATGCTCAAACGGCTAAAGGATTAAATTGGCCGGTTATGAACTCGTTTGATTTTAGTAACCGGTGCCTTAATCCGCAATTATGCCCTGCATTCAGTTCGAAACTCACTCACGAAGCGTTTAGGAGCGATTTGGTTCCAAATTTGATGGTTTTTAATGTGTTTGGGGGTGGCCGGAGCTCGGCCGGAGTGTGGCCGGAGCTCCGCCGGAAAGTCGGGTGAAGGGGGGGGGGTTGGTTTGGGAAATTGTAATTTTACACATATGGCCCCTTTGATTTTTATTTTATCCTTTTATATCTTAAACTTTGTTTTTAAAGTTTATAAAATAACAATATGGCCCCCTTAACTTATTAAATCCAAGTTTTAAACATTTCAAGTCTAATAATTCTTACAAATTATTGTTATTATTATTATTATCCTTGGTTATTATTATTATTATTATTATTATTATTATTATTATTATTATTATCACTATTCTTATTATTAATATTATCATTAACTTTGTTCATAATGTTATTATTATTGTTATTATCATTATTATTATACCATTTATTATTATTAAGCATAAATAACCCACAAGTTTCATAATAAACATGAATACCCTTACAACGTTAACTTTTAATTAATGCAAAAATACAGAATGTTACAATTAAGCAATACTATAAACTCTAAAGTGTCATGTAAAGAAACTTCAACATTCAATCTAACCATTTACATGATACATTCATAATCCTAAATAATTGGATACTTACAAAGTTCATGGCATATTTCAACATCTTACACCAGACGTGGTTTCACATAAAACAAATTACCTTAAACAACATCAATGTTCTTTGCAAACTTTGTACTCGTTTCTTCAAAACATTCTATAAGGCGGCTGATTTGGGGACTTGACTAGTTATTCCAAACTAGGGGCCTTTTCGGTCGAGTTCTCTTGATTGGATCGATTCCTTGTATTCTTTGAAATCTATTGCACCTTCATTGTATGTTGCCACAACAATTCCATTAGAGATTAACTGTAATTTATAAAAGGTTTATATAACATTATTTGGGTTATAAACTTCTAACCTAGGTGGTCTTCTTGTTTGGCTTGTTCAAGTTGAGTAGGCCATTAAATACTAAAAACAAAAAACCAAAAAAAAGTAAATTTGTGTTTTAAAATTCATTTAGGGAGGAAAAAAAGAGAGCGAAAGGAAAATAAATACTAAAATCAGTTATTTTTAACTAAAGAAAAATGAAAAGAAAAAAAAGTTAAAGAAAAAGAAGAAAAGTATTCTTTAATTAAACTCGGATGACAACACATCCAAAGCGAACTAAACAAGGCCCTTCCAAAGGTCATGACAGTTTAAAATTGTTGATTCTGGTATGATTAATATACAAATAAATATCTACAATTAATGGAATTACACTACTCACACGTATGATCTGATGGTCTAGTGGTATAGTGTTTGTCTTTTATTAAAATAATGTAAGTTCAAATACTTACATATATAATATTGATGGGCATTTAGGTGTTATCAAAAATAAGTTCAAACAAACCTAACACGCATTTGGTACAAGAGAGAACTAACAAGAGGGAACCAAAGTTTCAAAAGGCTCATCGAGACTAATACCATTTGAAAATGAAACACCATCCGGCAGAAAAAAAACTAATATGAAAAACAAACATACTTAAAACAACAAATTGCATATCATCAATTAGTCTATCAATCTAGTTAACATCAAGAAAATTAAGAAAATCATACTCCTAAGCAAAAAAACGACTCATCAGCTAGGGTGTTTGTGTGTTTAATTGTTTACAAAGATTTAAATGTTATATCATGAGTTCCAACATTCAAGTAAATTGATTATAGTTGTGCTTAAGATTATCAAATTCATATAATATAATTTATATAATACTAATTATTAACTTGATTAATGCATTATGATTGTACAATAAGCTTCAAATGTTGTACTCTTAATATCCATTTAGTCAACAAATTCTTAAGTGTTGACTCATACTCTTAATATCCATTTAGTCAACAAATTCTTAAGTGTTGACTCATCCTCTTAAAATAATTTTTATATACTAATTATTAACTTAATGTGACTTATTGGTTGTATCATATGCATTAGTGGGTTGTACGATCTTTGCATTTTTTATTAATTTTTAACTTTTTGTTTAAACTCAATACTTTTATATTTTTACAAGTATCCCTAATATTTTTTACTTTAAAATTTGGTCTATACACTTTTCATATTCTATAAAATTTTTGTTTTACGTTTCGGTCTAAATTTTGCGTGTTAACATGCCACTACGTGCGTTTGTGGTTCAACGTTTTACGCTTATTTTTTCCCCGTTTAACAACCCCGTTGCAACACGTTTTTCCTATATCGACTTACTTATTGTTTAATATGTTCACGTTTCATCTGTGTGGTTTAACATTTTAAGTCTACTTTTCGTTTGGTGTATTTTTTCATTTTTTTTTTTCTAATACGAGTTTTTTCGATGTTGATGATCATTGGTGGTAGTGTGTCATTTGTGTTACTTGAAGTGATTTTTACGCCTCCCGCTGCAACGCAGGGGAGCTCAAAACTAGTTCAATTTAATTACTAACGTTTGTTTGTCATGTCTTACGTTGAAGATGTAACATGTTTAAATTTCATTGTCTATTAAAACCTAGTTTTGTTTAGCTATTATATGAAACTTATGTAGTGTTATTTTTTCATTTTAAACTTTTAACTTGAAACCCAAAATAATAACTATATGAGTAAATTACTATTTTGGCCCCTAGGGTTAGAGCCATTTAACACTATTAGCCCAAAATAGAATCTTTTGACATAACAACCCTTAACGTTCCATTTCATAACTGTTTTAGCCCCTGACACTAACTCTGTTAACTTTTTTCTGTTAAATGTAAGGGTATTTTAGTCATGTTCCACCTTAAGGACTGGTTATGTAAATGTTAAATCTTTAGGGTTGTTTATGCATATTTTCAAATTTACTAATACCACCACCAACACCTAGCACAACCAAGGACTACCACCTAATACAACCACCACCGCAAAATACCATCATAATGTTGTCTCCGACGGCTCCGCCACCGTTGCCCGCTCCACCAACCACTTCACCACCTCCACTATGCTCGATCGCCGCCCCACCTTCTCTTGTAGCACCATAACGCCATGTGCAACATCTTCCTAATCAAGAAGAACCCGACTCTCATTCGAGTCATCAGCTTCGTCAACACGAAATCCATAACAATCGCTCGATGATTCTCATCAAGAAGAATGTTCTTTGGCTTAACTTTAAGATGTTTCTAGAAGTGCTCAAAAGAGCATGCTTTGAAGCTAGCAAGACATCATGGATATTTGACAGAAGATACGCTGGATTTCATGAAGCTAGCAAGACAACATGATTCTCCTCTCCAACCGCCTTTTGGACCACAGAAATTGCAAGTACGATCAAGCTTCTTCACGCAATACATGATAACACATCAACTTCATATCGTTTTTACAAAACTATCATTCAAGAAGAAGACAATGACAGAATAATATGCGTCAACATCAACACAGACCTCCTCGTTGCGGCTTTAGCTACAATCACACCAAACCTAACCACCGTAAGTCACCTCATCTTTCTAATCTACGAGAAACCTTGTTACCTAATACACCACATCAGAATAAAACTCCTTCCGTCAATGAACATCAAGTGGTTGGAGTATTGGGTAGCGGTGGCGGAGGCGTCGGAGACTACATTCTGATGGTGGTCATGGTTGTGTTAGGTGGTGGTGGTAATTTTGAAAATATGCATAAATATCCCTAAAGATTTAACATTTGCATAGTAATCCTTAGAATGGAAAATGACCGAAATACCCTTAAACTTAACAAAAAAAGTTAACAGAGTTAGCGTGAGGGGCTAAAACAGTTAAGAAATGACACGTTAGGGGTTGTTATATCAAAATATTCCTTTCTGGGCTAATAGGGTTAAATGGCCCTAACCCCAGGGGCCAAAATAGTAATTTACTCTAACTATATAATAAAACTTCTATAAAAAATAAATAAAAATCAATTTAGAAGAAATAAGATAATAAGACAAAATAGTTGTTAGTTGATATTGTAAAGGAAAGAAATAGAAAAAATAATAATAAAAAATATAAATATAAAGAATGAGATGTGATAATATTTTAGAAATTGGTATATAAATTTAAGGGTTTGTGTTTTTTTGGTTAATTATAAGGATGAAGATAAAAACTTCACCGCTCTTACACATAGAAACATCCATACACTTCTAAACAACAAGCAAACCAAAAGACATTGTGAAAATGGTTTTAAATTCACAAGTAACTAGATATTATTACCCGCGTGTTGCCACGGGTCTATTTTGGGTTTGAGGTGTTTTTTCTAAAACTGCGATTATCGTGTTGACGCAGCTAAAAAAGGTATCAGTAAACACAAACACACATTAACGCAAAAATACCTTTAAAAGTAGTGAAAAGTTCGTACCATAAAAATAAAAATATAAAAAGATAACTTTTTACTAAAAATTACAGATTTCACTAATTAGATATCAAATTTTAAACAAATAACTTAATTTTAATGTTATATTTAGTAATTAATATAGCTAATTTTTAATGATATTTTCATTCTCAAAATTATTCTTTTATTAATATTTGGACTCCATTAAACATTCAACTATATTTAAAAAAAATTCGAGGTCCATTGACCACCATTATTACAACCACCACCCACAAACACTAATAAACCAAAAACTCATTTCTATATCTCCCTCTCCCCTCACATTTCACCACTGTCACCACAACAACCGCAACACCACCACCATCGTAACCATCACCACCGCAGCCATCGCAGCACCACCAACACCGCACCCATCGCACCACCACCACGACCACCACACCCATCACACCACCACCACCATCGCAACCATCGCAGCACCACCACCAACGCAACCATCACCGTTCCACCACCACCGCAACCATCGCCCGCTCCACCACCACTGCGTGAGCCGTGTAATAGGCGACCATTTCGCGCGGTTCGGGGGCACTTGAGTCAGCAGCACCATCACCACCGCGACCATCATAGCACCACCACCAACGCAACCATCGCAACACCACCACCACCGCAACCATCGTAGCATCACCACCAACGCAACCATCGAACACCACCACCCCAAACACCACCGCAACCATCGCAGCACCACCACCAACGCAACCACCGCAGCAGCACCACCATCGCAACTTGTAATCTTGTGCTTTTGAAAGTTGTGTTGTACATTGTGCTTGTGAACTTGTGTTTGTTTTGAAAGTTGTACCCTGTGCATCACCTTTGGTACGGCAGCACTGTAGCCACCGACCAAAGGGATTAATATGTATTTATAATCTAGCCATATAATGGTTCAACCACTCATATGTAATGAGTATTGGAGGCTACAAAAAGGTATGTTTGATTTGAAATTGTGTGGTTTCAAAAGCTTTAAATTCTTGGTATTTCTAACAAAATTTATCTCATAAATTAAAATGAGGGATACATGATAGTTTGAAACCTGATGCAATTGTTTGCCGCGTAAAGTTTGGTTCGGTTCACTTCGAATAAGTTCGGATATGGGACACCCTTAACCATAACCGGTTTATCAGTTAATCACAAACCTTAACCACAATCGTCGCTTGTATGGGTTTTGGGTTAAATTTAATGTGATTATGGTTCAATACTTCGGTTATCAATTAATGGTCGATAATAATTAATGTCTGTTCACCCCTATAATTGACTAAGTTATCCACTTCCAATATCACTTAATGGGAAAAGAAAGCAGGTTGTTAAAAGTGAAATGATTAGGGGAAAAAACACAAGAGTTAATGCATGGAAAGTAATGATATTTATTATTTAAAAGACATTGCTATGACATATCAATATATGTTAAACGTTTTTGAGCATTACGAATTACACAATTAATCCTCAAACTAATAATCAGTTCTAATCATATTCTTGTTAAGAACAATATACCATTTCCATTTGGGTTGTAGCGGTAATAGGCAAAACATTTTAGGGTTATTGGATTTTAATAATCTCAACTTTTATTTATTGGTCGTTATTAATCCCAACTCAAAAAATATTTACACACACTTTTAACTTTAAACTTATTTCCTACAATGATCTCTTACTAATTGAGAGTTAACCCTTGTTAGCTTTTTTTATGAAATTAAGCCAACTTTGAGCTATTTTTTAACTCCAGCACCGCCTAATCTCAATTAGGTTTGTTTTTCATTGTCTAGCATCTATCATCAACTGAAATCTACCTCCAACGAATTCGATGGTTCAAATCAGGAGGTGGATATTGATGGGTTTCTGGGTGGGAAAGTTTCAAATTGACAGACCTGATGATAGATTTTAACTTCCTGTTTGATGTCTTGGACACAAAAACAATGCACGTCATTAAAAAATTAACGGGGTTAACTCTCAGTTAGTAAGGGATTGTTGGAGGAAAATAAACTCAAAATTAGGAGTTTCTGTAAACATTTACTAAGTTGGGATTAATCCCGGCCAATAAATGAAACTTGGGATTATTAAAATCTAATAACCCAACATTTTAAAGTAAACTAAAATTTAAGGGTTATTGGATTTTAATAATCTCAACTTTTATTTATTGGCCGTGATTAATCCCAACTCAGTAAATATCTACAGTCACTCCTAACTTCAAACTTATTTTCCTCTAATGATCCCTTACTAACTGAGAGTTAACCATCGTTAGTTTTTCTGATGAAATGAGACCAATTTTGAGCCATTTTTCAACACCGCCTAGTCTCATTTAGGTTCGTTTTTTATTGTCTAGCATTCGTCATCACCTAAAATCTACCTCTAATGAGTTAGGTAGTTCAAATCATGATGTGGAGATTGACGGGTTTTTGATGTGCAAGTTTCAAATTAACGAACCTGATGATAGATTTCAAATTTTTGCTTAGTGTTTTGGCCACAAAACTAGTTAACGTCATAAAAAACTAACATGGTTAACTCTCAGTTAGTAAAATATCGTTGGAGGAAAATAAACTTAAAGTTGAGAGTGTGTAAACATTTACCGATTTGAGATTAATCTAAACCAATAAATAAACTTGGATTGTTAAAATTCAATAACCCTAAATTTAAATCTTATAACTTAGTAGTTTATGATTTAATTTAAAAATAAAATATATTTACTGTTCAAGAAAAAACAATACCATTGCAAAATAAATCACTAACTTGTATGTAGACCCGTAGATAAAATGAATAATCATGCAGGTCGAAACAAACGGTGCACATATCATTATATCAATGCTAAGTTTAGATGTTTTATAACACTATAGATTAGACAATTAGTCCTCAAACTAAATGCATGTTCTAATCGTATTCTTGTTTGTTATACCATTGCATAAATAATCACTGAATTGTATATTAAAACATAGGTAAAACCAGTAATGGCGGGTTACAAGTCGAAACAATAACAATACACATATTATATAAATTAAAGCAGATAAAAGAAAATGTCACATAATAATTATCAAGTTTCAAAAGTGTTCAAACTGGATCACTCATGTATATTTTAAAACTAGATCACTAAACCAACAATCGAGTCATCATCGAATTATATTATGTCAAAAAAGTAATGAATGAGAAAATATGAGAGTCGGTATTTTCAATGTATTAATTGTATTTAAAGAATTTAAAAACATGTTAAATATATTAAAAATAAATAAAAATACCTAAAATTCACATCACCATAGTACCATACTACATTAGCATTAAAAAAGAAAAAGGTATTTTCTAAACTTAAAAAACATAATAAAAAAACATGTTAAAACTTATAATTTAAATAAAATATGAAAATTAAATGACTTAATAAAAACACTTTTTAAACTTGAGTGACATAATTCAAGCACTGATAGAAACCGAGAATTTGACTAATTGAAATAAACAAAGAACAAGATAGTTGGCCAATTCGAGAAGCCTAATCTCCACAATTCTGATTACAGAACTTAACTATAAAACCCAAGACAATCTAAATGCTAAACAATACTAGAATATAAACAAAAACTCACGGTAGTTTAGTCCCCACTCCTCCACTTCCTGAATTCCAGGATCACACACCACTTCTTATTTTCTTGGTCTTTTATCCCCACTTTTTTATCTCCACTAAACAACAACTGGGTTGGATCTGACCTAGATTGACCTTGACCCAACAATGGGTTCGTATCAATACTTCCAGCCCGAGGAAACGACTTGTCCTCAAGTCGGGTTTGAAAAAGCTGAACTGTTGTTCCTGTGGGCTGCTCCTCAAATGATTCAATAGAAAGGTGGCGAAAGGTAGCAGCTTGCTGGTTATCCGAAGGCAGTCCTTGTAGCTTGTAATCCTTCCCATCTATGGTAAACATTAAGGGCATCTGCTTCCAGTTAGCCTACACTATGTTAAGTGTTGAAACTTGATGCAATTGTTTGTCCCCTAAAGTTCGTTTCGGTTCACTTTCGGTTAAAGTTTGGTAACGGGGCACCCTTAACCATAAACCGATTTATCAGTTAATCACAAACCTTAACCACAATTGTCGCTTATATGGATTTGGGTTACATTTGATGTGATTATGGTTCGGTATTTCGGTTAGTGATTGATGGTCGGTAATAGTTAATGTTTGTCTGCCCTTATAATTGAGTAAGTTATCCACTTCCAATATGTCACTTAATGAGGGAAAAATCAATGATCCTTTAGCCCAACTGGTTAAGTTGAGATGACCATAACATGTAAATATTATAAGGTCATGAGTTCAAGTTCTGAGCAAAATGCTAAGAGTTGACCCATGCGATTTTTTTAGCAATAGGCTTCCTCCTAAGAGGGTTTTTTCAGCAATCGGAGAGAGAACTAACAATAGGGAACCAAACCCTCGTTTCCCTCTTTCATAAAAAATAAAATAAAATAAAACAATATTAGTTTTTTTACGAAATTAATTTTACACATAATTACACATGTGTAAAACGAATTTTACACATATGTAAATAACGTATGGATGATTTTTAAAAAAAATATATATCAATATGGTAGGCGTTAGAAAGATAAAATAAATATTAAAATTAATAGTGATATTTAAAAAAAAATAGTATCATGAAAAAAAGTTATAAATGTTTTTTAAAAGTGGAAATGACATGCGACTAAAAAGTGTGGCTTGTATTAGTAAATAAAGTTCTCATAAAAAATAGTGGTTCTCAAGATAACACTACTCTATATTAATATATGTTTAAACATAATATGTAGCATCACGAATTACACAATTAATCTTCAAACTAATAAACAGTTCTAATCATATTCTTGTTAATAACAATAGTAAGAGGCAAAGCATTTTAAAGAAAACTTAAATTTAAACTTAAAACAAACAGTTTATGATATAATTTAAAAGTACAATATGTTTATTGTTTTCAAGAAAAAACAATACCATTGCAAAATAAATCACTAACTTGTATGTAGACCCATAGGTAAAATGAATAATCATGTAAGGCGAAACAAACGGTGCACCGTAAAACCAGTAATGACGGGTTACAAGTCGGAACAATAACAATACACATATATAATTCAAACCAGATAAAAGAAAATGTCACATAATAATTATCAAACTTTAAAAGTGTTCCAATTGAATCAATATTTTACCCAGACTAGATCACTAAACCATCAATTGAGTTATCATCAAATTATATTATGTCAAAAAAGTAATGAACGAAAAAATGTTAGGTTTGGGATTTTTAATATATGTAATTGTATTTAAAGAATTTAAAAACAAGTTAATTATATTTAAAATAAATAAATAAATAATACCTAAACTTCACATCACCATAGTACCATACCATATCAACATTAAAAAATAAAAAGTATTCTCTAAACTAAAAAAACATGGTAAAAAATGTTAAAACTTATAATTTAAATAAAATATGAAAATTAAATGACTTAATAAAAATACTTATTGAGTGACCTAATTCAAAACACTTTCAAAACTTGATTAGTATTTAACAAAATTTCCCCAATTCTACAAGGAATATATAAGGTTTATAGCTTTAGTTATATTTTAAGCCAACTTACAAAATTATATTTTAATGTTAAAGTTTTAATAGAAAAGTATAGCTACTTAATCTAAATATTATAAGGGACTGTTTGATTACACTGACTTAGTAAGATCTAATTAAGTCAGAAGCTGACCCAGTTAGAAGTTCTGACTGGGTATGCATCTGACTGAAACTTAACTGTTTGATTACACTGATTCAGTAAAATCTAACTGAGTCAAGAAGGTGGACGAGCAAACTAACAATTTATAATTTATAACAATTTATAACAATCCAACAATCTAAATACGCTCAAATTCACAACCTAAAAAGCTAAAACTCACCTTAACAATTTATAATTTATAACAATTTTTAACAATCCTCCACCGACCTAGCCTCAATCACCGAATCATCCAGATTTGTGTTCTACACCAGCACCATCTTCTCATACTCCTCCTTCGCCGTCCGGCTCCGCCTCCGCCTCCGCCGCTCCTCCTCCGCCTTCTTCGCCTGCTCCTCCTCCCTCCGACGGACCAGCTCCGCCTCCGTCACCTTCGGCACCAGAATCGAAACCCTATTCGCCTTCTTGTCCACCTTCTTCAGCGACTTCTCGATCTCCTTCTCCTGGAGACCACTCGCAGGAGACCCAATCTCCACCATCGTCGCCAAGGGAGGTGCTGCTCCGGGGGTCGTTGCTTTGGGGATCTGCGGGTCGGATTGTGGGGGTGGCCGAGGGTTGTGGAGGTGAACAAATCAGGTTGTGGAGGGTTGTGAAGGCTGGGTCAGCATCTTTGATTTTCAGGTCTGGATCAGCAATGAGACCCGGTCAACTAGCCATTTTCCCGAAATCAAACGGGCTAACCCGCTGACCGAGTCAGCCGAAAATAAACAGCCCCTAAGTTGGCTATTGGGGCGAGTTTAATGTAAAGTTCAAAAATAAGCATCCCAACATGTGATTTTAACAACATAAACGAATACAACAGATACCTGCATGTATGCCCACAAATACAACCGATATCTGCATGATACTCTCAAGCCCGACATGTATCGAGTAACAGAATAACAGTTATGAGACTGGGCAAGATACACCATAACAACCCCTAGGAATGTAGTATCCACCAAAATCCAACAAGAAAGGTAGGTAAGTTCCTTAAAAGCAACCAAAAACAGATCATGGTTATGACAAATGGGACCGTCAAATAACTTTTAGTGAAAAATCTAACAAAATAGACCAAGAAACTCGTGGCCAGGCTTTTCGACAACAATATCTACACCCATGAGTATACAAATAAAAAAGTAATAAAACAAGTACTTGGTCCTGCATGAAAACACAAGATCAACAAATTTTATAAAAAGCAAAATTTAAAAATCTCCAGCCTTATGCAGCAGCCTCAGGCTTCTCTGTTTCCATAGCCGATGGTTCATCAGCACTTTCGCCATTGTTATCGGCACCTGGGTTTGGGTTAGGGCTTGCGCCATTCTCTGCCCCTTGAGAAGACTGCTCCCCTGCCTGAGCTGGTGCAGGTGAGGATTGGGTCTCAGGAGCAGGTGCCTTTGGTGGGGCCGGCTTTGGTTTCGTCATTATAGGCCTGCATACCCTGTATAAATCAACATAAATTCATTCGTCAGAATTCAGATAATAATCTACTTCAAAGAAGCATTAATAATAAGAGATTTATGAAGTTAAACTAGAATCTTCGTTTTAAAGAGTGAGAAGTTCAAAATAGTTTAGTCTCCCAAAAGACAAGTACGCGAGAGGCGTTGCCCTATGTACGACCAGAAGTTGTCGCATATACAACCAAAATTCACGCACGCGAGGTGTTGTCCTACGTAGAACCAAAAGTTGCATCTCTCTCATTTCTTTTACAAATCAGCCTTTTAATCTAGTAAACCATTCATAATCTATCCAACCTTTTAATCATTTTTATTTATCAACCTCCTCCCGAACCTATATTCGACCATTTTAACCCACATGTATATGAAGCACTGCCTGAAGGCCCTAAGGCGTTTTCCCGATTGTCTTGCGCGCCTCAGGGGCACTTTTCAAAACCAAGACTAGGATATTACCTGTCAAGTGTCTCTGTTTTCTTTTTTATATCAGATGACACAAGAACTGGATCAGCATGCTTTGGAAGCGAGTCTTGAAGTTGCGTTTTCTCCCTCAACCAATTTTCTACTTCTGAACACTCATTCAACACCTGAATAGGGGTAAACCAATTAAAATAGAAGCAACATAAAATGTGAATTCAATACACAACTAATAATTACCTTTTGTTTCTCATTCAAGTCAATGTGTTCATAGTTGGGATCACCAGATGCAGCCTGTTTGTACCAGTTAACAAATTTGACCAGTTGATCAACATTAGTTCCTCTTTCTGAGTGCTCCTTGTACCTATGTTCTATGGGGTCACCTTGCTGAAATTGTTTTGCCAGGTGTTAGATGGGAGAATGTTTTAAATATCAGAAGCAAAACGTGAAAGTAGATTGGGAACCTTTTTGAGTTCATCAAGTTTCGCAATATATACGCCTTTAGTCTCGTCTTCACCGTCTTCATACAACCAATCTTCTGTTTCTTGAAGCTTAGCTATAAATGCTTCTCTGTCTTGATCCTTAACAAACTCGTGCAGTTTATCATGCAGCTGAAAACAAGAGCATAAGAGTCGGTCGATATTTCTAAAGATATATATTTGTACTTTGTAGTACTAGAAAGTAAACAAGAAATGACCTTGTTCCTCATGTCATAGACATAGGCTTCCACGGCATTCTTTTTATCCTTTGTTTCTTCCATAACTCGGTCCTGCAAAGCCATTTCAAACTCCTTTTCCACTGCTTTCTGCAGGTCTGCAGGGAGCATTGCTCCGTGAACCGTCTCTGAGACAGGTATGTTTGACTTCTTTACTTTTTTCTTCGGAGCTTCCACCTGTATTGCAAATTACCAAAAAGAATTTATATGGTTTCCAAAAGTATTCTATCGTGGTTTTGAAACTAGTGTGTTGCTTAAAACACAGCATGACGACTTAAATTTTTCAAGCATTACCACATATTCTAGTTGGGGAACTCGCATTAACAGGGCAAAGGACCACATACCATCTATTAAAACTAAGATGTCAAATTACCACCTCTCATATTGACAACAATAACTGTTAGTCCATATACAACCACATCATTAGTATAAACATTCTAGTATATGATTCACTATTCCACTTAAATATATTAAGCACCAATTGGAAAGAGTGCCAAGTATACAGCCAGCCATTCCATTGTGAAATAGGAAACACTCATGAAAATCATATAGTCAACAAAATCAACTAGAGTTGAACTAGTTCCACAAACCATGGCAAGCATCTAAGCTACAAGAAAAATAATATATCCTTCTAATCCTGTGCCCAATTATCCTCCAAATTAACCATGGGCAAGTATCAATACACCTACAAAAGGCCCACAACATCCCACTCTGTATGGCAGGCGTCCTTTAAAAGCATAGGCACAAGTTTAGAAGGATGCATAATTTCTCAAGCTAAAAACATTAGACCTTTAATAACTGACAGTCTGACACTAATGTATGAATTTTTTTGTATTCTCCAGATGACCTCAAGCAACTATCAATTTCATGACAAAAATCACAAAACAATGTTTATGCTCTCAGTCTCTCATCCTAGTCAACACAAACTTATTAACTATTTACTTGATGAATTCTTTACACAGGACTGACCTACAATAATCACACAAACAATTGGCCACCAGCTCATCGCTACAGTCTACATATCAAATTCATAGATGAACTCTTGAATATTAAGAATCAATCGTCATCAAATGGTTGCCACCACAACCAATAAATCTGGATGGTAACAATACGGAACTTGCAATCAAATGCCTTTTTTATTTATGCGGTAGTATAGCACATTTTTCACTAACCTTAGCATCTGTCTCCATCTGAGTAGGATTATCTCCTGTATCTTGAACAACATTCTCAGACCCAGAGGCATCCTGCATGTTTACATCAGTTCCATTTGTTGTAGGTACGTCAGCTGGAGTGTTATCCACGTCCATCTTTGATGCTTCTTTAGATGGTTCTTTTGTTACTGGAACATCAATTTCTTCTTCTTCAATAAGCTGTGACGATGTAAATCAATCAGAAAAGTTCTGTTACAATTCAAGCACAAAATGACCAACATAGCTGAAAGATTCGATTTTCTAAAACTCTATAACAGCCCACCTGTGCTGATTCAACAGAAACAATTCCATGCAAATTTAAGCGAGCTTTAACCTTCACCTTGGCACGCTCACCTTTTGTTGCTTGGAAGGGACCAATCTGTGCAAAATCACCGTCCACAAAATTAGGGAATGAGAATAGTTCAAAAGGCTGAAAAACATGCACCTAAATAACTGAATCTTTCAGCAGCTTTTACCGTGTAGGTGCTAATTTTTTGTGGCGCCTGCAGTTCACTAATATCCGCATATTGTAGATCTACTGTAAATGTACCAGACCTGAAGAAAGTCAATGCTTTCACACTAGGAATTGAGTTTCCCTTGGAAAAAACAACACTGCTCTGTTGATTCTCCACATTTCCATTCTGAGAATCTTGAGCAGTACCCTTCCATGTCAAAGAGATTGGAAAAGGAAAGCTCTCTTGTACCTTTAAAAAACAATCCAACGCTTCAAATTAATTTCTTTCATACATAACTGACATGAAATCATAAGTCACTTGTACATCACAAAAAATATGAAAAAACCTGGATCATACCTGGAACTCTCTAACTTTAAAGGTGGGGCTAAGGATAGCGCATTGCAATGCACAGCCTTTGGATACACACTCACTTGCATTCATTGTACGTCTTGGTTCTTTCCCAAAGAATTCTGTCAAAATCTTGATCACAGCTGGTACCCTAGAACCTGAACCAACAACCTCAACAGCATAAATATTATCAACTGTAAGTTGAGCCTCTGAGAGAGCCTTCTCAAGAGGTTTCTTCACACGCTCCAATATCGGGGCACTAATTTGTTCAAAGTCATCTCTCTTTATAAAACCTCTAACATCCTTGTCGTCCATCAAACATTCTATGTTCATAGGCGCCTCTGGATTTGCACTGAGTACCTTCTTCAGCTTTTCACATGCAGCACGAAGCCTGAGAGAAGCCCTTGCATTCTGTAACACATCAATTTTGTACTCTGCCTTGAACTTTTCAGCAAAGTATTGGAACAAGACCTCATCAAAATCCCTCCCTCCCAGACAACGGTCAAAAGAGTGAGCCAATATTTTCAATTGGCCTTTCTTAAAACCTGCTATACAGACCTGCATGCTAGCATGTCCAATGTCAACAAAGGCTACATTCAGCTGCTCATTCTCAGGCAAGTCAGTCTTGTATATTCCATAAGCTAGAGCAGTAGCAGTTGTTTCATGCATCAAACGTAAGGGATGCAAGCCTGCTATAGTAGCTGCATCCATAACAGCCCTTCTCTGAAGATCAGTGAAATAAATAGGTATCCCAATGCAGCAATCCACAACTGCTGAATTCAAATTCTTCTCTGCTATCGCCTTCATGTTTGAGAAAACCATACCCATAACCTGGGTCGGTGTAAACGTCTTTTTTTCTCCAAGATACTGAGCTTGGATCAACGGGAAACCATCAGGTCCCTCAGTAACAGAAAAAGGCAATGCCTTAAGATCCTGTTGCAATTCGGGATCAGAAAAGGGTCGGCCTATCAACCGCTTGATCTGGGAGATGGTATTCTTTGGGTTCATCATGCTGGATGCAGCACCAGCAGTTCCAAGGAATCGTTGTTTGTCACCGAAACACACAACAGCAGGAGTCTCACGCTTCGACTCATCATTAAGAACAACGTCAATTCCCCTTTGCCTAGCAACCGCCACAACACAACTCTCGTTCCCAAGATCAAATCCGACCACGCTCATCTTTGCTTAGTAGTGTAATTCCTTGACTCAACGAGGTCACCCTATCCCACAGCAATCAACCTGAATTTCACATAAAAAATAAGTACAAGTCACATACATGTACAAAACAAACCCAAGCCTCGTGTAAAGTAATCAGATATGTCATCAACTGTGCGATCATTATTCATTCACCTACTTAGCTTGTCAAATCATATAGCTTGAAAATTAAAGCTTTTTCAACTTAACCAACCAAAAAGATACTATAGCAGTATGAAAAAATCAACACCAAACTCCCTGCTTTTAAATCATTAATTACTTAACTATAACCTTCCCAAATGAGCACTCTTTCAAAAGGATAAATAAACTCAAGAGAAAGATTCTACAGCAGAAACTTAACATCTACTACCACCTATGTTATATGCAGTTCAAATGTGTGAGACTGAACAAAATCTAATCAATTTTTCAGTAAATCCAAAAATAACAACCAACTACTTTAAAATAACACGATCAAGCAATCATCGAAAGAGAACACTACCGCCAATTCGTTCCACAACCCTAACTATTACATCAAATCAAAGAGAACACCAACATTTACCAACTCAGACATCAAATCCGGATCTCCATTACATCACTACAACAACTCCTAACCAAAAACCCTACTAAATCCAAACAAATTGCAAAAACCTAAAACACTACAAATCAGATCAAATCAAACACAACTAACTGAACAGTAAACACATCAACACTGAATCTGAGAAGATACCACAACGGATCACGATCTGAAGAGATGTGGAACAGAGATCGAAGGTTAAGAGATTGAAGATCGAGTTGTGATGTGAATGAAAAACCTTGTGGAATACTGCAGATACTTATGTTATGTATAAAGGGTAAAGGGGTAAAGGGTTGCGGTGGAGTGACAAAAAGATGGGGTTTGTTTGTGTAGAATTGTTCAGAATATTAAGAAATGGTCGACCGTACATGAAGTTGTATAGAGATGAGCTTCTAGAAATATCTTCGGCTTTTTTGGGCTTATTTGGGTTTGAAGTGGGTTGTGTTTTCTGGCCCATTATGAATTTTTTGAGTTTTATTTTGGGAAAATCGTATCAAAATGAACATTTGACCATGAAGAAAAGTCAGCGTAAACATTATGGGGACAACGAGAAGTCTCACTCGGCTACAATTTAATTAGGTTTATCTTACGTAGGACTAAGTTAATGATTGGGTCGGATAGGAAGTAGTCGAGTTTAGTTGGGGCACGTGTTTGTTCCCCGTTTAATTTTACTTGGGACCAAGTCAATGTTAAGGTCAGCTAGCTGCAAGGGTATTTACTATTTGGTATATTATTATTGTTGAAAATAAATACAAGTAACCTGAAAAGTCAAATGTTTATTTTGAAAAGATGATCGGTCGAATTTCATTTTGATAATTTTCACTTTATTTTGTGTCATTTTTAATTATATTATTGAAAATATATTTTAGATAATATATATACAATGGTTTGTTTTGGTGAAGTTAATCGCGATAAAAACTTTACAACGATGTAATAAAACGAAAGATTATAGTACTATACTCTTAAATAGCATTTAGGAGGATATGAGCTGTAAAATTTGATGTATCAACATGATGAGTTTTAACCGTTTTCATAACTTACTAAAACATTGCTAGTTTGTTGTTATATGATTATTGAGGAATAAGTTAGATTTAAATGGGTCATTATGTTCGAATAATTAGTAAATGCACTAAAAATAAAGTCCATTGATGTTAGTTTAAACCATGTAAAGGATTTTATTTTTATTTTAATGGTTTGTTTTTTTGGGACCCACAAAAGGAAAAGATTTATCAAAAGAACCTCATCTAACAACTAGCTAGAGAGCAACGATGATACATCCACAAGTAAAAGATAAGAGGATGTTACAAAACAAACAAGACTTTACACTATTGAAAACACCTTTGATCGTATTGACCGGCTTCTCACCTATACAAGATAACTATTTTTTTTTAACAGGGTTAGCAGCCGAGATCCTTTTATTGGTAAAAATTTCATCGTTCTTAATCTTCATATACACCAACAAGAAATAAAAAATAGCCGCTTGCATCATTTTCTTTTTCACCTTATCCCTCGATATAAGTTTATTAACTTCCTGTAAGTCCTCTATAAAAAGCATATATGGGGACAATTCTAATCCACCTGTTAACAAACCCGATTTGCAATAATACAATATAGAAATAAATGGTCTGATATCAAGAAATGGCGAGTATGAAGAGAAACGTTAACAATGGGTCACCTTAATGGAAACCCTAGAGCATTGAAATTTCATAGTGGGGGAACCATTAACCGGCAGTGCTAGTAAAGTTCATTTGCTTTAGTACTGATAATAAGAAGCTCTAACTAAGGCTTGTCAAAAGTTGTTTCAATAACCATTGATGTTGTACCAAACTTGATCAAACTTTTATATGACAAAAATTAATTGCGCCCACTTGAAGAAAAAGAGGAGATAACAAGCGATTTCATGAGTTAGGCATGAAGGTGTATGGGTTCTTAAGGCTAGTCCGGTATAATAATTATTTTATTTTATTTTAATTTTTTGTTTGTTAAATATCTTGCATTTAGTGGATTCATTTGCTTAATCAGGATACTCATTTTTCATCGTTGCGAAATCTTAACTTGATATGTTGGAGGAAGATGGCTCGACGGCAGAGATTGGAGAGGCGGTATGGTCTTGTGGGGTGAAAAATCTTCGAGGTCGGATCGGGTTCTAATTTGGTATTGTTAAACAATTTTAGGAATTTATTGACAATGATTTGTTGGATAATTTGGTGAATTTCTAAATAGTCTCATCGGAATGTTTTATAAGGTGATTACTAAGTTTTTTGCGAATAGATTGATCACTATGGAACACTATGCATATGTGAACCATCATCAAATTCTAGATGGTGTTATAATAAAACATTGTTGTTCTAAAGAAACAAACCTTGACTAGAAAAATTTTGGGATGTGCTAAACATACTCTCTATTAAGAAAAATAAAATGATAAAATGATACGAGCACTATAACATGGATTGTAAAATCCTACATTCTTCATTTGTCCTAACAAGTTTTCTTGACAAAATGACAAATTATACTTGCTTAAAACTCTAAGGGGGCGTTTGGTTCGTGGAATTTATTGGAATTTGAATTTGAATTGGAATTCAAAGGAATTGTATTTGGAATTCAATATTTTCCATAGGATTTGGAATTCAAAGGAATTGGAATCCATTGATGGAATTTAAATTCCAAATGCATTTTAGTGACAAAACACTTATAAAGGAAATTGGAATTTATCACCCGTTACAAACCGTCACCACCTCAATAACCACCGATCATCGCCGCTGCATACCATCAACCACTGTCGCCGTCACCGCCGACAATCGACCGCGACCACCAACTGCGCCCGTTTTCGAAAACCGACCGTACCCCACTGCCGCCACCAACCGATAACGCTTGTCGTCGAGACACAGTTGGCGGCGATCGGGGTAAACAGTGGGTGGCGGTCGTCGACGACGGGGTTGTACGGCGTCAGCGGAGGTCGGGGGCGGCGGTCTAGCGGCGACGAGTGATAGTCGGCGATTGGGGGCAGGGATGGCCGAGGGTCGTCAGCGGTAGGGGTGGTGGCGGTCGGGGGTGGACGGTGGCAGTCGGCGGTAGGGGTTGGCGGACAACAGCGGTGGTCGGCAGTCGGTTGGCGGTGGGTGGGGTGGTAGGCGGCGGTCGGGGGCGACGGTGGTCGGCGGCTGTCGGGGTCGGCGAGGGACGGTGGCGGTCGGGGTCGTCAGGGGGGGGGATGGCGGCGGTCAGGGTCGGCGGCGGACCGCGGCGCTCGGGGTCGCCGGGGGACGGCGGTGCTCGGCGGTTAGGGTCGGCGGTAGTGTCGGTTGGCGGTGGGCGGGGTGGTAGGTGGCGGTTAGTGGTGGAGACGGGGGTCGGTGGAATTTGAAATCCTTCAACATTTGAAAGGATTTTGAAATCCTTCCAAATGTTGAAGGATTTCAAATTCCTTGGAAGGAATTTGAGAGAATTAATTCCAATTCCAATTCCTTTATCAACCAAACACGGGCAAAATGGAATTCAAATTCCAATTTCAACGAATTCCTACCAACCAAACACAATGATCAATGGAATTCAGATTCCAATTCCATTGAATTCCATTGAAATCCCGCATACCAAACGCCCCCTAAGGTTATAGTTTTCTATTGACAAATCTTGACTCGTTTGAGTTAATGAGGTAAGTCTATGGGTATGAAAAAAACAAAAGAATAAGCTTTCGCGAGACTTTAACAAATGTCTTCCTTCCAAATGTCCGATCAAATGAGAGGAGATTATAAGTGGCTCAGCACATTTTTAAACGGGTAAGAGAACAACTAAGTTTATGTTATTATGTGAACCTCCTAATTTTTTTTGTATATTGAGATTCATCACAACTGAAGACTTTGTTGCCGCCGACAATTAAAAAAAAGTAAAACAAAAATGAGAGAGAGAGAGAGAGTTTACATTGTGTTTCCGAGTTTACTTAACGAGAGAAAAAAAGAAACACTTTCTTTTCCTTTACTTCTTTTCTTTTCGCTTCCGGATTGATTTTAGCCTTTATTTTTCTTTCATTTCCTTCCATTTTCTTTCTTTTCTCTCCTTAAGTAAACCCGAAAACACAAATTTTTAACAATCCTTCCATTTTCTTCCATTAAAAAAAACTCTGAAATACAACTATTTTTTCTTTCTTTCCACTTATTTTCTTTTCTCTCCTTAAATGAAACTCGGGAACACAACGTTAGGGTGAATGATTTGGTATTCATTAAAATGGATGTCATTGATCTCACAACATTCTTACAGTGCGCCATTTAATAACACAATTTACGGATAAAAGAGAAACAGATGTTTGTGTTTTTTAAGTTCTTTTATACTTTTAATAAAAAAACCACGACATTTTTTATATATATTGTTTAACAAATCTTTACTTCATCCAAAAGGTTGAAACCAATATATGATTTAGGGTGTAATATATACTTACGACTATGTTGATTTTAGGGTTGAAATTTATAATAACAACGAAGGTATTTGCGAATTAAAAAGGAAAATTGTTACTGCCACTATGGAAGGTATAGGATAAACATGGATATATAGTTTGAGTTTTAACTTTTAAAACAACTAGTTATATTCCGATGTAAACGGGTTAACCTTTGTTGCCATTTACATGGTGTGTCTAAAACATTTGTTAACTTACCGTCTATTGTTTCTACAACTGAATATGTTCAAAAGCCTATATGGTGTTGGGATATGGTCTCGTTACATGGGATTAAACTGGACATTGATGTAAAAACACATTAAAACGATCTGAAAACAGGCATTCATGAGATTACCATCGATTCAATATGGGACAATCGGTAAATTAGTAATATTGACCATTTCCATAACAGTCCATTAACAAAGATACATACATCAAGCGAAAGAATTAGACATTAACAGTAACCATTGTAATAGAGATAAACCAGGTAAAGATCAAATGACAAATCATAACGTAAATTCCAAATAACAAAACATGAATCGACATTGAGTACCCTATGATGACATATATCAATACATAGCTACATGGGTCAACTAGAATGTTTCAAAATCCATACCCATGTACATCAAGGCAAACTATTAATTTTTTAGTTTTTGTTGCTTTATATATATTGGTCTTTCTCGTCATTAATAAATGTTGTGTGGTTGCATTGGTAAGATGTTTGTTCATGATGCTAATGGTCCTGGTTTGATTCTTGTTGCGTTCATTATTTTTTTAACGCTTTCGATTGTTATTTTTAGGTTGTACCATTGTTCAACCAGTTACGTATGTGTCGTTTTTCCCTCTGTATTTTCTCTAATAAACCATAACACCACGAACAACAAAAGTACATTCACATAAATCATTAAGGTTTTAGAGTGCAAATTGGCATAATCAAATCTATACAACTAAGTGTTAACACATGTAAAATGTGAAGTTGTGAACTACACATTTTATCTTCAAATTCTTATGTTTTCTTTGCCCACATAAGTTTAAACCTACAGGTTTACTTAACAACAAAACAACATAATACAAATCAATAAAACTTCAAATACTAAATTACAACCAAAGATACTTATATAAGGATGCACATGAAAAGAGAACCCTACTTGTAAGTAGGAAAACAAAGCCTAACACACACAAATAAAAGATGATTATAAATTAATATCGAAAACAAATGTTTCCTGAACTTCCAGATATTGAAGTACCATGTAAAGTTACAAATACTCTCCAGCATAGAACAATCATTGACATTGTTTTATCATAACAAAAAACAAATTATCATAATCATTAACAAAATATAAAGTAAATGTGTGGTAGCATACAAGTTAATGCAACCTTACTAATTGAAATACATACGTGACTACATACATCCGGACACAAATTCGAACAAACAACACACTTGATCTCCTAAAACTAATAGACTGACATGGTTTTGCTATGAACTAAAGAAACCTCTTAAGTACAATTGTTTACTTTCAAGTCAACAGGTAGTTATCATGTATACTCTAAAGTACCCTTATCAGATAATTAGTACATAGGTACAACTGTTATGAACTAAAGAAACCCCTTAACTAAACACTCTAAGCCTATACAAGTGTTCAAATCAGCAACGTCCAATCCATCAATTTCGGGATATTAGCATCTTGGGCATCAATCATTAAATCAAAGCCGAAAACATACTGAAATAAAATTAGATAATAGCACCCTTTACTTAGAAGTCCTTTTATATCCTTTACTTATGTTTTTATAAATTGAAAATACCAAGAGACTATAGTTACATCCACCATAGATAAACCCCTGTAAAGGACTTGAGTTACCGTATGGAAATACAAATTTGATACATCCATATCTACAAACGATTTAAGCCCAAGTTTACCCATATTAACATATATAGGATGATAATAATAATCAATATAAGAAATTATAGCTATTGTATATTGACATTTGGACATCAAAGTCAGGATGGCCGAGTGGTCTAAGGCGCCAGACTCAAGTTCTGGTTCTCGTGAGAGAGCGTGGGTTCAAATCCCACTTCTGACAATATTTTTCAATTTCTTTTTCAGCAAATTCGTTTTTGAAATTGCCATTTTTGTGAACGCTTTGAAACATAAATTAAAAAATATTTTGATTTTACTCCAAAATTTGACACCTTAATTATAACATATTTTATAGATCCGTGTATTCATGAGATTTTATAATAGAAATTATATAACTCTATGGTGTTTATTATACATGTTCAATCATTATGCCCGTCAATACGCCATGTCTTTCAATAAAATAACAAAAAAAATTCTGACTTTTCAACCCAAAAAAACCTATTAAGTACAAATTAAATTAATGAATGTAAACCAACAATATTATTAATACATCAGTTGGTATATAGTAATTATGACAAAATGAATATCATCATAATAAAAACATGTTCAAACAAAACATAACAAAGTTTAAAGAGCTAAACTTTACCTTTAGGCAAGCAATATTGAAGTTGTGAAATAAAAATTATTATTACGAAAAGCTAAAACTACACACTTTAACATGATAAACTAATAGAATGTAACTTGCATATGCAATTAACATAATATAATCTGATTGCAATTAATAGTTATATATTGAATATACAAAACTACATCAATTTTCCCAAGAAAATAAGAAGTTGTACATGTTTAGATTTGCATTTGTATACATTGATATACATTTTTCAATTTTGATAAGTACTTTTGATGTTTTAGTATAATTTCAGTATTTTTAAAACAAAGAATAAAAAACATGTTATTTTAATAAATTATTTAATATATAAAATTATATATTTTATTATACTCTTAAATCATCCATAAGTTATCACGGAGAAGTTATTATGTTTTATTTTTTTAATAGCTAAAATGGTTTGATTAATATGTCTGTAGTGAATTGAAACTTGAAAAATCTAGAAATCAGCTATTGATAATAAATCAATTATAACAGGAACTCATGCTTATCAATATAAATTTAAGAAAATAAGAATTTAGTTATTTGTTTTAACATTGAATTACATTATAATACCCACCTCCTATTGAACACAACCGTTCATGCATTTGCTATAGTTAATGTTAATGAAAAACAATAAATTTCTAATCAATCATAATAAATATATATAATAGAGTAATGTGTAATTGAAAAGTAATATAAGGTTCAAATACAAAAATCCTTACTCGAATTTAAAAATTGGTCATAACATGGTCAAAGGATCCACATATATAGGTAAAATTGGGTAAATGGATTTAGACGGAGAAATTATAATGAGATTGAAGGAGATAGTGACATGTGTCCCACGAATATAAAGGTTTATAAGGATTCAAGTATAATTATACTCAAACGGTCAAACCATGGTTTACTATGTATACCCTTACTCATTACTTTCACATAGTGGTGTACAAATTGGTTATTCCAAATACCAGTTTGGTTATTAACAGGTATGAGAGAGCATTAAACTTATATGGGGGTAACCAGTTCTATTCGGTTACTAATAGGTGAGTCTTTTTTAACTCCAAATATACAAAAGGTTTTTATTACCACTCAAAAGTAATCTATTTCTTTCTAGTTTGTGATATGAGAAACGGTAATCGGATAGAAACTGTTGCTTACGATCGGTTAGACACTGGTTTGTGTTAGATCGGTTAATAACTGGTTCGGTTATCAGTTGGGTTTTTAGAGCATTCACAGTGAATTCTCTATTGTAACACCCGGTTATTTCTTAAAAAGAAAAGAAAGAACAAGAAATGAAGAATAAAAGAAGGAAAAGCAATAAAATCCAAGTAAAGGGACTAAAAGTGTCCAAAAGGACAAAATCTTTGTAAAGTTGGTGTAAAGGTGGGCATGGCCGCCCACCCTCTTTTCACATCATTCTTTTCTTCGGTATTAGAGAGAGAAAGGCAAGAAGAGAGCAGAAACTCTCGGGTTGAAGAAGAAGAAGAAGTGATGAACAAATTCAAGGTAAGAATTCGAGGTTTTTAAGTGTTCATGTTGGGTTTTTGTCTCGGTTACATGCTTATGTGCTTATATGCTTGTGTGTGTCCGTGTGTGCGTGTTTTGGTGTGATCTTAGGTGTTTGAACTCAGTTGCAAAAAGGGTTAGAAGGAAGAAACACCCAAGTTGCATTAGATGAGTTACTAGACCCTGGTTTCTACTTGTTTTAAACACCTTTGGGGCTGAAAATGTATTAAAATGGTTTCACAAGTTTATGTATGTTTACCTGTATGTATTATGTATGTTAAATGTTGGTTCTTGAATGCTTATATGTTGTTCATGTTTAGAATAGCCATGTTAAGCTTAGAACAGTTGGGATTGATAATTGGGTTTGAAACATACTAGAAACAGGTTGAACAGAAGGTTCATGCGCCGAGATAAAGCTCATGCGCCTGAAATTGCCTTAGAAAAGTGTAAGTGTAATCCATGCGCCTGAACAGTAGCCCATGCGTCTGAGATTGCCTTAGAAATGTCTAAGTATAGCCCATGCGCCCAATAGTATCCATGCTTCCGAATGGCCCATGCGTCCAAGTGGCCCATGCGCCTAAGTGTTCATGCGTCCGAATAACCCATGCGCCTAAGTGTTCATACGCCCAAATAGTGCCCATGCGCCTGAATAGTTCATGCGCCTAAGTGTTAAAATGGTTAAGTGTTGGCTGATGCGCCTACATAGTGATGAAACGCCCAAACAGGGTTCATGCGCCTGAATAGTGTCAAAGCGCTTAACATTTAGAATTTATTACATAATTTTGGGAGTCTGTGCTTTTAGGGTTTTTGACCGAGGTTGACTAGGGCTTATTAATGATGGGTTTCATGCATGATTATGATTGCTTATGATTGTCTTATGATTGTTCCTTATTATTATTATTGCTATTATTATTATTACTTATAGTATGTGACTTTACGTGGTATATTTATTATCGTAACGTAAAGTATATTGTAATAATAAAGAGAAAGAGCAATAAAGAAAAAAAGAGGAACATTAATAAAATGTTAACAAGTCTTGCAAACTTATAGGAGGTACACGACCGTGTTGTCGTTAGCTCAACTGTGGTGCGGGTTAGCTACCCTATTATGCACACAGGGCAGTCTTGGAGATTGGCAGGACCTTTGTAGCGTACCCTGGGTGATTGGGTCGGCCTTGTATACAGTACACAGCACCCTTTCGAGGGATACAGTTGACTCTTTCGAGGGATATAGTTGACCCTTTCGAGGGATATAGATGGCCCATCACCCGTTTTCCATCGCGCATATAGTTCGGGTATTGCTCATTGGTCCATACAGACAGCGAAAGATAAAGATAAAAGAAAACAGAGTAAACAAGACATACAGTAAAGAGAACGAACAGTATTTGTTCATATAGTTAATGCGTGATCGCATATACAAAAAAGTTGTATTTTACAGAAAAGAGTATTTTCATATACAACATACAGAAAGTATTTTATTACCTATAAAACTAGAACTCACTTAGCAACGCTGACTTTTATACATTTTCAGTTGGCAGGTAATTATTGCTGAGGATGGCACGAGGGTGAAGCTACTCGGCAGGAAAAGACTGACATCCATTCATACCTATTATTTCTATTGTTTTGTAATGCAATTAAATAGTTCTTTTTGTATTCGATCAAACAATAGTGTATTGTTTAACAACAGTGTTTAATGAAATGAAGTGAATGGTTTTTGTTAAAATGATTCCGCTGCTTAAGTTTTTAAATTTATAATGTGTTTAACGCTGTGAATGACTAACTGTGAGGTCTCCGGGAACGGGGCCTTACAAGTTGGTATCTGTAACATCTCGTATTTCTGTTAACTAAAAGTTAATTTCGTTTATTCTCATAAGGGTCATTGTTGTCAATCTTGAAATTTATGGGTGATTTAAGCTTATTTCTTAGTTGTTATTGTATGTAATGTATGAAAGCTAGTAATTAAGATATTAAATTATGCAATAATAATAATAATAATAATAATAATAATAATAATAATAATAATAATAATAATAATAATAATAATAATAATAATGATAGTAATAATAATAATAATAATAATAATAATAATAATAATAATAATAATAATAATAATAATAATAATAATAATAATAATAAATAAATGACAAGTTATAAAAGTTAACAAGTTAGTTAGATATTAAACTTGAAGCTAATAAAGGGGTTGGTTTTGTCATTTTGGAAACTTTGAAAGAAAGTATTTGCATGAAATGATAAATAAATCGAACTACAGGGACCATTTTTGTAAAATTATTAAACCAAACCCCCTTTCCCCTTTAAACCCGTTTTTCCGGCGGGAGCTCCGGCCAAACTCCGGCCGAGCTCCGGCCACCTCCTAAACATCAATTTTGGTATTCTCTTGATCCCGAAACCGTTCTCCAACCTTCTAGAACCCATTTCGAACTTGAATGTACCATTTAAAGGAGTTTAACCGTCGGTTACCAAGTCCAATCGAGTGCATAATCGAATCATATTCGATTCTTAGCCGTTCGAGCATTAAATCGTAGTATTAATCTAATTAAACGAACATAAACTATCATCTAACTAATTCCAAGCGTTCACAACCCTCAATTGCACCTGAAAACACACAAACAAAGCAATTTGATTAACAATTTCATCGCCACCTGCAACATACTCGAGAACCATCATCTGGGCTTCAAGAATCAAAATTGACGGAGGGTTTTCAGTCCGGATCACCACACGAAGCTACCTACACCTTTGATTTGGATATCGTTGAAGATTGCTCGACTTCCTACACTCACGGTCGCGACTTGGTTCTTCGATTGTTCATATCATTATCTCGAAACAAAACAGGTAATTAAGCACATATTTAAACTCGTTTTTACACGGGAGCAAAAGCCCATGAACATAATCGTTAACCGAATCGAATGGGTGTTCAATTTGGGCTTTAATCGAATCTAGGGTTTATGTAATTTGGGGGTTTGTTTGAATGGGAGTATTTGATAATTAAAAACCCAAATGAACCGCGGCTGGAAGCCTTGGTTCATTGGTTAACACATGATCCCTCCATCCATGAGGTCCCGGGTTCGAACCCGGGCACCCTCATGCCATTTTTTAAGGTTTTAGCCTTTAAAAAGGCTATATAAAATTTCTAAAAAATTATAAAAAATTGTTTTCATAAATTTTGTTTATTTAGAAACTATCTAATTATTTTTTGTTAATTTATTTATTTATTTTATTTTAATCTCCTTAACAAATTTGTTTTTATGAAATGTTACTAGAAAATAATATAATTAGTTATTTTCATAAAAACAAGCTTTAAATAGTTAAAATCACTAAATTATTATTTGGTTTATATGATATCTTTAAATTTAGATTAATTATGTTGATGATAAGTGTTAATTTACATATGATGATTAAATCATTATAAGAGTTAATTCAAAAGGAGTAATTTCGTTTTTCTTCGTTGTATTAAAATATATGTATATGAAGTCGACAAATAACCTTATTTATAAAAACCCCAAATTCATATTGGAACCCTAGTTTTCGTTATATCGTTAACCTTATTATCGACTTAAATCTTATAATATATATATAGGTGCCTTGTGACGTACATCTTGAAACGACGTTTATTATTGTTCTCAATAACCTTCATAATATACTTATTGATCAAGTGAGTTTCCTTGCCCCTTTTTATCTTTTCACACTATTTTGGGGTGAAACATGATTGCTTACACATGATACACTTATACACATTTGAGACTTGTAAATCACTTGCAATTCATCTTTATATTTGTCATGGTTATTTGTGTTTTGTAAGTGATTATATGAGATACATAGTCTGTTTACAATCATTAACTATTGCTAGCCTGGCGACGTCTTAGATCTTTGGGCCTGACAAGCCTATTTGGTGCTAAAGTCGATGTATTGCCGACTCCTGATGACGTATACTTGTTCATCATGGGAACCAAATACACCTAGAAAATCTTATATACTTGTAATCAAGTCGAGGTTTGGTTGTAACGATATTTGTTCTATAACCTTACTAACTTATGACCTATGACATGAATTGCTACTTGTAAACTTTATCATATTATGTATGAAAACCTTGGAAACTCACCAACTATTTTTAGTTGACATTTTATTTTTATCATGTTTCAGGTCAACCTCAAGTTTAAAGTGGTCTTTGAAGCTTGCAATAAAACTAGGACTTGGACCTAGTTAATAAATAAAATGTTTATGTAATGTTTAGTCTTGTTTGGAACTTATTTCATGTTTGAGACCTATGCTTGTATTTCATTTTAAGACTTATGATAATAATATTTGCAATTTAAATATAGCGTTATGTGGCTGTGAACAATCTTAACCCTCACATCTCGACGTTTCCGCCGTCAAGGTTGGGGTGTGACAGATTGGTATCAGAGCCCATAACTATAGGGATTTAGGTTATTAGAAATGGTGACCTAGACTATAGCTTATGCATGAACCTCATAGAAAAATATTTATATTCTTGGAAATATATATATTTATACATGCTACATAATGCTATACCTTACTTATGTGCAACTTGATGCCTTAGCATAGGTTTGCCTTGTAATTGTTTAAACTTTGTTACTCGTCTCCCTAAACTTACCTTTGACACTTTGACTCTCCCCGACAAATGAAACTTCTTAATCTTATTCTCGACGACACGTGGAATCGTATACTTATGCTTATGACTTGAATCCTTAGACTTATGTCTAATCTATGTAAAATCTCATCAAGGTTTTGATTTCATGAACCTAAGAAATTTGTGTGACACATAGACACCTGTATTCTGGATTTCCTGGCAAAAGGCCCTCGGGCTAAGGCAAGCATATCGCATAAATCCTACGGGACTAGTTATGCTTACCTGGGGATTTCTGGGATGAGTGATAAACTATGGTCAACATACACAAATTTCTAAGGCGAGTGGGTCAACTTACCTTGACGTGTCAACGTTTCCAAATGGTAATGCGTTACCAAATGGAACCATTCCATGTGCCTTACAACTTTTGCCTTATCCTTGTTGAACTATGATCCTTATTATTCCAATTCTCGTATCTAACTCATTTTGTATATTCCAGCATGTCTCGTCATCATGGAAATCGTGGAAGTTCCGATCGTAAGCTAGCCGCCATGATTGCTCGACAAATGGCTGCTATCATCCCGACCATGGTTGCTGAACTTAATAGCACCTTAATGACCAACGCTAGCAACAATGGAAATGGTCATGGAGAGAATAGCTACACCCAAAACGGGAACAATCAACACGGGAACAATCAAACTTGCACTTTCAAACACTTTAGCTCTTGCAAGCCCACTAGTTTTAGTGGCAAGGAAGGAGCCACTGGTCTTCTTGAGTGGTTCGAAAGCATGGAGAATACTTTTATCAATTGTGAGTGTCCCGAGACGCTCAAGGTTCGTTATGCCACTAGTGTGCTCCAACAAAGGGCACTTACCTGGTGGAATAGCGAGAAGAGAAACCGTGGTCCTGAAGCTGTGCTATCACTTACCTGAGAAGAGTTCAAGAACATCGCCATCGCGAAGTTCTGCCCAAGAAGTGAATTGCAAAAGTTGGAATAAGAGTTTTGGAACTTGAAGCAAAATGATGGTGATCATTTGGCCTATTCAACTAGGCATCATGAGTTGAGTATACTGCTGCCTCACATGGTCGACACTGTCCCCCGCAACATCGAGAAGTTCATTAAGGGTGTACCACCCCAAATTCAAGATGTTGTGGTGGGTAGCCGACCCACAACCTTGGAAGAAGCCATTACTATCACAGCTCAACTCACCGAGAACCATATATGAGCGGGCACCATGTCTGTGAAGAGTGCAAAGAAGGTAGAGAAGACGGCTACCAAGGCTGTTAAGGAGACCAAAGCTGAACCGTCTTACAACAACAACAAGAACAAGAAGCGCAAGTTCACACCGGCACCCAACTATGCCGTGGCTGCACCCAAACAACCCCAAAGACAACTTGTACCTGCGGCTGCACCTGTGGCACAAGTGCCTGGGGCTAGGGCTTATGCTGGTCCTCAGCCTATGTGCAACACTTGTAGGTACCATCACCCGGGAAATCAACCATGCCGTATCTGTACTTTATGCGGTAAATATGGTCACTTGGTGGCGACTTGTCACCGTGCACCTAACAACGCCGCCGTGGTCACAAACCGTGTTTGCTACAACTGTGGGGAACCTGGTCATTTCCGCCCACAATGCCCCCGTCTTGTGGGTAATGTGCCACAAGCCCGAGGACGTGCTTTCAACATCAACGCTAACCAAGCACAAGCAAACAACGATGTGGTGAATGGTATGTTAAGTCACCTTTAACTTTTGTGATCCGATTCTTTTCATACTTTACCTGTATCGTTAAATACCTTAAAAATTGAACAGGTATGTTCCTTATTAATAAAACTTATGCCTATGTCCTATTTGATTCTGGAGCCGATAAGAGTTTTGTTTCGTTAGAGTTTGAACCCATACTTGCTAAGCCACATACGAAACTAGAAAGACCTCTTACCGTTGAAGTTGCCGATGGAGAACCGATCACCGTTGACGTCATTATTCGTGATTGCATCTTAAGTCTTGACACGCATGATTTTCTTATCGATCTTATCCCTATGAAACTTGGAAGCTTTGACGTCATCATTGGTATGGATTGGTTAGCCAAACACCATGCCGAGATCATTTGTTTCGAGAAGTGCATTTGTATACCGTTACCCTCTGGAGATACTTTGAAAGTGTTCGGTGAAAAATCTTCCAAAGGACTTAAACTCATGTCTTGCACTCAAGCCCGAAAGTGCTTAAGCAAGAAGTATATGGCCTTCTTGGCTTACGTGGTCAAGAGAAAGTCAAAAGGAAAGAACTTAAGGATGTCCCTATCGTACGAGACTTTCCTGAAGTATTTCCCGATGACCTTAGTTGTTTACCTCCCGTGCGTGAAGTCGAGTTTAAAATTGACTTGATACCAGGAGCAAACCCCGTGGCTAAGTCATCATATCGGCTTGCACCATCGGAAATGCAAGAACTCTCTAGTCAACTTCAAGAGCTATCCGAGAAGGGCTTCATCCGTCCTAGTTCTTCGCCTTGGGGTGCACCTGTTCTTTTCGTGAAGAAGAAAGATGGATCGTTTCGTATGTGCATCGATTATCGTGAGCTTAACAAGCTTACCATCAAGAACCGTTATCCTCTTCCTCGTATCGATGATTTGTTTGACCAACTTCAAGGAGCTGCTATTTTCTCGAAGATCGATTTACGTTCTGGCTATCATCAATTGCGAGTCCATGATGATGATATCCCAAAGACCGCTTTCCGTACTCGTTATGGGCACTATGAGTTTATGGTGATGCCTTTTGGTTTAACCAATGATCCTGCTGTCTTCATGGATCTCATGAACCGAGTATGCAAGCCTTATCTAGACAAGTTTGTGATCGTCTTCATTGATGACATACTTATCTATTCCAAGTCCAACACCGATCATAAACTGCATTTGAGATTGGTTCTTGAGTTGTTAAAGAAAGAGAAAATGTACGTGAAGTTCTCGAAGTGTGATTTCTGGCTCGAGGAAGTTCAATTTCTAGGACACGTGGTGAATAACCAAGGAATTCACGTTGATCCTGCAAAGATGGAAGCTGTGAAAAATTGGTGTGTTCCTACAACTCCTACCGAAGTTCGTTCTTTTCTTGGTCTTGCTGGTTATTATCGGTGATTCATTGCCAACTTCTCGATGATCGCGAAACCGCTCACTACTTTGACACAAAAGAATAAACCATTCGAGTGGGGTTCCGAGCAAGAAGAAGCTTTTGAAGCGTTAAAGCATAAGTTGTGCAATGCTCCTATCTTGACCCTACCCGATGGAAACGATGATTTCACCGTGTATTGTGATGCATCTAAACAAGGCCTTGGTTGTGTTCTCATGCAACGAGGGAAGGTCATAGCTTATGCATCGAGACAATTGAAGATTCACGAGGTGAATTACACAACACACGATCTCGAGCTTGGTGCTGTTGTCTTTGCTTTGAAGATTTGGAGACACTACATGTATGGTACGCAATGTATAGTCTACACCGATCACAAAATCCTTCAACACGTTTTCAATCAAAAAGATCTCAACATGAGACAACGTCGTTGGGTGGAGTTGATTAGTGATTACGATTGTGACATTCGTTACCATCCTGGTAAAGCAAATGTTGTAGCCGATGCACTAAGCCGAAAGATTCACAACAAGATGATCTCATTCCAAGAAATTCGCGATCGACGTCAATGGTTTGACACTTTGGGTGAGTTCGATACTGAGATCCGACTAGATGTCAACGAGACTACCATACTACTACAAAACCTGAGAATAGATAGTGACATCGAGTCTAGTATCTTGGAGGCTCAACAAATGGTACAACGAGAAGGAAGAATGAAGGATGAATTGAAGCATAATCTTCTAACTCAATTGGAAACGAAACCCAATGGGTTGATGTACTTCGCCAATCGAATTTGGATTCCAAATCGCGATAACCTTCGTACCTTTATCATGAACGAAGCTCATCAAACTCGTTATTCTATTCATCCTGGTTCCGATAAGATGTACATGGACCTACGTGGTCAATATTGGTGGCCTGGAATGAAGAAAGACATAGCGACTTATGTAGCTAGGTGCCTCACATGTACGCAGGTTAAAGCCGAACATCAACGTCCAAGTGGATTACTTGAGCAACCCGAGATTCCTATGTGGAAATGGAAACACATATCCATGGACTTCATAACCAAGCTACCCGAACCTCTCGAGGACATGATAGCATATGGGTGATCGTTGACCGATTGACCAAATCGGCGCATTTTATACCCATACGTGACACTTACAAAACATCAAGGTTAGCTCGTATATACGTTGATGAGATTGTAAGTCGTCATGGGGTACCTCTGCACATCATATCCGATCGAGACGCTCGTTTCACTTCGCATTTTTGGTCGTCTATGCAAGAACTCTTGGGTACTTAATTGGACCTAAGCACGGCTTATCATCCTCAAACTGATGGTCAAACCGAGCGAACGATCCAAACCCTGGAGGATTTGCTACGTCTGTGTGTTCTTGACTTTGGTGGTGATTGGTGTCACACCCCAAACTTGACGGCGGAATCGTCGAGATGTGAGGGTTAAGATTTGTTCACAGCCACATAACGCTATATTAAACTGTAAATATTATTATCATAAGTCTTAAAATGGAATACAATCATAAGTCTCAAACAAGAAATAAGTTCAAACATAACATAACATAATGTAAACTTTTTATTTCATTAACTACGTCCAAGTCCTAGATTATTGCACGCTTCAAAAGATCACTTTAAACTTGAGGTTGACCTGAAACATGATAAAAAAAGAGTCAACTAAAAATAGTTGGTGAGTTTCCAAGGTTTTCATACATAATATGAAAAAGGTTACAAGTAGCAATTCATGTCATAGGTCATAAGCAAGTAAGGTTATAGAACACATATCGTTACAACCAAACCTCGACTTGATTACAAGTATAAAAGATTGGCTAAGTGTATTTGGTTCCAATGATGAACAAGCATACGTCATCAGGAGTCGGCAATACCTCGACTTTAGCACCAAATAGGCTTGTCAGGCCCAAAGATCTAAGACGTCGCCAGGCTAGCAATAGTTAATAATTGTAAACAGACTATGTATCTCATATAATCACTTACAAAACACCGGTTACAACACCGGTTACAAACCTCAAACGATCGTATAACCGATACCTTTAATCCCATAACCGTTCGGGCATTAAATCTCAATTATAATCAAATTAAACGAATATACACAATCATCTAACTAATCCTAATCGAACTCAACCTTCAATTTCACCTGGAATCAACACAAACATCCCATTCGATTTCCCCTTTGCCGTGAACCTGCAAGCCAATCGAAAACTACCTTCCGAGCAATATTGACTTCAATTGATCGAGGGCATTACATCAAGAACCATATTCGAAGCTATCTGCAAGTTTAATTGGATTTTCATTGAGATTTAATGCCCGAACGGTTATGGGATTAAAGGTATCGGTTATACGATCGTTTGAGGTTTGTAACCGGTGTTTTAACACAATTTTAGTTCATGATTAAGTTCGAAACGATTCCATGAATCGGTTAGGAGCGTTTGGGGTTCATTTTTATGCGTTTTAGCGGTTTTTAAACTTCGCCGGCGCCGCGCCGGCGGCCGGAAAATCGGGGAGAAAGGGGGGTGAGGGTTGGTTTTTAAAGAAATTACACATTGGTCCCTGCAGTTTAGGTTTTATTATTTTATGCCCAAAACCCCTATATTAAGTTTCTTAAATGACTAACAAACCCCCCTAACTCAATTAATATAAGTTTTAACATTTTTTAGTAATTAAATAAAGTATTATTAATGTTATTATTATTATTATTATTATTATTATTATTATTATTATTATTATTATTATTATTATTACCATTATTATTATTATGACTATTATTATTATTATTACTATATTTTTTATTATTATTGTTAGTATTATTATCATTATTATAACTTGTATTATTATTACTATTATTAATATTAACATAATTAATATTATTTGGTATTTTTATTTTTAACTTTCGTACATTAAAAGTTAATGATAACTAAAAAGAATAAGCATAAATAACACATGAGTTCCATAATCGTCAATAATGACCCTTATAGAAATAAACGAAGTTAACTTTTAGTTAACAAAATACGGGATGTTACAATTGGGATACGCATCTACCGCTCGCGGAGTTTTCGTATAACAATAGTTATCACTCGAGTATCAAGATGGCACCATTCGAAGCATTTTATGGTCGTAAATGTCGTTCACCGATCTGTTGGACCGACATTGGTGAAAACTTCATCACTAGTCCTGAACTTATACAAGAGACGACCGATAAAGTTTCTATCATCCGCAAGAACCTTGAAGTGGCGAGAAGTCGACAAAAGAGCTATGCTGATAAGCGACATAAGCCATTGGAATTCCAAGTTGGGGAGATGGTTCTTCTTAAGGTTTCACCGTGGAAAGGTGTGGTTCGCTTTGGAAAGAAGGGCAAACTGGCTCCAAGATTTGTAGGACCTTTCAAAATCCTGAAAAGGATTGGAAAAGTGGCTTATAAATTGGAACTACCTTCCGACCTTAGTGGAGTTCATCCTGTGTTCCACGTCTCAAATTTGAGAAAGTGCTTGGCTGATGAAAATCTGCATGTTCCGTTGGAAGACATCCAGATTGACGAGTCATTGCATTTTGTCGAGAAACCTGTTGAGATCATGGATCGCATAATGAAGAAGACTAGAACCACAACAACCCCAATCGTCAAGGTTCGTTGGGAAAATAAACGTGGCGCTGAATTTACTTGGGAACGTGAGGAGCACATGAAGAAGAGATACCCGTTCTTATTTGTATAGTTTCATTTCTTTTAATTTCGGGACGAAATTCTTTTAAGTTGGGGAGACTGTAACATCTCGTATTTCTGTTAACTAAAAGTTAATTTCGTTTATTCTCATAAGGTTCATTGTTGTCAATCTTGAAATTTATGGGTGATTTAAGCTTATTTCTTAGTTGAGATTGCCTTAGAAATGTCTAAGTATAGCCCATGCGCCCAATAGTATCCATGCGTCCGAATGGCCCATGCGTCCAAGTGGCCCATGCGCCTAAGTGTTCATGCGAGCGAATAACCCATGCGCCTAAGTGTTCATACGCCCAAATAGTGCCCATGCGCCTGAATAGTTCATGCGCCTAAGTGTTAAAATGGTTAAGTGTTGGCTGATGCGCCTACATAGTGATGAAACGCCCAAACAGGGCTCATGCGCCTAAATAGTGTCAAAGCGCCTAACATTTAGAATTTATTACATAATTTTTGGGAGTTTGTGCTTTACGGTTTTTGACCGAGGTTGACTAGGGCTTATTAATGATGGGTTTCATGCATGATTATGATTGCTTATGATTGCCTTATGATTGTTCCTTATTATTATTATTGCTATTATTATTATTACTTATAGTATGTGACTTTACGTGGTATATTTATTATCGTAACGTAAAGTATATTGTAATAATAAAGAGAAAGAGCAATAAAGAAAAGAAGAGGAACATTAATAAAATGTTAACAAGTCTTGCAAGCTTATAGGAGATACACGACCGTGTTGTCGTTAGCTCAACTGTGGTGCGGGTTAGCTACCCTATTATGCACACAAGGCCAGTCTTGGAGATTGGCAGGACATTTGTAGCGTATCCTGGGTGATTGGGTCGGCCTTGTATACAGTACACAGCACCCTTTCGAGGGATACAGTTGACTCTTTCGAGAGATATAGTTGACCCTTTCGAGGGATATAGATGGCCCATCACCCGTTTTCCATCGCGCATATAGTTCGGGTATTGCTCATTGGTCCATACAGACAGTGAAAGATAAAGATAAAGAGAAAACAGAGTAAACAAGACATACAGTAAAGAGAACGAACAGTATTTGTTCATATAGTTAATGCGTGCTCGCATATAAAGTAAAGAGTGTATTTTACAGAAAAGAGTATTTTCATATACAACATACAGAAAGTATTTTATTACCTATAAAACTAGAACTCACTTAGCAACGCTGACTTTTATACATTTTCAGTTGGCAGGTAACTAATGCTGAGGATGGCACGAGGGTGAAGCTACTCGGCAGGGAAAGACTGACATCCATTCATACCTATTATTGCTATTGTTTTGTAATGTAATTAAACAGTTCTTTTTGTATTCGATCAAACAATAGTGTATTGCTTAACAACAGTGTTTAATGAAATGAAGTGAATGGTTTTTGTTAAAATGATTCCGCTGCTTAAGTTTTTAAATTTATAATGTGTTTAACGCTGTGAATGACCAACTGTGAGGTCTCCGGGAACGGGGACTTACAAGTTGGTATCTGTAACATCTCGTATTTCTGTTAACTAAAAGTTAATTTCGTTTATTCTCATAAGGGTCATTGTTGTCAATCTTGAAATCTATGGGTGATTTAAGCTTATTTCTTAGTTGTTATTGTATGTAATGTATGAAAGCTAGTAATTAAGATATTAAATTATGCAATAATAATAATAATAATAATAATAATAATAATAATAATAATAATAATAATAATAATAATAATAATAATACTAATAATAATAATGATAGTAATAATAATTATAATAATAATAATAATAATAATAATAATAATAATAATAATAATAATAATAATAATAATAATAATAATAATAATAATAATAATAATAATAATAAAAATAAAGGAAAAGTATAAAAGTTAACAAGTTAGTTAAATATTAAACTTGAAGCTAATAAAGGGGTTGGTTTTGCCATTTTGGAAACTTTGAAAGAAAGTATTTGCATGAAATGATAAATAAATCGAACTACAGGGACCATTTTTGTAAAATTATTAAACCAAACCCCCTTTCCCCTTTAAACCCGTTTTTCCGGCGGGAGCTCCGGCCAAACTCCGGCCGAGCTCCGGCCACCTCCTAAACATCAATTTTGGTATTCTCTTGATCCCGAAACCGTTCTCCAACCTTCTAGAACCCATTTCGAACTTGAATGTACCATTTAAAGGAGTTTAACCGTCGGTTACCAAGTCCAATCGAGTGCATAATCGAATCATATTCGATTCTTAGCCGTTCGAGCATTAAATCGTAGTATTAATCTAATTAAACGAACATAAACTATCATCTAACTAATTCCAAGCGTTCACAACCCTCAATTGCACCTGAAAACACACAAACAAAGCAATTTGATTAACAAGTTTATCGCCACCTGCAACATACTCGAGAACCATCATCTGGGCTTCAAGAATCAAAATTGACGGAGGGTTTTCAGTCCGGATCACCACACGAAGCTACCTGCACATTTGATTTGGATATCGTTGAAGATTGATCGACTTCCTACACTCACGGTCGCGACTTGGTTCTTCAATTGTTCATATCATTATCTCGAAACAAAGCAGGTAATTAAGCACCTATTTGAACTCGTTTTTACACGCGGAGCAAAAGCCCCATTAACATAATCGTTAACCGAATCGAATGGGTGTTCAATTTGGGCTTTAATCGAATCTAGGGTTTATGTAATTTGGGGGTTTGTTTGAATGGGAGTATTTGATAATTAAAAACCCAAATGAACCGCGGCTGGAAGCCTTGGTTCATTGGTTAACACATGATCCCTCCATCCATGAGGTCCCGCGTTCGAACCCGGGCACCCTCATGCCATTTTTTTTAAGGTTTTAGCCTTTAAAAAGACTATATAAAATTTCTAAAAAATTATAAAAATTGTTTTCATAAATTTTGTTTATTTTAGAAACTATCTAGTTATTTTCTGTTAATTTATTTTTTTTAATCTCCTTAACAAATTTGTTTTTATGAAATGTTACTAGAAAATGATATAATTAGTTATTTTCATAAAAACAAGCTTTAAATAGTTAAAATCACTAAATTATTATTTGGTTTATATGATATCTTTAAATTTAGATTAATTATGTTGATGATAAGTGTTAATTTACATATGATGATTAAATCATTATAAGGGTTAATTCAAAAGGATTAATTTCGTTTTTCTTCGTTGTATTAAAATATATGTATATGAAGTCGACAAATAACCTTATTTATAAAAACCCCAAATTCATATTGGAACCCTAGTTTTCGTTATATCGTTAACCTTATTATCGACCTAAATCTTATAATATATATAGGTGCCTTGTGACGTACATCTTGAAACGACGTTTATTATTGTTCTCATTAACCTTCATAATATACTTATTGATCAAGTGAGTTTCCTTGCCCCTTTTTATCTTTTCACACTATTTTGGGGTGAAACATGATTGCTTACACATGATACACTTATACACATTTGAGACTTGTAAATCACTTGCAATTCATCTTTATATTTGTCATGGTTATTTGTGTTTTGTAAGTGATTATATGAGATACATAGTCTGTTTACAATCATTAACTATTGCTAGCCTGGCGACGTCTTAGATCTTTGGGCCTGACAAGCCTATTTGGTGCTAAAGTCGATGTATTGCCGACTCCTGATGACGTATGCTTGTTCATCATGGGAACCAAATACACTTAGCCAATCTTATATACTTGTAATCAAGTCGAGGTTTGGTTGTAACGATATGTGTTCTATAACCTTACTAACTTATGACCTATGACATGAATTGCTACTTGTAAACTTTATCATATTATGTATGAAAACCTTGGAAACTCACCAACTATTTTTAGTTGACCTTTTATTTTTATCATGTTTCAAGTCAACCTCAAGTTTAAAGTGGTATTTGAAGCTTGCAATAAAACTAGGACTTGGACCTAGTTAATAAATAAAATGTTTATGTAATGTTTAGTCTTGTTTGGAACTTATTTCACGTTTGAGACCTATGCTTGTATTTCATTTTAAGACTTATGATAATAATATTTGCAATTTAAATATAGCGTTATGTGGCTGTGAACAATCTTAACCCTCACATCTCGACGTTTCCGCCGTCAAGGTTGGGGTGTGACAGTATCAGAGCCAAAGTATAAGAGAATTGGGTTAAACAAAATTTTTAAAACCTAAACTTAAACTGAAAATGGGACAAATGAGGGATGTCAGCCCGAGTAGCTACGTGCCATGAGGTATGTCTTTTCTTAATGTTAACCGGTATTATGTGCGCATGCTATATGATTTATGTGTTCTTAGTAGATTTAGATACTGATTAAGTCAGGATAGGAAATGCTTGGGGTATGAAGAGTAAAGTAAGTGGCTAATCACAACTGGGCACTGTAATTAGGGACTTACTATACTTAACATAAACTGAGCTATTACTTTGAATGACCGTGTTAGTGTTTAAATCTTATAGTGTGCTTTAGAGGATGGTTGGCGGTAGATCTTCAAAGGCCTCTCGTGGTGGAGGTCACGGTGCTGCTCCGCGACCTAAGAGAGGGAGACCCAGAGTCGAGAAGGTGGTTCATGAGGGACCAGAGACCCCTCATCCGGAGGGTGGCGACGAGAGCGCCAATCTGAGAGCCTCAGTAAAGGAGGCTGTGGTGGAAGAGGTTCATCAGGTCATGCAGATGATTCTACCGTCTGTGATGACAGAAGTGATCAAGGCATTAAAGGAAGGGGAAAGAAACAGGTCCTCGGGAGGACGGGAGCAACCGGAGCCGGAAACGGTTCTCTCTGATGAGGAGGAGGAAGAAGAAGAGCCTGCGCCGGAGGCGACCCGAGGCTGTAACTATGGGGCGTTTATGAGATGCAAGCCCCCTACCTTCGACGGAAACGGCACTGCGGCTGCTGCTCACCGGTGGGTGAGGGAAATGGAGGCCGTTCTCGATATCAGTGAGTTCCGGGAGGATCAGAAGGTGAAATTCGCTACCCACTCTTTTGTAGACTCGGCTTTGTGCTGGTGGGACAACATTGTCCAAGCCGAGGGTAGCAGGGCCATTGGGAGAATGAGATGGCCTGAACTGAAGAAGTTAGTGATTGAGGAATTCTGTCCTCACAGAGAGATGGACAAGGTAGAAAGAGATTTCCTGCAGCTGGAGGCGGGAACGATGACACACCAGCAGTACACCACGAAATTTAATGAAATGGCGCGACTGGTGCCAGATCAAGTGACACCACTGTCACGAAAGATTAAGAGATACATCCAGGGGCTGCCGGCGGATATCCATAGGCATATGATCGCCGCCCGGCCGAGCACTTTTTAGATCGGCGGTTGATTTGGCTGGTAGATTATATGATGAGCGCGAGGTGGTGGTAGCTGAGGTGAACAAGAAGGGTGGAGGTGACTGTAACTGTAACATCTCGTAATTTCGTTAATCAAAAGTTAACGTCGTTATATTCTTGTAAGGACCACTGTTGTCATTTTCAAACTTGTGAGTTTCTTATACTTGTTTCTTTATTTTATATATATATATTTTTTTTAAGGGAATATTGTAAACAATTAAATTGAATATGTTATTATTAATTGAAGAATAATAATAATAAAAACAATAATCATAGTAATAATAATAGTAATAACAATAATAATAATAATAATAATAATAATAATAATAATAATAATAATAATAATAATAATAATAATAATAATAATAATAATATTATTATTATTATTATTATTATTATTATTATTTAATAAAAAGAAAGAAAGTTATTAAACATAGAAATGTTTAAAACATAAAGATAATGAGTTTTAAGTTTTAGGGGTTAAAAATATAATTCATGAAACTTTGATTTAAAGGTTGTTCATAAAATAGTAAATACTAATATCACAGGGACCAAATGTGTAAATTCGGTTAACACCCAAATTCAACCCCGTCGGCCTCTTCCATCTCCGGCCGAGGCTCCGGCGAGCCTCACACGTACGAAACGTCGGATTTTAATACAATTAAACCACCTCTTAACCTTCGTACATCAGTTTCGAACTAATGAATCATTTGAATATGTGTTATGAATGGTTAATTGGCTGGACATGAAACCGAAACAACCGAGTAGATTCTTTGATTCGTTCAAACATAACTGACCAAATTAAAACCATATAACTGAAGTTAAACCTTTCGTTTGATGTTGAGAAGCTAACTGAACCTCCAATTTGATTCACGAACACATACACATAACAATCGGATTATCACCTTCATCTTCGACCTGCAACCTTGTCGTTATCCATGTTCGAAGCAACTTAAATCAAAATTTGTTGGGGGCTAATACTCATTACCATCAGTATAAGCTTCCCATGTGATCAATTGGATCAAGAACATCAACAAAACCTCGATCAGACGCTGCTCTTGGTCGCGAGTCGTCTGCAATCTAAGACCATCAATTCGAATAAAATCATGTAAGTTACACATAGCATTGTAATCGTTTTAACATGGGGAAACAAAGCCCTAATATCAATTTCATTATCATAATCATCTGATGTTCAATTGGATTCAATTCATTTCTAGGGTTTATATCGATTTGGGGGATTTCTTAATTAATGGATGTATAAGATTAGTTTCGAAAACTAAACAGATTGGGGCTTTAGCCCAACTGGTAAAGACTCCCGACTCTAGGCCAGAGGTCCCGGGTTCGAACCGTGCCTCTGCCAACATTTTTATTTAATTATTTTCTTACATTTCTTTTATTCTAAAAACTATTATTATACTAATTAATCTAAGAAAAAATATATTTTGTTAACTAAAAGATTTTTGAAAATATTAAACTAAATTTTTAAAAGGTTTTAAAAACTTATGTTTTATTTTAAAATTTAATTACTTTGTAAAAGGTAACAAAAATTTAATAAAAATATATTATTAGTTATTTTTTGTAATTTAAATGTTATAAAACTATATTGGTTCAAATGTAGATTATTTTAAATATTGTGTTTTAAATAAATAATTATTGAAATAGTTATTTTAATAGTTATTTAAATAGTTAATTATTCATCTATTATTTAATTATGTTATATTATAATTAGTTAGCAAATTCATTTCTTAAACTCTTATTTAAATTCATGAATTTATAAAATAATATCATTTTCTATTTAAGGCTTTGATATTATAAGACCTTTATAAAATTCAATTAAAAGTTTAAAAACTTTATAAAATGATTTTGAATAACTCTAAACTACTTTTTGCAAGTCATTTAAATAATTAGTTACTTAATTAATTATTTCGATAAAGTTTTAAACGATTAATCTCTAGGTTATTATTTCTTTTCGCAATGCTATACTTAATTAATTCTTGTTAATATTTAAGTAATGCTTATTGTAAAATTTCGCTAATGATTATTATTGTTTCAATTATAATCATTCATCTTTATGAAAATAAAATATAATTAGCTATATTATTTTATTTACCCTAATTATTAAAACCCCAAATTCAAGTTGAAACCCTAGTTCACACTTATTTATTAATTTTACCTTTAAACTTAACCTTGGAATATATATATACGTTAGGTATCTTGTATAAAGGAATCGTTGGAGCATCGTAATTTCTTATTATATCATGTGAGTTTCCTTGTCCCCTTTTTACTTTATTTCACACTATTTTGGGGTGAAACATGATACTTATAGATCATACACTTATAAACGTTTGAGACTTGTAAAGCACTTGCAATTCAACTTATTATTTTGTCATGGTTATTTGTGTATTGTAAGTGATTATATGAGATACATAGTTTGTTTACAATCATTAACTATTGCTAGCCTGGCGACGTCTTAGATCTTTGGGCCTGACAAGCCTATTTGGTGCTAAAGTCGAGGTATTGCCGACTCCTGATGACGTATGCTTGTTCATCATGGGAACCAAATACACTTAGCCAATCTTTTATACTTGTAATCAAGTCGAGGTTTGGTTGTAACGATATGTGTTCTATAACCTTACTTGCTTATGACCTATGACATGAATTGCTACTTGTAACCTTTTTTCATATTATGTATGAAAACCTTGGAAACTCACCAACTATTTTTAGTTGACTTTTATTTTTATCATGTTTCAGGAAACCCCCAAGTTTAATGTGGACTTTGAAGCTTGCAATAAAACTAGGACTTGGACCTAGTTAAATAAACAAAATGTTATGATATGTATGAGTTGTGTTGAACTTATTTCTTGTTTGAGACTTATGGTTGTATTTCATTTTAAGACTTATGATAATAATATTTGCAATTTAATATAACGTTATGTGGCTGTGAACAATCTTAACCCTCACATCTCGACGTTTCCACCGTCAAGGTTGGGGTGTGACAGTAACTGGAGTGGGAAACGGTTTGGACGTGGTGGAGCCGCTCCAAACAATAAGGTGGCGAAGGTGGGTGACCGACGTGTGGTCACATCTAGTGCAGGACGGAAGAAGTGTGGCAAATATGGAAGGGAGCATACTGGTGAGTGCAGTATGGGGATGAATGTATGCTTCAGGTGTGGCCAGCCCGGCCACATCGCTAGAGACTGTAAGAAGCTGAGGGCGGAGAGCTTGGGAGCGGGGAATAAGAAGCCGGAGGAAGGAGGGCAGAGGGCAAGTGCTAGAGCTTACACTATGACCCGGGAGGAAGCCAGAGCTGATCTCGATGTTGTGTCAGGTATGTTCCTAGTAAACCAAACTTATGCCTCTGTATTGTTTGATTCCGGTGCTAGCAGGAGTTTTGTTTCCACTACCTTCTGTGCTAAGTTGCCTGTTAGTAGTAGAAAGATTAGTGAACCATTCGATGTAGAACTGCCATTGGTAAGTCCACTAGAATTACTGATGTGATAGAGGACTGTGTCATAGAATTAGAAGGTCATAGGTTCGCTGCTAGGTTGCACGTGATACCCCTAGGTGGATTTGATGTAGTACTAGGGATGGACTGGTTAGCAACCTATGAAGCAAACATCGTATGGCGAAAGAAGATGATTCAATTGGTTGCATCCGATGGGAGTTTAGTTACGGTTCATGGAGATCGCGTTACTACGATCCCGAAGATGATTTCGATGGCGGTGGCGGTAGAGTGCATAAGACGTGGATGTAGCGCCTACTTGGCCTACGTAAAAGATGTGGATGCGTCGGTACCGCAATTATCTGAAGTGCCAGTGGTGAGCAACTTTCCGGACGTATTCCCGGAAGACTTACCCGGCGTGCCACCGGACCGCGAAATTGAGTTCCAAGTTGATCTGATACCCGGTGCTCAACCCATTGCCAAAGCACCGTATCGGTTAGCTCCGACAGAGATGAAAGAGCTGATGGAGCAATTGCAAGAGCTGCTCGATAAGGGGTTCATTAGACCGAGTATCTCTCCTAGGGGTGCTCCGGTCCTGTTTGTGAAGAAAAAAGACGGTAGTATGAGGATGTGCATTGACTACCGAGAGCTGAACAAGTTGACGGTGAAGAACCGATACCCTTTACCAAGAATTGATGATCTGTTTGACCAGCTCCAAGGTGCCAGTTGGTTCTTGAGAATACATCTACGATCTGGTTACCATCAACTGAAGGTGAAGGAGTGGGATATCCCTAAAACAGCTTTTCGCACGCGCTACGGTCATTACGAGTTCCTCGTTATGTCGTATGTTTTGACCAATGCGCCAGCTGCTTTTATGGATTTGATGAACCGAGTGTGTCGGCCAATGTTGGATAGATCAGTGATTGTGTTTATTGATGATATCCTGATCTACTCGAGGAGCGAAGAAGAGCATGCGGGTCACATTCGGGAGGTGTTAGAGACCTTAAGAAGGGAGAAGTTGTATGCTAAATTCTCCAAGTGCGCGTTCTGGTTACGCGAAGTTCAATTCTTAGGTCATGTGGTAAATCCCGAGGGGATTATGGTAGACCCCGCTAAGGTGGAGGCCGTGATGCAATGGAAGTCTCCAACGACGCCATCCGAGATTCGTAGTTTCTTGGGGTTGGCGGGATATTATCATAGGTTCATTCAGGACTTCTCCAAGATAGCCTCCCCATTGACTAAGTTGACCCGTAAGGATGTGAAGTTTGTGTGGGGTCAAGAACAAGAAAGGGCTTTTGAGAAGTTAAAGGCAAGATTGACCCAAGCCCCTGTCTTGTCATTACCCGAAGGAAGCGAGGATTTGGTGGTCTATTCAGATGCTTCCTACTCGGGGTTGGGTTGCGTGTTGATGCAGCGAGGTAAGGTGATAGCCTACGCATCCCGGCAACTGAAGGTGCATGAGGTTAATTATCCTACTCATGACCTGGAGTTAGCAGCAATGGTCTTCGCACTAAAGATTTGGAGGCACTATCTGTACGGGACGAAGTGCACCATCTTCACTGACCACAAGAGTTTGAAGTACTTCTTCGAGCAGAAGGATCTGAACATGAGGAAGAGACGATGGTTAGAGCTTATAAAGGATTATGATTGCGAAATCCATTACCATCCGGGCAAAGCCAACGTGATGGATGATGCCCTCAGCCGAAAAGAGAGGCCCGAGCCGATTCGGGTGAAAGCTTACCAACTAGTCATGACCTCCGATGTGATGAAGCAAGTTAAAGAGTTTCAAGATGAGGCACTGAAAGAAGATCATCTTAACTCGGAAAGAATGAGAGGTCTGGTTGGGAACTGGGTGAAAACACACTTGGTGTTAAAACCCGATTTGGACGAGTGTGGATTCCTCGTTTTGGGGATCTACGTGTGAGGATTATGGATGAAGCTCACAAGACTCGATACTCCATTCATCCTGGTGCCACAAAGATGTATCAAGATATGAAGAAAGATTATTGGTGGCCTATGAAGCGTGACGTGGTGGAGTATGTGAGTAAGTGCCTTACTTGTTTGCAAGTGAAGGCCGAACATCAGAAGCCGTATGGGAAGATCCAACCTTTGGATATACCGGAATGGAAGTGGGAGCACATCACCATGGATTTCATTACGAAGTTGCCGCGTACTCCGAAAGGGTACGATGCCATATGGGTGATAGTTGACCGTTTGACGAAGAGTGCTCACTTCCTACCGATCCGCGAGACATATTCATCCGAGAGGTTGGCTGACCTGTTCATCAAGGAGATTGTAGCTCGTCATGGTGTGTCGGTGTCCATCGTGTCTGATCGTGACACCCGGTTTACCTCTAAATTTTGGAAGAAATTCCACGACGCCATGGGGACGAGATTACACATTAGCACGGCCTATCATCCCCAAACTGATGGTCAGTCAGAAAGGACCATTTAGACACTGGAAAACATGCTTCGGGCATGTGTGATTGATTTTGGGGAAGTTGGGATGACCACTTACCGTTAGCTGAATTCTCGTATAATAACAGTTATCATGCCAGTATTGGCATGCCACCATACGAGATGCTATACGGTAGGAGATGCAGAACACCCGTTTGTTGGGGTGATATTGGTCAGAAGGAATTGGGTAGCGTCGAGGTAATCGAGGCTACAAATGAGAAGCTTGAGAAGATTAAAGCCTTCATGAAGGCCGCCAAAGATAGACAGAAGTCGTATGCTGATAAACGACGCAGACCGATTGAGTTCCAGGTGGGTGACCGGTTATGTTGAAGGTCTCGCCTTGGAAAGGGATCATCCGATTCAGGAAGCGGGGCAAGTTGAGCCCAAGGTATATAGGCCCTTTCCGAATCATTGCTCGAGTTGGAGAGGTGGCCTATAGATTGGAGTTACCAGAAGAGTTAAGTGGAATTCACCCGACATTCCATGTATCTCATCTGAGAAAGTGCTTAGCTGATGAAGACATGATTGTTCCACTGAAGGATATCGAAATAGACGAAAGGCTCAATTATGTGGAGCAACCAGTGGCAATCATCGATAGAAAAGAGAAGAGGCTGAGGAATAAAGTGGTTCCTCTTGTGCGTGTACAGTGGAAGCACAGGAAGGGATCCGAATCTACATGGGAGACTGAGGAGGAGATGAGGCAGCATTACCCTCGTCTGTTTGAGGAATAACAGGTTTCGGGGACGAAACCTATATAAGGGGGGTGGACTTGTAACACCCGGTTATTTCTTAAAAAGAAAAGAAAGAACAAGAAATGAAGAATAAAAGAAGGAAAAGCAATAAAGTCCAAGTAGAGGGACTAAAAGTGTCCAAAAGGACAAAATCTTTGAAAAGTTGGTGTAAAGGTGGGCATGGCCGCCCACCCTCTTTTCACATCATTCTTTTCTTCGGTTTTAGAGAGAGAAAGGCAAGAAGAGAGCAGAAACTCTCGGGTTGAAGAAGAAGAAGAAGAAGTGAACGAATTCAAGGTAAGAATTAGAGGTTTTTAAGTGTTCATGTTGGGTTTTTATCGGTTACATGCTTATGTGCTTATATGCTTGTGTGTGTCCGTGTGTGTGTGTTTTGGTGTGATCTTAGGTGTTTGAACTCAGTTGCAAAAAGGGTTAGAAGGAAGAAACACCCAAGTTGCATCAGGTGAGTTTCTAGACCCTGGTTTCTACTTGTTTTAAACATCTTTGGGGCTGAAAATGTATTAAAATGGTTTTACAAGTTTATGTATATTTACCTGTATGTATTATGTATGTTAAATGTTGGTTCTTGAATGCTTATAGGTTGTTCATGTTTAGAATATCCATGTTACGCTTAGAACAGTTGGGATTGATAATTGGGTTTAAAAACATACTAGAAACAGGTTGAACAGAAGGTTCATGCGCCAAGATAAGGTTCATGTGCCTATATAAGGCTCATGCGCCTGAAATTGCCTTAGAAAAGTGTAAGTGTAATCCATGCGTCTGAAGAGTAGCCCATGCATCTGAGATTGCCTTAGAAATGTCTAAGTATAGCCCATGCGCCCAATAGTATCCATGCGTCCAAATGGCCCATGCGTCCAAGTGGCCCATGCGCCTAAGTTTTCATGCGTCCGAATAACCCATGCGCCTAAGTGTTCATACGCCCAAATAGTGCCCATGCGCCTGAATAGTTCATGCGCCTAAGTGTTAAAATGGTTAACTGTTGGCTGATGCGCCTACATAGTGATGAAACGCCCAAATAGAGCTCATGCGCCTAAATAGTGTCAAAGCGCCTAACACTTAGAATTTATTATAGAATTTTTGGGAGTTTGTGCTTTTAGGGTTTTTGACCGAGGTTGACTAGGACTTATTAATGATGGGTTTCATGCATGATTATGATTGCTTATGATTGTTCCTTATTATTATTATTGCTATTATTATTATTACTTATAGTATGTGACTTTACGTGGTATATTTATTATCGTAACGTAAAGTATATTGTAATAATAAAGAGAAAGAGCAATAAAGAAAAGAAGAGGAACATTAATAAAATGTTAACAAGTCTTGCAAGCTTATAAGAGGTACACGACCGTGTTGTCGTTAGCTCAACTGTGGTGCGGGTTAGCTACCCTATTATGCAAACAGGGTCAGTCTTGGAGATTGGCATGACCTTTGTAGCGTACCCTGGGTGATTGGGTCGGCCTTGTATACAGTACACAGCACCCTTTCGAGGGATACAGTTGACCCTTTCGAGGGATATAGTTGACCCTTTCGAGGGATATAGATGGCCCATCACCCGTTTTCCATCGCGCATATAGTTGGGGTATTGCTCATTGGTCCATACAGACAGTGAAAGATAAAGATAAAAGAAAACAGAGTAAACAAGGCATACAGTAAAGAGAACGAATAGTATTTGTTCATATAGTTAATGCGTGCTCGCATATACAGTAAAGAGTTGTATTTTACAGAAAAGAGTATTTTCATATACAACATACAGAAAGTATTTTATTAACTATAAAACTAGAACTCACTCAGCAACGTTGACTTTTATACATTTTCAGTTGGCAGGTAACTATTGCTGAGGATGGCACGAGGGTGAAGCTACTCGGCAGGAAAAGACTGACATCCATTCATACCTATTATTGTTGTTGTTTTGTAATACAATTAAATAGTTCTTTTTGTATTCGATCAAACAATAATGTATTGCTTAACAACAATGTTTAATGAAATAAAGTGAATGGTTTTTGTTAAAATGATTCCGCTGCTTAAGTTTATAAATTTATAATGTATTTAATGCTGTGAATGACCAACTGTGAGGTCTCCGGGAACGGGGCCTTACATCTATCTTTATCCATATAATTACACTAAAAATCATTATTTTTTTCTCACATTTTCAATTAAATGATACTTTTATACCCCTTATCATTACTTTTTCTATCCTCCACTCACAACCACTTTTAAAAATATTAAAAAAATTATAGGGATTTAACAGTGATTTTTCAAATATACAAATAAACAATAACATTTTCTCTCCACTTCACTTACAACCACTCAAAACCATTCCATATAATATATAAAACACATTCACATCTTTTTAGGGATTCCACTATGAATGCTCTTAGATCGGTTAGATTAAATGGTGTTTTTACCCACCTTATTTCACATCAATTGCACGTGATTAGGTCATCTATATGCGTCAAAAGACAAGGTGTCATCTTGTATTATTGTCTCTTTACCCAGGTTTATTATGATATTATGAGTTAAGTTTGAACCCAACTAAGTTTAATTTTAGCTTTCTAAAGTTCAAACTCATCTTGATGATGACTTTATATAGTTCAAGCTCAAATCAGACCCATTTATTAAAAGAGCTCCAAATTAGTACCAAGCTACAAATGATTAAGTGATGTTATGTTTGTGAATTTGGTTAAAATAAGTAAAGAAAGACCTAAGAAGACTTTTGTTAGCAAATGATATTTAAAGACCAAATAACGAGTTAGAACTTTTTAATAAAACTAATGAAAGTGTTTTATAAAGTTAACTAGTTTCTTTACCCGCCATGTATTGCGTTCGGACCGTATGCGGTGTGATAAATTATATACGTTATGTTAGTGAAACCCCCACAAACCTTGCTAAATGAGTAATAGTGAGTAACGCTGCCCTCGCGTGTAATATCACATTTGTGAACCAGGTTACCTGCACTATTGTGTGAAGTGTTGACATAATAAATCAATATCATACTTGCTTAGCAATATTATACTGGCTTAGCAATTCTAAAAATAAAAATCTAAACAAAATATTCTGGCGTGTTATGATATTAACGCGATTAATTGTATGTTGCGACGCGTACACAAACTTTGTTACGTGCATACAACCTAATATTTTAAAAAGAGTTAGCTTAAATAATAATAATAATAATTATAAAAGTAAAAGAAAATAATAGTTTAAATAAAAGATTATCGCAAAAGTGAAAAAAATCAAACGATAAAAAATGTAGGAGACGGGGTTTGAACTTGCGTCTCCTACAAAAATGGATAATGCCCCGGCCAACTGTACTAGCCTAATGCATCTATTATGTTTCAAAAATAATTCGAAAGAAAAAAATGAATTAGTTTGTGGTCCAATGAGACTCTGAAACGTGGCAAGGCCGGTGGACTCACCACCGAATTTGCTAAATGAGTAGTAGTATAATTTAAACGATGATGAAAGTTGAAAGAAAAAAATATTGAAAATAGTAAATTTGACAAAAAATGAAAGGACGAGTCTAATTGGTTAATAATAGTTTTTGACTCTTGAAATATCCATGATCCATCCCAAAGCAAGTGGATATGCATACAAATTGAGGTGAAAAAAACCATCAGATAGGGTATCGAATCCGGTTTTACTAAGCTCGATGTTGAAGCTGGTCTAGACGCGAACCCAACTGTAGCACTGATATCAACACTTTAAACGGTCAACCCCCAAGCCAAACATGTTAAAACCCGATTTCAAGCTAGTCAAACCCAATCCTTTCCCTCTTAAAAGTCAGTTTCAACACTAACTGATTTAGATATACCTCGGTTCGATCGTCCTTGACACAACCTAAACCGGTTTGTCCTGAAACCCCATTTATGCATCTCTACATGTAATTATTAAGTACTTATATATAGGGATTTAGTTTCATGGACATTGTGATGGGATACTAAACCAAAGTAAGATATAACAAATTGGGCTACAAAGAAGCTGCTCATATGCTAAACTGCTAAAGATAACTTTCTGCACTAAATCTAATTGGTAGAAAAAAAATACAATTCAGTATAAGTAATTAAGCAAATACTATAAACTCTAAAGTGTCATGTAAAGAAACTTTAACATTCAATCTAACCATTTTACATGATACATTCATAATCCTAAATAATTGGATACTTACAAAGTTCATGGCATATTTCAACATCTTACACCAGACTCGGGTTCGCATAAAACAAATTACCTTAAACAACATCAATGTTCTTTGCAAACTTTGTACTCGTTTCCTTAAAACGTTCTATAAGGCGGCTGATTTGGGGACTTGACTAGTTATTCCAAACTAAGGGCCTCTTCGGTCGAGATCTTTTGATTGGATCAATTCCTTGTATTCTTTGAAATCTATTGCACCTTCATTGTATGTTGCCACAACAATTCCACTAGAGATTCACTGTAATTTATAAAAGGTTTATATAACATTAGTTGGGTTATAAACTTCTATCCTAGGTGGTCTCCTTGTTTGGCTTGTTCAAGTTGAGTTGGCTATTAAGAAGCCTAATGTCACACCCCAACCTTAATGGCGGAAACGTTGAGATGTAAGGGTTAAGATTGTTCAAAGCCACATAACACTACCATTAAATGTAAATATCATTAAGCATAAGTTTTAAAGGAAAATTACAACGAATAAGTCTCAATCAAATAACCATAACATAACAATAGTTTCAACAACTTCAAATTTGAAGCATGTCTTTATTTTCTAGATCCAATCCTAGATGTGTCCATACTTCAAAATCAAACATCAACCGTGTGCATTTCCTTAAACATGTTAAAAATAAAGTCAACAATTGAATGTTGGTGAGTTTCCATGGGTTATACATACATACACATAACAGTTTATAAGTAGCAATTCATGTCATAGGTTATGAATAATACAAGAATATAGATAGCATAATGATACAATAAAACCTTGACAAAGATGGGCACAATAAGTTATAACGATTAGCTAAGTATACTTGGTTCCCATGATGAACAAACATACGTCACTAGGAGTCGGCAATAACCTCGGCTTTAGCACCAAATAGGCTTGTCAAGCCCATAGATCTATGAAGTCGCTAGGCTAACAATAGTTAATGATTGTTTACACAAAATGTCTATCTTATAAGGCTCACAATATTGCAAATAACCATGACAAGATCAAGTACGAATTGCTAGTGCATTTACAAGTATCAAGATGTTTACATGTGTAAGTTTATAAGGTTAACATGTTTCACCCCAAAAGGTGTGAAATAAAATAAAAGGGGCATGAAAACTCATATGATATATAAGATGGACTTTAGAGAACAATAAGAAAATAAGATCTGCTCCAATGATTTCTTCACGATTCAACCTAAGATTTGGTGTCATGGGATTAGAATAAAGATATGATTTAATGACTAAATGTGAATTAAGGTTTCAATTGGAATTTGGGGTTTTGATAATTAGGTTAAATATAATTATGCAACTAATTATATTTTGATTCCATAAAGATGGAATAAATTGATTTAATAATTAAGATTTAAAACGATAATGAATCATTAGTGAAATAGAATAATAAATATTACTTAAATATTATTAATAATTGATTAAGTAATGGTTGAGTATAAAATATGAAAAGAAATAATTAATTTAATAATTATTTATTTAAAACTTGGTCAAAAATAATTAATTGAATAATTATTTATTTAAATGACTTGCAAAATAGTTTAAAAGTATTTAGGTTTGATTTATAATGTTTTTAAACTTTTAAGTAATTCTTATACAGGTTTCATAATATTTAAACCTTTGATAAATAATGAAATAGAAAATTATATGCTTTAGAATTTTTAGAAACTAAATAAAGATTTTAAAAATAATTTTTATATAATTTCAAACTTGTAAATAAATTATATACTTTTACAACATTTGACATCTTAAAATAAAGTAAATATCAAATTATAATTTCTGAATATTTCAGAAAATAATAATTAAATTTTTAATTAGTAAATATTATTAAGATGATTTTTACATTAATCTAACATCATTTATATGATTTTCTGGAAATAAAAATAATTGAAATGAATTAACAAAAAAATAAAAAATAATAATTTTCAGGTGCCCGGGTTCAAACCCAGGTCACTTTTGCATTCCATGTATACGTTGACGAGCGGGCTAGAAGCCCATATCTGTCTGTAATCTTAATTTAATTTTTAAAACTTGTGATAATGAAAATCCCAAAAATCCATATGAACCCTAATATGATTTTGATCCAAATTGAATCCCCAAACGATGATGATTACTGAAATAAACATGGGGCTTTGATTTCCCATGTAAAATCAAGTATATGTGTGTCCTTAATTTACCTGATTCGATCGGATGAACGGTTAACAAGATAGAAGCAAGTCGCGACTAAGTTGAAGTTGATTCGAGATGCAATCGATGATGATAATTAAATTAATTTCGTGTGATGATTCTGAGAGTGATTTCGACCGGAAACCCTTTATCAATTTCAATTTATGTTGCTCGGAAGATGGAATTTGGTTGAGTTGCAGGTTCGGTGAAGAAGAAGCGATGACCGAAGTCTATGGGGGTGAACTCGATAAGTGCAATTGGGTGTTCAACGAGTTTGGAAAAGTCGATTAGAAATGTAACCCTCTGTTATTTATCATTGATTTAATCGGTTTCACTACGAACGCGTTAAAGCTTTGAATCGGTGCTTTGGTTTCGAGTACACAACCTTAGTAACCGAAATAAATTCAATTGAAATCGATACAGTGTTCGAAACTGATGTAAGAGAGTTAATGAGTGGTTTAATTGCCTTTTAATCGGGCGTTTTGGGGGATTTGATGGTTGTCGGCGCTCGCCGGACGACGACAGGGCCGACGGGGTGGGGGTTGGGTGTTTTTACAATGTTACACTTTGGTCCATCGAGTTTTGAATTGCTAATATTTTATGTTAAAACTTCCATTTCAAGTTTTTAAATTAACATAATACCCCCTTGAACTTATAAAACTCTAAGCTTTTAAACATTTTTTACTTTATTGATTTATTTAACTTTTATAATTTGTTTGTATTATTATTCATGTTAAAATTCATAATTAATAACCAAAATTATTAGTATCATTATATATTTTATTATTATTATAATTATTATTAGTACTATATTATTATTATTATTATTATTATTATTATTATTATTATTATTATTATTATTATTATTATTATTATTATTTTAATTAATTAAGTTTTTAACTTTTAAATTAACGAATTAAAGTAACATAAAAGAACACAAGCATAAATAACCCATAGTTTCATTAATGTCAAAAAGACCCTTACAAGAACGTAACGAAGCTAACTTTTATGTAACATCTCGTATTTTCCGTTAATTAAAAGTTAAACGTCGTTTATTCTTGTAAGGGTCATTATTGTCAATTATGAAACTTATAATAAAAATATTAAATTGAACAATAATAATAATTATGATAATATTAATAATAATAATAATAGTAATAATAATAATAAGTTACTAATCTTAAAAAGATCTTGAACTTAAAGTTAAGTTAAGTTAAGGGGGTGTTTTTGTCAATTTATAAATTTTAAAAGAAAGTTTGAGCATAAAATAATAAACACTCGAAAGTGAAGGGGTTGTTTGTGTAAATTTAAAAATCAAAACCCATTTCCCTCTTCCCCATCGGCCGCCGGCCATACTCCGGCGAGTTCCAGAAACCAGTAAAATCGGTCGATTTTTAATCCAAAAACCGTCTCAAATCATTCTAGAACCTACTTCGAACTTGAATGCATCAATTAATCGCCTTTAATCGTCGGTTACTAGTCTAATCGAATGCATAACTGAACCATCTTCAATCCACTAGCCGTTCGAGCCTTAAACATCAATAACAACTCAATTAATTCAACCAGATCGAACGTCTAACTATCTCTAATCAAACCCAACACTCAATTGCACCTGAAACAAACCTAATCATCGAATTTCATCATCCTCCTTTGTCGCGACCTACACCACATTCGAACACCATCATTCGGACTTCAAGACCTGAAATTGATAGAGGGCTTTTGCTCACCAAGATCTTTGGAAGCCTTCTGCAACACGAATTTGATTATCGTCAACGTTTGCAACTTGAACCAGTCTTGACATAGCCGCGACCCGTTCTGCAATCTAAAACCATCAATTTGAACTCGAACACGTAAGTTACACACACCAAAACACTCGGTTTCACTTAGGGATTAAAAGCCCTAAGTTTAATTTGGTTAAGAACATCGAATTGATGTTCAATTTGATCCAATTTAACTCTAGGGGTCTTGAGGTTTGGGGGAAACTTTTTAATTTGGGTTTATAAGAAATTGAACCGACATAAACCAAGGCCGCCGCCCTGGTTTACTGGTTACACGCTTGCATTCAAACATTGAGGTCCCCGGTTCGAACCCGGGCACCCTCATGCAATATTTTTAAAGGCTTTTTAGCCTAAAACAAATTTCAAATTTTTTTTATTATATATATAAAAATTATTTTTATAAACTTCAAATATTTTTAAAAGCCACCAAATATTTTCTGTAAATTCTTCTAAGTTTAAATAAATATATTTTTGTTAATAAAACATTTTAGCAAAGATTGTTTTGAATAATTTCTAATAAAATGGATTGTAAATAATAAGTAATAAATTATTATTGGTCCAAATGTTTCTTTTCAATTAATATTGTTTAAATAGTACTTAATTCTTTTAGTTATAAAACTTTATTCAAACTATATATATGAACCTTTCAAATTATTATAAGTGTTTCTTTTCATATTTTTATATAAAATATAAATATATATTTTTCCAAGAAAATATGAATGATTTCTATTTGTTAAATATAATTATTTAACAAGCCCCAAAATTCACTTAAAACCCTAGTCCTCGTTAATTCGTTAAAACTTATTATTAAGCTCAAATCTTGTAAATATTTATATTTAGGTGCCTTGTGACGGTTTACGTTGGAACGACGCCTATTATTATTCTTATTAATCATCGTTCTTATACTTATTTGCCATGTGAGTTCTCCATGCCCCCTTTTTACTTTATTTCACACCTTTTGGGGTGAAACATGTTAACTTTATAAACGTAAACTTTTTATACTTGTAACGCACATGCAATTCATCTTTACTTTTTGTCATGGTTATTGATATTATTGTGAGTGTTATATGAGATACATTATACGTTGACAATCATTAACTATTGCTAGCCTGACGACGTCATAGATCTATGGGCCTGACAAGCCTACTTGGTGCTAAAGCCGATGTATTGTCGACTCCTGATGACGTATGACTTGTTCACATGGGAACCAAGTACACTTAGCCAATCGTTATAAACTTGTAATCTTAATCTTGGTCGAGGTTTGATTGTAGCTATATGTGTTCTATAAACTTGCATAATTCATAACCATTGACATGAATTGCTACTTGTAAAACCTTTTATAATTATATGTATGCCTAACCCATGGAAACTCACCAACTTTCATAGTTGACCTTTTATTTTTAACATGTTTCAGGATTGCTACTTGAGGAATTCTTCCTGCTCACATAGGACATGGACTTAGTTTAATTAAACATCTTATGTTGTTGTTTATATCTTGTGGTTTTGTAATGACATAATTGTCTTGTTTTGTTCAATGAAAAATGGTATTTAATATTATTCCAACTTATTTAGTTCCATGTGCTATGAACAATCGTTTCACATTCGTCACCCTCCGATGATTCCGCCGTCGGTCGGGGTGTGACATTTTAGTTAACGGAAACCCGAAAGGTTACACCTAACTTTTAATAGCAAAAAATTTACCAACCATGTTTGTTATATGTATCCGACTTGCAAGAAATACAAAATCATCAACTTTCCAAAAATATAAAAGCTGACTCGGGCAAAAATTTTAGTGTGATAAGGGATTTCGATCATACCGTCTCATTCAATTTTAAGCTCGAGCATGAACTAAAGTTGGATCTGGCTCAGCTTGCTTGTTAATGCAATAGCTAAATCAAGAAACGAGTGCGATTTAATATAAAGGGAATATTTCATGAGGAAATACGAATAAGGTCCAAGACCTACATAGAGTAATTAAAGAAAAAACTATAGATCTGGTCTCAACCTTTAGAAGCTTGTAACATGAATAACTATCGGTATTAGATGATGTTTTATTCCTTTGTTTAAAGGAGAGAACGAAAACATAATTTCATATTACTCTCACCGATGTGTGATCTGATATATGTAATGGATTTTATACAATTTAAGATTTAAAATTTAAGAAATGATTTTTACTTTATGGCTAACTATACACGCACAATAGGAAAGCATACCTATCGGATAATAGTATAGCTTTTGGTAATAACCAAGTATCGATCCCTGTACACGAAAGCTCCTAATACTAAGTCTTTGTCAGTATCTAGCCAATGAAATATGATTTGTGAATAATACCATTAGTTAATTTAGCTAACAATTAAATTAATGGGAGAAAGTAGGCGAATATGAAGATAGTCAATTAGAGGAAGACATCACTTATATTTTAATCCGCTTAGCAAAACAATGACAACATACATGAAACCTATGGTGAGATCATCTTCTACGCATAATACATAGATATAAATTAGCTCTTGTCAAGGTTATCTAGTTATATAACTCGTTGGAAGGCTAAAACGATAAACACATAATAGCCGCCTAAAGTTATGCCATGAAGACCCAATGATATTATTAAACCAAAGTTAAAGATGGTTAGGACTCATGTTAAGGATACCAAACTCACAAATCTTTGGAAAGTTAACACGATGAACACATGGTAACCACTTTCATTCGCGTAATGTAACAATATCTATGTAAATCCTTCAATTTATGAATGACTTAACACGAATACACGAATCATAAATATGCGCATTATGTATGGTTATACATACATGATGTTAGGAGATATTCATAACAAACACAATGGTTTTCACAAACATATGTACAAGGATGCACACTTGTTCAACTTTACTAAATAATCAACCATCATTATCATTCCTAGTCAAATGTCATAAATCACACATTAGTGTATGCATTTTATGAATAGATGTTCTAAAACACAAAGTTTTCCAACAATATGTGATTATAACACCCACGAGATTCATCGTTTCATCAAGTTCAATGAACATGCACAATCATTGAAGAACATTTATAGTCTTATAATAAACATTAACCTAATCATTACCAAAAGTTACATGTAAAATGTCAAAGTATGTTAAGCTTCATCTAATTTAAGTGACAGAGTGTTTAGCCTACGAGGCTTAAAAAATCCACAACCAAACTCATAATAATGGAAGAAAACATGATAGATCTAGAGATTTTCAAACAAAAAATAGTAGAGTGGGTTGTGTGGAGTTGAATATTCTTTTGAAATGCTTGATCTTCAATCTAGCATGAACTATTGAAACTTCCTTTAAAGTCACCACAAGAATGGAGAAAACTAGGGCTTTTACTCCAAAATTCATCTTTTCCAAAAAGAAGAAGAATGGCTTAAAAGTGGGGCCTGATGCGTGTTATGGCCATGATAGAATTAATCATGACCATAATGCGCAGGAAAAAAGGCCTCATGCATGTTATGGTCATGCCAGAATCAGTCATGACCATAACAACATTTAAACTTCCAAAATCTTCATGCATTTCTTGTCTTTTTCTTTTGAAATCATCAAGCAAACATTCAAAACCATAAAATCCAAATTAACCACAATTAAGTATAGATAAAGATGAATTTGTAACAAAAAACACTTAAGATGAAGAAAAATATGCATTATTAATATGTATATTTATTTACATATCACTCACATTCTCTTGATTGCTTTGTATAAAAATATATGATATAAAAATAAACATTAATCATGTCTAGTGTACTTGTTATCGATAAAATATTACAATGCTTGTAGGGAAAGCGCAACCCAATTAATGACCAACACACCTAAGATGCTAACTGATGTCTTATTTGTTAGGGTATTTAGATAGTTTTTATAGGTTTTTGATAGTAAAAACATATTAATATACAAGTTTTAAACATTCGTAAAAAGACGAAACCCATGCTAGAAAACTATTAGTAAAATGAATTTTTATTAATTTTGGACGTAAAGAATTGTATTTATATTTAAGTTATGTAGATGATTACTTATGGGTTTGTGTTCTAGCATCTGAGAGTTTCAAAACAAAACGAGCCATGTCCGAATAAACCAAGATGAATGAAATATCGATTCTTAAAGTTGAGTGGTTGAAATTAAGATTTTTAAAGTTTGGCGTCTCTAGTATAAATTATATCTTTTGTCGTGAAATTATTGTTTTGTTTTGATTCTTAATTTATTTTTAATAATCATTATGAAGCTTTTAATTATGCCTTGTAATGTTATTTGATTTGACACTAACATGTCATGAATTAGTTGAGGGTTTTATTTGACTTGTAAAATCATTTATTCAGGTTTTAATAAAGATATTAAATATAATTTTTTTAGATGAGTATAAAAGAAATCTTATGATTCATTTTTCCATACAAACATAAATGAGAGAAAATTAAGATGAAAGAGAGATAGAACCGAAAAAAAAACATTTTGTTAAATTTTTTGTTTATAGAATAAAAAGAGTACACTCTAATTCTTCCACCATTAATACAACATCCTTTTGTTTGTCCACATTAATCGAGAACACCTTAACCCAGGGTAACCTCGTGCTCGTGAGTCATCTCTTACGGTACACATTGTTTTAGCTGTTATACCTTAGGAGGCATACATGTTCGTCCAAAAAGAGGCACACAATTTGTTTTAAGAGACCCATGTTGGTCATTAATCCTTAGCCATAACCTTTCAATAATTCTTTTGTTCATTCTTGCAGCGAATGATCGTTAAGAAGACGTGCTTCAAGTTCATCGAAGACAACAATTTGAATCAATTATCTGCATAAATTTGTATTTCATATTCATTTCCCATTCAAATTATTATACGGTTTTATACCACTTATTTCATACAAGAATAACGAAAACATCATCATTATTATTTTATTAATAAGAAGAGAACCACAATCTACAATCCATTCTCATACAAGTATATATCCCCTAAAATCAAATCCAAAATGTTTCCAATAAGATAACACTTGATATCACAATATACAATTAATATAGATTTAGAAATATGTTAACATAAAGTAATGTATGTTAACAGAGAGCGCGATTTATGTGTACCTAACAGACGGTGAAGTATGTTGATAGAGAGTGCGTGATTTAAGAGTATACTAACCGAAACATGTTAACAGAGAGTGCGTGATTTAAGAGTATGCTAAGTTGCTATAGATAAAGTATGTTAACAAAGAGTGCATGATTTAACAATACATTAACATATAACGAAATATGTTAACAAAGAGTGTGTAAGTTAACCATTAAAAAAAAAGCTATTAGAGTTGACAAAAACCATTTCAAAGATTAAGATTTACAAGTAATAAATGAAAACTACATCCTTAAGATTTTCATCTCGACCGTAGAAGCTCACAGATCTGTATCGATCTACCGACGGTGGTTCAAACCAGAGCTGTCGCAATAAAGTAATTCTCATTTCTCAACATCTTCAAACCCCACCCTCACCCTCTCTCTTTCGTTCACTCACACAACCACCGGATCTCAAATCCCTCAATTCCAACACAGATTCTCTGTTGCTGTTGTTGTTGTTGTTGGATCTCACTCTCGAATCCTAGGGTTTCAGACGCTAAATCACCGATTCAACGCTCAATTTCGATCTCTTATAACTATGGTGAGCTTTCATTAAACCTACTTGATGTTTAGATCCGGATTTGAATTGAAGTTTGAATCGTTGATGAATTGACGTTTGATCGCTGTTGAATCACATTTTTCTGATGTTGAATTTTGATTTGAGTGTTTTGTGTTTACTAACTGGGGCTTTGAATTTGATGCTGGTTTGTTGCTGTGTGGCAGCCTCTCAGGCTCGATATCAAGGTACTGTTGGTTGTTTCAGTTTGTTTTGGTGTTTGTTGTATGGCATTAGGTCGATGATGAATTGATGATGTGAAGTTTTTGTTTACTTTTTTTGGCAGAGGAAGCTTGCTCAGAGATCGGAAAGAGTAAAGTCAGTTGACTTGCATCCGACGGAACCATGGTAATGATACGTCCTTTTGTAGTATGTATGTTAGTCAGTTGGTGACTGGTATCTTATTCTTATGATATTGGCTGGCATTGATGGACAATGGTTATACCTTACATGTTGTTTTGATTCACATAACATTGAGCGTCAATGGTAAGGGTGGGGGGAGTAAGTTGGAGATGAAGATCAAGTTGTTATACATATACCAAAGGGCTTGTAGCCCAATGGTACCAAGGTGTTCTGGTCTCTCTCCTTAGTGTTGTGGGTTCAAGTCATGTCGTGGACATTTGCTATAGATTAGGAGTAAAGTCGATGGGTGTGTGAGTTTGGTGTTATAAATAAAAGTTCTTCTACACTTATACATCTATTTATTGATGGACATGGGTATTTCTGCCTTTTCTCAGGATCCTCACAAGTTTGTACTCTGGGACAGTCAACATATGGGATTACCAGGCTCAGGTATGAAACCATTATAAATTATTTAAAGTAGTAGTCACGTCTGGTTTGTATTCAGAAACAGACTCATGATATGCTGTTACAATGTAGTTACCTTTGATGCAAACACATTCTCATGCTTTTCCTATGCTATTTTCTTTTTGTATAGATAGAATTTCATTTGAATACAATTGAGAAACACAGAATTCCGGCTTCAAATTTTATTTTTATTTTGTCGATTGGAATTATGTTCTCACTAGTCACTCATTATATATGGATCTAAATTCATAGCCGGGTATAGAATGTTGAGGTTTAGATCCATAGTTCCTATCTACCAAGACTTATTTGGGAATGATTATTAAAATTGTTGGTTAAACTACATGTAGATTTGTAGTGAAGCTTGGCTTACCGAAGGTACCGGGAAAAGACAATAGTCACAAAACTTATAGTGTCAAAAATAACTATCGTACTATACTTAATGTATAAGGGTCAGAATCAATAGAGCATTTTCATTGAACACATTTTTGCTTGGCTGGTACGGCAGAGGAAGTAGCTAATAACCAACTACGTTGAATGCATAGGCTAAATTGATTCTCTCCGTAAGTTCACTGTTTAACAAGGAATATAACCAACAAATTCTGCATGTAAAAATGGCGCCAGTAAATTTATTGGTTTTCTGAAAAAGTTACACAAGTTTATAAAAGGAAATTGGTAATCGAGAAACCATAAAGTCTTCAATGTTCACTGTTTGTTACTCTAGCTTTTGGAGTTACATGAGTCGTTTGACTGCATCCGCTAATGACTGTATTGTCTCACTATTGAACGTAACTATGTATAGTTGGTTTTTTAAAATAAGGTAATAAGAGAAGCTACACATGTTGACTTTACTGTTCCTTTCTATATGCTTAAGTGAACTGAAACTGATGGTAAAATGAAGTCTATAAGAGGATGAGTGAACGCTCAAGTACAAAGAAATTTGATGAAGAACTATTTTATTCCTATCAACATTGAGTAAAGTAGTAAACGTGTCTTCTATTGAGTCATCCCAACATAAAAATTAACAAGTTCCCCAGAAGCATACTGTAATCGTGAGCTCCCAAGCTAATTCTAACATTTAAAGGCCCAGGGTCCTTGTTTTCTTGCAAAAGTTAGCGTAAGGAAACTTTTACTCTTTTATACTTGTAAAATATATGTTGGGTCTACCGGTATACATTAGTTGGAAATATCTTATCGTCATTCCTTACAGACTTACGGTAGTAATTTCAATAAAATGTCTGATGTGAGCCTTATATTGGTCATTTCTTAATTGTAGACTGTGGCAAAATCCTTTGAAGTTACCGAGCTACCAGGTTCGTGATTTATATATGTATTCTCTACGATCTATTCTCATGCATGATTGGATCCTGATGGGAATTTGGATTGGATCTGATATTTGATGATTACATGATTATAATGCAGTCAGATCAGCAAAGTTCATAGCACGCAAACAGTGGATTGTTGCTGGAGCAGATGACATGTTTATCCGTGTGTACAATTACAATACAATGGATAAAGTCAAAGTATACGAGGCACATACAGATTATATTCGGTGTGTAGCTGTCCACCCTACCCTCCCATATGTATTGTCATCATCTGATGACATGCTTATAAAGCTTTGGGATTGGGAGAAGAGCTGGTTTTGTACTCAAATTTTTGAGGGCCATTCCCATTATGTGATGCAAGTGACAATCAACCCTAAAGATACCAATACTTTTGCAAGTGCATCGCTTGATCGTACTGTAAAGGTAGTTTAAGAATGATTATGGTATCTATATCAGACTAAATTGCTATAATGCATGCTTATAACCCTTCTTATTTTTTATTCCAGATTTGGAATCTTGGGTCACCTGATCCTAACTTCACACTTGATGCTCATCTCAAAGGAGTGAATTGTGTGGATTATTTCACCGGTGGTGATAAACCTTATCTAATTACTGGATCAGATGATCACACTGCTAAGGTTTGCGTCTATAATCATTGTGTTCTTTTAATCGTTGTGTTTAATTGACAACTGAATCTGTATGTATGTTTATAAAAACAGGTGTGGGATTATCAGACCAAAGCTTGCGTTCAGACTTTAGAAGGCCACACACACAATGTTTCTGCTGTATGCTTTCATCCTGAGCTTCCAATTATTATCACAGGTTCTGAGGATGGTACTGTACGTATATGGCATTCAACCACTTATAGGTATGTTTTTAATTGTGACCTTTAAATGTTTGCATTTGTTAATCATTACATAAATAAGTGTTCCTAAGGTTGTATATAATCCTGCTACTAGTTAACAAGAATTATATATGGATTTATCATTAGACATTCTATTCACATCTTGTTATATGTCTGACTTATATGCATATACATGTGTGGTTCTAATCACCTAGTTTCCGCATCCCATAATTTATGACCAGAAAACAATGTTGATAATTATGCAGCCATTGTGGGAATCTGGTCTTTCATGGCTATTCAGTTAGAAAAGTTAAGTTTTTAGCTTATTGTCAATTGCCATGGTGTAATTTTCCCGAAGTACCCATGTGGCGTAGGCATTTGAAGATTGCCAGGTCGTAGGTTGTAGTTTATATGGCCTGGTGAACTAGAAATTGAAGAACACATGTTGCTTATATGATGTATCAACTCTATGTTCCATTCAGTGCTTGATTGTTACAAAAGATATAGTTGCCCCTGTTTATAGCACTCCTTTACTCAAATAAAAGGTTTGGATTAAACTAAAAGGATGGCTATGATCAAAGTATCTGGGAAGTCTTCGGACATTTACATGATGTAATATCTACTGAAAATGTCTACAAAGGGATATAGAGTGCAAGGGAGGGAGTAGATCATGCCAATCAGGCTTCAACACGCCACCGTACTTGGCATCTTCTCACTCTCTTGTGATGCTATGCATGCTGTTTGCTAATTAGGGATTAGGTCTAGCTGTATCACTACTCCAAAAGATAAAACATAGAACTAACCTTATAAGTTGCAATTGTAATTAAAACATTGACTTTTTCCCATCCATTAAGCTCAATTTGCTGGCTATTTAATTACTGCTCAGCTTTTCTTGTTTTGTGGCGCAGATTAGAGAACACTTTGAATTATGGACTTGAAAGGGTCTGGTCTGTTGGATACATGAAAGGTTCACGCAGGTAAGTTGTTTTTTAATTACCTGCAAAAATATTCTTTAGTACTTGTATGGTGTAACTTAAAAAATTATGTTTATCATCATATTCTTGCTCAACGTGTTTTCTGGTTCCTCTGTCGTTCCTGTGAACATGCTTCATTTTATAGCTGGCATCTTTACTTGGTGGATATTTTGATGTATTCCTTGTTTATCATCAAGTTCATTACCCACTCATTTCAATAGCTTGTTCTACTGTACAGGGTCGTCATTGGATATGATGAAGGGACCATAATGGTGAAAATTGGTCGTGAGGAGCCTGTCGTTAGTATGGATAATAGTGGAAAAGTTATATGGTCTAAGCATAATGAAATTCAGACTGTTAACATCAAGAGCGTGGGAGCTGATTATGAGGTCTGGCTTTGGTTGTCCTACAAAATAATGAATAGAGCAAAAATGGCTGTTTCTTGGTTATCCTTCTCTATGAAGCTGAATGGTCCCTTTTGCTTCTCAGGTTTCTGATGGAGAGAGGTTGCCTTTAGCAGTGAAAGAGCTGGGAACATGTGATATGTACCCACAAGTAAGTTGTGTTTGCTTTGTCATACTGCTTCCTCTTAAGTTTAGAACTTCAAACAAAAGAAAGAGATGCATTAGACACTGTAAGTAGAGGTGTGAATTTCAACCTATCTCCTTTTGAATGGGTTGATTTGGGTTGTTTTTTATGTCTTAAATGGATCAATATTAAAGCTTAGCTAAAAGGGAAAGGTTCAGATGGTTGAACAGGTTAGAAGTCTCCAATTATATGTTTTAAAAGCATACAACATCCTAATTCGTTTTGTTTATTTAGAATATAACTATAGTAATCTTTCATGTAATCATAATTAACACATTAATATTCATAGATAAATGAAAATTGAACAAAAAGTGTTTGCGAGTGAATCAGAACCAACCTGTAATAATAAATGACTATTTTCGAGTTTCAACTTAAACATGTTTTGACTATTTATTCAACCCGGTTGACCCACCCATCTTGCCGTTTATAACAGTATGTTAGGTCACGATTAAAGTCCCGTGTGTACATCAATATTAAGGGCTGTTTTCTTTCTTTTAGTTAAAGAACTTAACAAACTTATATTGATGCATCATAATAGTTTGTACTGTCACAATGTTGATTATGCATTTGTTGTCCTTGCACTTTTGTTCAGAGCTTAAAGCACAACCCAAATGGGAGGTTTGTTGTTGTCTGTGGTGATGGTGAATACATCATATATACAGCTTTAGCATGGAGAAATAGATCATTTGGCTCTGCATTGGAGTTTGTTTGGTCAACAGATGGTGAATATGCTGTCCGGGAGAGCACATCTAAAGTCAAGATTTTCAATAAATCTTTCCAGGTTGATGCACTCTTTATGCCTAATAATTCTATTAGTAACTGTATGTTTCAGTATTGAAAATGTAATAAGCACGTTGTGACACTATATTCCATTTTTTACTCAGGAAAAGAAGAGTATCCGGCCAACATTTTCAGCTGAGCGCATATTTGGAGGATCTTTATTAGCAATGTGCTCAAATGATTTCATATGCTTTTATGATTGGGCTGAGTGCAGATTGATCCAACGGATTGATGTTAATGTCAAAGTAGTGATTTGTGAACCTTCACTGTTTTGGATTGGATATCACTGTATCACCGTTTTTCTTACCATTTTAGCTTATTTTTTCATTTTTCTTACTTTGTTTCTAGAACCTATACTGGGCAGATAGTGGTGATTTGGTTGCAATTTCCAGTGATTCGACGTTCTATGTGCTAAAATACAATGTAAGACCCTTAGTACATATGCTTACTTAATCCTACTACACCTCCAACTTCTATTGTTTACCTCTATTCATGTTTGGGCAAAATGTGATCAATATAATAGATGTGGTCATGTTGCAGCGTGATGTAGTTTCCGCACATCTGGATAGTGGTAGACCTGTAGATGAGCAAGGTGTTGAAGATTCCTTTGAAATTTTGTATGAAGTAGATGAAAGAGTTAGAACTGGATTGTGGGTTGGGGACTGTTTTATATACACTAATTCTTCATGGAGACTCAACTATTGTGTTGGTGGCGAGGTATGAAACCAGGGAAATTATACTTGCATGGTTTTATTAACATTGTAGATCAGTAATTGATGTCACATCCCTTTTCAGGTAACCACCATGTTTCATTTGGATCGACCTATGTATCTTCTAGGATATCTAGCTAATCAGAGCAGAGTTTATCTCATTGACAAAGAATACAAGTGAGTGGGTCTTAGATTGTTAACTTTGGATAAAAACTGTTGTTAACAGTGATCTTAATAATTATTTTTTGTATATTTACATTTTAGTGTCATTGGGTACACTTTGCTTCTCACCTTAATCGAGTATAAGACACTTGTAATGCGTGGAGACATAGAAAGGGCTAATGGAGTTTTACCCTCAATTCCGAAGGAGCATCATAATAGGTAGAGTTCAAGTATCTTCTTGTCTTTATCCAAATTGTATTATCATCTTGTCTTAATCTTGTATAGGCATATTTTAAATTTTAATTATCTGGCTCTAATCTCTTGTTCTATTTGTGTACCAATTTCTAAAAGAATGCATCACCTCAAATAACATGTTCTGTGATAACCCTTCTTCCAGCCTCTTTTTTATATTCATGCATTTCCTAGTTAAAGAAGCAGACTCTGGCATATGGAGGCATCTAACATCTTAATTCTTACATATTGTATTATAAAAAATCAGATTTAATTAAATATAATGTTGCTTTGACAGTGTTGCACGTTTTCTGGAATCACGTGGCATGGTTGAAGAGGCCCTGGAAGTTGCGACAGATCCTGACTACAGATTTGAGTTGGCAATTCAGCTTGGCAAACTTGAGATTGCAAAGGTAATAATTCTTTGAAGGTGGCTAAATGGGCGGCTTAGTTAACATGTTAACACGGGTAGTTTGTGGTGCAGGGCAATTTTTGTCTAATTCTTTCTTCATTAATAAATATATTGTGAATTTGATTATATTTTCTATTAGCTGAACAATAATATAATATCAAAACAGGATATTGCCCTAGTAGCAGAGAGCGAGTCAAAATGGAAGCAATTGGGTGAATTAGCCATGTCGGCTGGAATGGTATGTCATATCCACATATTAGATATTAGTTACCCCATCACAAAAACTCTTGAATTAACTTTCTTGGTCAAGATGAGTTAATTTCTCATTTAATCTATTTATCCTTCTACATTACAAGCGCATATAAATCCACATATACCTAGAGATGTAAATGATCTAAATTAGATCTGTACTTGTATACTGAACTTATATATAACATTTGGCTCACTGCAGTTGGAAATGGCAGAGGAATGTTTGAAGCATGCAAATGATTTGAGTGGTTTGTTGCTCCTTTATTCTTCATTAGGAGATGCTGAAGAAATAGCAAAACTTGCATCACTTGCAAAAGAAAATGGAAAGAACAATGTAGCATTTGCTTGTTTGTTTATGTTGGGTAAATTGGAAGACTGCCTGCAGCTGTTAATTGACAGGTTAATCATTCATCATTTTTCATAAGCAAATCCAAAATCAATATGAACTATGAAGTCAACCCTGATATGCAATTTCTGAAATTAACTGTCCTTGCAGCAATCGGATACCTGAAGCTGCTCTGATGGCACGGTCTTATCTTCCCAGCAAGGTTTCTGAGATTGTTGCCCTTTGGAGAAAAGACCTTAGCAAGGTTAATTATGAAATTCCTAGTATTTTAGTTAAAGGAAAAGGGGCGGGTCAGGTAACGGGTCAAATTGGGCCCTTTTTTGAAATTGCTCAAGAAGGGTTCGGTTCTGAATACAGTTTAAATTTTAAATATGATTAAGAAAACTATATTACTACAATGATATTCTAGTTATTAAAATAAGACGGTTTAAGTGCAGGTTAACCAGAAAGCTGCAGAATCATTAGCAGATCCTGAAGAGTACCCAAATATGTTTGAAGACTGGCAAATTGCACTTGAGGTTGCAGCAAAAACTACAGAGACAAGGTTTCATTTGTTGTCCTGCTTAATATGATTTTAATAAATCTGATGCATATCGACTAAACAACAATACTCTAAAATTTCTGCAGGGGTAGTTATCCTCCAGCAGTAGAGTATGTGAACTATGTTGATAGACCGAATGTCACGCTAGTGGAGAAATTCAGAAACATGCAATTGGAAGTTGAGGAGCCACTGGAAAATGGAGAGTTGGATCATGAAGTACATTTTTTTATATGTTTAATATGTCTTATATTTAATTTCTTTAAGCTTTAATTTTCCCTATCATTTCTGCTTTTACATTCTTCTCATCATATCTCTGTCACAGGGAATAGAACAGAATGGAGACGAGGAGGAATTTGTTGATGGTCAACAAGTGATTGAAAATGAAAGTCAAGAAGCTGTTGCAATGGATAATGATTCTACAGATGGTGCTGTACTTGTTAATGGCAATGAGGCTGATGAAGAGTGAGGTATGATAAATTATACGTAAACGTGTGTGGCTTCTTTTTTTGGCGGTGGGCCGCGGGAAGAGAGGAGAGGAGAGGAGGGGGGGGGGGGGGGGGGAGGCATACACAGCCAAGGGGCATTTAGTCTTTTAAGGAATTAAATTATACGTAAACGTGTGTGTACTTGTTAAAGGTTTTATATTTTACTTGGTCAAATGGGTAGTCTTTTAAGGAATTAAATTTGAAACTGAAATTTGTCATAGTATTTGGGATTTGAAGGAGTTAGGATTTATCAATGGAATTTAACTTATGATGCATTTGGTTTACAAAACAATCATGAAGGGATTGGAATCTATCACAACTTTTACCACCTAACGGTAGCCATCCCATCGCATGTTCGCACAAATTCCACGGCGGTGGCAACAACAAGGGAGTAGGAGATTCTAATTCCTTTGATTTAATTTCGTTTACTATTATTCGAAAGAAATGTTGAATTCCTTTACATAAAGAAATTGAGTGAATCATTCCAACAAACAAACATGTTACCCATAGAATTTAGATTCCAATCCTAACAAATTCCACAAACCAAACACTTTAATAATGAAATTTAGATTTCAATTTCTTTGAATTCTAAATGCCCCCTTAGATGAAAAATGAAACTTATCAGATAGGTTGAAAGTCACCTGAAGCTTATTAAATGCTTACAACCTCTTTGCATTTAGGTTATCATCTTAACAATTTGGTTTCTCTAATCATATTTACTAATGGAGATGAAAAATGGAGGAAAACACACTAATGATCAAGTTACCCGACAATATTGAAACAATTATGTTTACGACTTCTAAATGAAAATCTCATTTTGCAGGTACCAAGTACCAAGAAACAGTCGAATGCAGGATGATTGACTGTCTGATATGAACATGGTGTAATTTTGTAGCGCGCCGATTTTTGTGATTGAGAACATATAATACAGACTTGAGTTCAGTAGCGAGTGAATTAGTTACCCCTCCTTTTAAACTGTTTTATGAATATTCTTTTTGAGGCGATTTTTATTGTGATTTATAAAACATTTTATAAAGAGTTCTGCTTATAAATGTGGGAGGTAACAACAGTCATATGGCCTTTTATTTTTCTCTCTTATTTCATCAAAATGTAACAATGTTCGGCTCCTGTACATCAAGCATTGAAGGTTGTAATTGCTCATGATTTTACTATTTGTGACGCCTTCAATTCTCCCATAATAATTTTGCATAATAGTTTTATTTACTACTTGAAAGTATCTAAATGTCGTTAACAAGAGTAGATGTTAAAAAAATAGAGTAAAAGAAAAGTAGATGTTAAAAAATAGAGTAAATTACATGGATGGTCCCTATGGTTATATTGAAAATTTGGATTTAGTTATTAAGTTTAAAATTTTTGAATATAGTCTCTAACATTTTTTTTTTCATATATGGTCCCTAGACCCTAGGTCTGTTAGTTAACTGTTAGTGATGTTAAATATTATAAAAATTAGCATTTTACTCGCATTAGCCATCTATTTAATTACCTTTTAAACTATAGTATTATTTTTATTTAAGAAATTTTTATATTTTTCAAAAATATTTTTATCTAATTTTTATAATTTCATTATTAATAAGATTATTATTTAATAAAATACGTTTTAAATACACAAATAAAAAACTTTTTAAAACATGGTTTTTAAAATGTTCGGTTTTTTAACCGTTCAATTTTTATACGTCATTCTAAAACCTTTTGATTTTTTAAATTTTTTTAAACTGGTTGGTTTTTTAAGTTTTTTTTATAAAAAAAACCATTCATTTTTTAAAACATCTTTTCTTAAACAAATTCTTAGTTTTTTAAACATTTTTAAAGAACAATTCAGTTTTAAACGTCTTATTTTATAAGGGTTTAAAAAAACGCATATTGGTTTTAAAAAAATTATAAACCATATTTAAAAGAAGACATTTTTTTAATATTTTTTTATTTGTGTATTAAATAATAAACATATTTATAATAAAAAGATTATAAAATAATGAAATTACATGGATAATCCTTACAAGTAAAATTATTATTTTGACAAATTTAACATCACTAACTGAACTAATAGAGTAGGGACCATTAATAAAAGATAACTATAACATTAGGAACTATATTCGTAATTTTAAAACTTTAAGGACCAAATCCAAAATTTTAACCAAATCACAGGGACCATCCATCTAATTTCCTCAAAAAAATAAGTAAAAGAAATTTTCAAAAATTTACTTCTGTAGAATACAAGAAACTGATATATAAAATTTTATTCTTGAATATTCTTAAACATATTTAGACAAATGTTTATCAAATTTTATGTAGCATGCATTAAATATTATTGGAAAATTTTAGTGGCATTTGGTATTTATTTTTATCAAAGTTTATACTATTGGAAAATCTTAGTTGCATTTGATGTTTATTTTTATCAAAGTGTTTAAATCTCACAAAATAAGCAATACATTGATTTTAAGAAAATATATTAGGGGTACTAATGATATCTCTTTAACTTTCTTTAAGCCAATTCTGGTTACATAATTATCATAGATTCACACGTGATTTTAACTCAATTTCACTTGCTATGAAGATTATGAGCAAAGTGTAGAAACATACCTTCATGTAAGCAAAATTAGGTGAAAACAGACTATAAATCTATAATGATTATATGACTAAAATTATTTTTGGTTAAAAAACTAAAAATTTCAAATGTTATTAGTTAAATTGTTAGTATAAATTTAAATTAATACCATTGATTATTGAAATCTAAGTTGCTAATATAACTAGAAGAAACTAAAGTTATGTTACAATTAAAAATGATACTATATAATAAGAACGTTTAAAGTCATTATATAATTACAACAATGATATATATTAAACTAGTTAGTACCCCGTGTATTACACAAAAAAATAAAATATTAAATAATTAGTAATGAAAAATTATTAATTATAAAATGATATTTTAAAATATGATATTATTAAAATTACGTATAAGTAAGGACTATAAATCATAAAACAATAATATTATTTTCTTGGAACTTTTGTTTTAGTTTTTTTTATCTAAAGAAGTTTAAAAAACTCGTTGTAAATCAAAATGTTTTTTAAAAAATGTCATTTTGTACAAATTTCTTATTATAACTTTTGAATTTTATTTTTTTATGGTTCATAAATATTTTCTAAAAACATTGATTTTAAATATTTTGTAAATTTTTAAAAAGTTCAATATTTTAAAAAATTACTTATGTTATACAAAAGATTGTTTCTTTAGAAATTATATTTATAAAAATATAAACATTTAATGTGAGAGAGAATCGAAAAATTAGGCTTAAGAGGTCTAATGTTATGACAAGTGACAACTCAAAACTTTATTTTATTAAAATAGATATATAGTAAATTACATAGACAGTCCCTGGGATTTGGGCGTATTGCAATTTTAATCACCACTTTCAATAAATTACATATGCAGACCTAAACTTTGTATGGTGTGCACATCACCCTCTTCCTCCATCTTCTTCCATCTTTTACTTCTTTATCATCACCATCACCACCACCTTTCCACCATCATGTGAGAAATCAAACATCTTTCTCTCTCTCTCTCTCTCTCCCTCCCTCTCTCTCTCTCCCTTCTAAGACCACCAGTCATAACGCCACCTCTCTTTCTCTGTTCAGATCTGAGGGTGCAGGCAACGACAGTGGTAATGGGTTGAGGGTGCTGCAGGACGGTGGTGGTGGGTTGAGGGTGTAGGCGGCGACGGTGGTGGTGGGTTGATGGTGTAGGTGGTTGTAGCAAATCCCAAACTGTTGCCCTTGTGGAGCGGCAAACCTGCGCCCCTTAAGGTTCAAACCCGCATCACATCGCCGGTTCAAGTCCCGTGCTTTGCTGTTTTTGCCTTTTATGTTTTTTGTTTAATTTTCTTACATTCTTTTCATTTAAATTAATTTTTTTCCTTTTACTTTCTAATATTTATTTCATTTAAATTACGTTTTCTAACTATTAGGTCGCACGAGTGTAACGTAAATCACATACGTGTCGCAACGTGCCGTTAAAGCGTACTACTCCGCTGCAACACATGTGCCTTACATTTAAATTAACTTTTTAAAATCAGAATTTTTACGTACGTTTCGAATTGGTCTACATTTCGATGTAAATTTTGTTCGGAAACAAATCGGGTCAAATAAAATAGACATCATTGACGTAATAATACTACACCACATACGGCCCCGCTGCAACACGCGACAGGTAAAAATACTAGTTTTATTTAAATTGAAAAAAGTACCTGTTTTTATATATAGTTTAAAAAGGTTCATTTATTTATGTTTTGAAACCGAAAATCCTAAAAGTTTATTTTGTCTAAATTAACGGGTGAAAATGTTATTTCGTCGAAAAGCACACCGGCACCTAAAACCCTTGAAAAACTCTCGCCGCAAAATCGCTGCTAAAACCCCTGTTCGCACCTTCAATCTCTCGCACAGGTGAACAATAAACAATAATCTAGTTGCTTTGCGATTTTATTTGTGCTGCAATCGTTTGATTATTATAACTTCATCTACAGATTGTAGTATCCAATATTCGGATTGAAATATTCAATGGGGAAGCTTGGGAAGAAAGCTCGTAAGTTTGCAAAGAAGAATCTCCCAGCTGTGCTAAAACAAAGACGGAAGAACAAGATTGTTTTCAAGAAAAGACCTTCGAAGAGTAATATTCTCTTTAATTTCTCAAAGCATACACAGATTATGTATAGTTTGTTGGTATAATCGAGAAATTAGGAGTGGAATGTTTGTTAGGGTTTGTGTGGATGGAGATGATATTTTGTTTATTTGTATGCAGTTTGATTCTTGTTGGTCAATTATATCAAGCTCTTAAGTTTTGGTAGTGTTTGTTGGGATTGAAGAACTTGTGTTTTAATGTGTTGCTGCAGAAGATAAAACAGATGTTGCTGAAAAGGAAGTGGTGAAGACAGTAGAGTTGTCTAATGGAAGGTAGAACTGTGAATTTATAGTGATTGCTGTTTGTTTCCATTCAGAAGTGTATTTGCTGGTTTACTGTGTTCTAGTTCATCTTCTTGTTGTTTCATGCTTGTTTGAGTTTCTCTATATGACTAATGAACGCCTCGGCATTGAGCATATTGGGGTTTATCTCTTGTTCTTTTGAAAGTTATCTTTGTGCGCCTGCTGTCCAGTTTGAATTTTATTATTGGTGGCAAACTTGAACTGGTTTGTGTTCCTGTTAACACTTTTATTTGTGTTGGATTGTACTGCTGTAGGGGTTTTTTATATTTCAACTATCGGATTTTTAACTGGTCTTTTAGTTAGTTGGTTTGCAAGTCGTTTTAGTAAAGAAGTTCTATTCATTGACTATTAGAGCATCCCCAATAGTAGGTTTTGGGGTGTTTTTATGGAGAGAGGGAATGATGTGAAAGAGAGACGGCATGGTGTGTGCGCTTGTGCGAAAACATCCAGGAACGGGTTCTGTGAGTGAAGGAAGGAGAGAGGAAGAGTGCGCTTTTGGAGCTGATTTCGGCTATGATAGGGGCAAAGCCTGGGCAGGGTGGGCAGGTGCTTACATGCAGCTAGTTTTGGAACCTCCTATTGTAGATGGTCTTAAACAGTTAGTGATTTTAGGCTTTTTAGCAGCTAGGTTTATTGCTTATAAAATTTTATTTTCGAAAACCTCTATTACCTCTACTTTATCGTGCAATCTCAATACCTTTATGCTGTATAATACTTGCATCCTTTTTATGATCAGCAAAGAGATAGATATATTCAATGTTATATATTCTCTGTTATCATTCTGATATCACCGTTCTGATGCATTATTTGCTGAGGATGATAATACCATGGTTCTATATGATTCTGACAGTGATGGGTATCTTTCGGAGGTTAAAGACTTACCTAACTTTGCAATGTTTTTGCTTGTGGAAACTTATTATAGGCTTAGTTTTGATATAATAATAAATGACAGGATCCAAGCTGTGGAAATCTTGTGGAAGATGACAATGATGCTACCTTAGAAGGTTAGTAATTTCTATTTTTTACATCCCTTCAAGTCTAGTATTCTAGCCTCATCTCACCTCACCTCTATGCTGTACTTGCTACCATGTCTGTTTTTTACATTTTGTAGGTGTCGAGCATAAACATACCTCGTCTGTCCACAATCAAAAAATTTATGAAGAACTTGCAGCACAGAAGAAATTGTTGGATAAGTTGAAGAAAAAAGTGAGTACATTTTTTATAAATAAGGCAGTGGAATTGTTTTTAGAAACTACTACGAATGACTTTCTTTTTATCATTGTTATCTTATCTATTTTTAGCTGTAATGAGTTTGCCATTAATGGGAAAGCACTACCTAGTTTCGGATAATGCTCATTGGATTATAACCTATGGGCCATCTCCAATCATTTTCATTTTCGTTTCTTATATTTTATAACCTCTAGGCAAACACCCATTAAATGTTAATGAAGAGTATGTAACTGCATACCCATTTTATCCGAAGCATTAGTGATTTGGTTCATGTAGGTATTTTTTCTATATTTATTCACTTAACGGGCAACAATGATTAATTGCGGATATTTGTTTTCATATGTCTTCTGATTGGAATTATATAAAATGCATGCATGATTCTTTTCATTTTTGTTTTTTAATCAACTTTTTTATGATTTTACTCAAAGGATTTAAGTACAAAGGTAAGCTTGACATCTGGTTTTAGGGCTTTAACAATTTTTCTGTTCGTAGATAGATGTTCTCTATTATGTAGATTAACTAGTGGATTTAGCAGTTGTATTAAAGCTGGATTTCCCATTATTATTTATTGTACATACATTTATATTTCCGTAGCATTTAAACATAGATGGAGTATGAACAGTGAAGAAAGTGATCTCTAGGCTCAATGTATGCTGCATGCTTGTTTGATGAAAAGAACCTAAGGAAGTTGATCACAAATATCTGGTTGCAGATCAGGTGCTAGGACTTGATTATACAAATTTGGTTATCTTACACTTGTTTTCTTCGAACTTTGCAAAAACAAGTCACAACACATAATTTTTTGCCGCGAATTAATCTTATCGACTTCCTTGCGTGCTTTCATCTATCAAGAGTGTGGTATGTTTGGGGACCGAAGATGCACTTTTCTTCATTGTACCCTGTTTTTGTTTTACTGTTTCAAAAACAAATATGAATGTTCAAACAAAAGATTGTGAAAAATCAAGCTCTACATGAACACTGAAACGAGTTCCTTTAGAAATTTTATTCCATGTTCTTTCATAAGTTATCTTATAGTTACATGATTTGAAGGAATTTTTTCTAATAAAGTAAAAATAGGTTATTTGGAAATTCTAGTAATTGTTGGTCCTGAGTTTTATAAGATGTGAATGCATAGATACTGAGGATGGGTGGATGTGAGTATGAATATTGAGAAGCAATAGTGTGCTTGTTTTTCAACGTTTATTTTTATCGATATGTATCAAAGAAGTAACTTTTGCTTGTCAGAATCAAGCATACTATTGAACAATAGATAGGTTCTAGAACACTAGACATACAACTGGAACATACTAAGGTTGTAGTTGTTTGGAAACTATGAATACTCTTTGAACATCCGAGAACACCACAATATGTGATTGGTGTAAAATTCACTTGAGCAAATCTTTTTGCCTTTGCTAAGAAATAACCTATCACTAACCCAGAAACAAACAAACGCTTAACAATTTTTTGTCCATGCTTACTTTAATAGGTCAACTTTAACACGTGTATGGGCAATGTTTCCCAAACACACTTTGTAAACTTGCCTTTGTTGACCAACATATGGACTTTTATATACTTATGACATTTTAGTAGGTTTATATACTGACCAACTTATGGTCGTACAAACTATTTCTAAGTATTTTATACAATTTTCATCATTAAATCTATACATGGGTTTGACCCAACAATAATGGAAGTTAACTATTCTACCTAGAGCCTAGAGTAGATCATGCTAATGATTGTGGGTTCCTTTATTATGCATGCAACTTGTATGACTATTGAGTAATGTTGAAAGATATGCTCGACTATATTAATTTCCATAAAGCTTGTTCTTAAATGTGTTTATTCCAATATTTTACTTGCACATGTTACATGTAGAATGCCATACATATCTACTCCAGTGTTGTAAAATCAGGCTAGGTGGTCAACGGTGGTCAAAGTCGGCCTTAGGCGGCCCTAATCAGCCAAAAATCGTTGATTCCGGCGAACCTTGGAAATTCTGGTGAAAACTTGAAAATTCCGCCCAAATATGTTTGTATATATATAACAAAACATTTATATAAAAATGTGTGTGCGTGTGTGTGTATATAATTGAAAATTATATATAAAAGGTCCAATCCAATAGATCCCGATTAATCACTAGTCGGTATCCCACCGCCCGACTAGCTTCTAGCGATTTTCACAACACTGATCTACAATATGTCAGATCTGGCTTAACTTATTATTGATTTACTGTGGAGTATATCATTATTCTAGTTCCCCTTAACCTGTGAAGGAGACATCTTTTGTGCTGCAGTCAACATGAGTACAAATTTATTAATGTACGTATTATAAAGCATTATAATATGAATACTTTTCAGGACCAGAAGTTTGTTAAGTTTCTAGAAAGCTACAATAAAGGGGAGAGATCTCAAGATCAGGATATGGTAAGGCATCATCACTTAAGATGCCCTTTTATATTACTTGTTGATATGTTGATATGCAACTTTTGCCCTTTGTTAGTATTCTGATGAAGATGAAGATGAAGATCATATGGTGTTAGATGATTCTGCTACAAACAAGCACAAAGTATTGACAATTTCAGCTATACATAAGTGGAGTAAACTAGTTACAGAGGAGCATAATGAGCCTGCTTTCATAAGTTTATTAAATGCATATCGAGCTGCATGTCATTTTGGTCCAGAAGAAACTGGCCCCACAATTCAAGACAGTGAGACCTTCTGCAACATATATACATTCATGCTACGTGAAGCTGATAATGTGTTTAGGGTGTTATTGAAGCTTCCTTCCAATTGCAAAAAAGAGACCTTATTAGAATTGAAGAATACCTCAAGATGGAAGAAAGTCCAACCAATGATCAAGTCTTATTTAAGGAGTACATTATTTCTTTTGAAGCAGGTCACTGATTCAGAGATCTTGGCTTTCTCTATTACCCGTTTGAGAGCATCTATTGTATTTTTTGCTGCTTTTCCTTCTTTGCTAAACAGGCTTATCCAGGTAACTTAATTATATTTTAGTAAAATTTTTGTCTGATTTTTGTATCACTACTATATCTAGAGGTGGTAAAATGTTGGGTAATGGGTCTAAAGTCTAAAAGACTAATATTTGTATGGAATGACGTGGTTGACCTGAAACACTTTTTGTACAAAAAAATAAATTATTTTTTCAATTAATTAGCGTGCCAAATATGATTTGAGTTCATATTTTTACAATTGTATTTTACTTTTGGATCAAATGATTTAGGAAGTTCTGTAATATATGCTTTGGATGGTGTTTGCCCCTTTTGGCCCACGTGACCTCTTTTATTTTAAGTTGTTTTTTTACATCTTTGACTAATTAGAATAGAGGTAAACATAACGTGAACCAACTCGCTTGGTTGAAACTACCACCTTAACTATATTTTTTTTACTGAGTGAATTTCATTAGTTCTGTTTTTTGAATGCGAGACCCTAAGATGCAGATTTAGTTCTTTTGTGGGTTTGGGTGGCAGGCTGAGGAATCCCATTTTGTTTTTTCATATTTTTTATATAATTAGAATGTCAAATATGATTACATATTTATGTCGGGTAAATGGGTAAAGTTGCGACCTTGACTGCTTTTAAACAAGTCAAAGTCAATACATTTTGATTTTTGTATGCATATATGATGCAGATTATAGTTCCTTTATGGGCTACCGGTGACAAGACCCTTTCCATTAGTTCTTCCCTTTTAATACAAGATGTGGTATCTGTATGTGGCTCTACTTACTTCGACACCTGCTTTATCAAAACATACAAAGCCTATATTGCTCGATGCAGGTCTATGGAAACCGCTGACACAAAACATATTGAATTCCTTAGGGATTCTTTCATCAATTTATGCTCCCTTGATTTGGAAAAATCTTGTAACAAGGCACTTGTTACCATCCAACAACTTGCTAACATATTGAAGCACGCGAGGCAGAAAGAAGATAAGGAAGCAATCAAGAAAATATACAGCTGGCAATATGTTCAGTGCATTGACATATGGGTTCTCTTCATTTCAGCAAATGTAAATGAATGTGATATTCAATCGCTGTTGTATACAATGATTCAGCTTATAAATGGAGTAGCTTGCCTATTTCCTGGTCCCAAATATCTCCCCTTGAGGATAAGATGCATTCAATGGTTAAACAAACTTTCAAGTTCTTGTGGAATATTTATTCCTGTTGCTTCATTAATTCTAGATATGGTTGAATATAAAGTCAATGAGGGTGGTAAATCTAGAAAATCTGTTAAGTTGGCATCAGATTTAAAGGTTAGTGGTGATCATTTGTCTATTATAAAATTGTACACACTTTTATCATCTAACATGTTTTTGTTTTCAGCTACCTAAATTTTGGTTGAAATCACAAAACTTTGTGGAGCAATGTGTTAACTCAGCAATTGAGCTGCTTGCAGTGCACTTCATTCAGTGGAGCTACCACATTTCCTTTCCTGAATTAGCAATTATTCCACTTATCAGATTGAGGAAGTTTTATGAAAGAAGTACGGTTGAAAGTTTGAGGCGCGTCGTGAAGCGTCTTATGGACATGGTATTGCATTAATATTTTGAAAGCCTTTTATTAGAAAACTTGACTGTAGGGCCGAAACTTTGATCCATCAACTTTTTGTTTTTGTTCAAGAACGGCAAACACACACATATCTAATCCTACTCCTAACTCTACACCAATGTCCACCTCAGGACAACCTCATGGGAAGGGACCCTACTATCTACACTCCAGATACCATTGGGCAAGATCCGTTTGGTATCCCTTACTTAGAATGAGTTATGTTTTATATCAACTGGGTCAAGTATAAAAATATTAGCTAAAAGAGGAATGGGTCAAATGAGCTGAAAGTTGTGCCGAGTCGGTTTATAATGTATACTACCCCCTAAGTTGTTTTGTTCAAAGATTTGGATAGTTATTGTAACTAATGCTATGATAACTTTAAGGTTTTTTTAAGATGGACAAAAGTTTTGCTGGTCAAACTAACCTAACCCCTACCTGTTTGAGCGGCAAAAAAACTGACCTGTTTAACATTGCCTAACCCGCACATCCCCATCTCTATTATTTGTTAATTTTTCAGGCTTGGCATGATGAATGTTTTAAACAGAATTTAACACCTGAGGGTGGATTTTTCTGTCTTTGTTGCAGGTGGAACAGAATGTTGAGTTTGTGCAGAAGAAAAGGGATGATGTGGCATTTTCACCAAAAGATCACGAGTCCGTTGATCAATTTTTGCAGGTCCTCCCTGATTATTTTTTACCACCATATTTCCCCCCCTCTAATTTTAAGCTGATGAAAGCAACTTTCTGAGCTTTGGTCTTTTTTTGCAGTTTGAAAAAGGCACTTTGAATACTCCATTTACACAATACTATAAAAGTATTATAGAAAAGGCTGCTTCAAAGACGTCTACAAGGTGAAATTCACCTGCTCAATATATGTGCTTCCTTAAGTGTCAGATTGGGTTGGGTTGACCCACAAACATTTTTACATCCATTTTTTGAACTTCTTCTAGAAATAATAAATGCATCAGTTATGATTTTTAAAACAACAAAACAATCCAATTCTTTGAATATAACATTTAGGAGGTTAGATAGATTTGGGACTACTTTCAACATGTTTGGCCCGTTTGATCTATTTTCCCTCAAGTTTTTTAACTTGACTTATTCGACCTATTTGCGACAAAGTACAACCCAAACGACCCATTGGTCATGCTCACTATATGTCTAAATCACAAACATGGGTCCTGTTGTTCTTTGTAGCCCGGAAGAACCAAAAAAGGCGAAGCGAAAGAAGACACAGGGTGCAGATGATAATAAGATCAGTAACTTGGAGCAAAGTGGTGCCCTTACTGCTAACGGGGATGCCAATCTTAAAAGAAAGAAAAGAAGAGTTGTGGAAAATTAGAATTGTATGATAGGAGCTCTTTTTTATTATATTTATTTTTACTACTATTTAATTCCCATGTGTTTTACTCTGCGGCATTTTTGTAACTGTTTTGTATTGTATGCACATTTATTTTTTGTTACATTAGTTCAAATGAGATCTAAACTTTATTTCATCTCGTCTATGGTACAACATTGTTGTAACTAGAAGTGGTAAGAATGTAAGATTCAAGATTCGCTAGCGGGTGAGTTGTGTATCGGATCAAAAAGTACATATTTCTGTAGGTCGGAACTGGTTGGGATAGGTTGTTTCGACTTGCAGAGTTTTGTTGTTAATTGTTATCAATGAATAATAACAAAATTATTAAATAATAATCTAAAAAAATGGTTTGAGAATGTTTATTTTTATGAATGATTATAAACAAGAATATTTAATAACAATCTGAAATATAAAAAAAGAGCAATTGCATACGCATGGGAGAAGGCTCTCCGAAGCTTTAATTTAGAGGCTTGGGCTAGAGCTCTAGCTAGTTGGACTAGAAGCTAGTTATTCCGGTCTACTTGTTGGCCAGGCCAGCCTTCTTTCATTCCTTCGTTCCAATTCATCCAGACAACTATGGCAACCTGTACTAATTGCCCTTGCATTGTTACCAATAAAGGGAGCGTCGGCCAGCGGAAAAATCACACAGACTTATATACAGGGCATATCTATCCCTCTAAACTTGTATAATTACATATTTTTTCAAATCATGTTTAAAAATTATTGTATTTATGCATCGTAAACTTATGCTTTGTAGAAACATGTAATTTCAAAAGTGGAGATGGTGATATATGTAATTCTTCCAAAAATTAGTTTAAGAATTTGAAATCTTTCAAAAGTATAAAGTGAGAATACAAAAAATAGAGTTAAATGAGTTTTTCATCCCTGAGATTTTATAGAAATTTTCATTTGAGTCTAAAAGTTTATAAATTACCATTTGCATCAAAATATTCACAAAAATTGCCATTAATTTAACTGCTCTTGATTAATACCATTAACTTTTTCCGTTAAGTTTTCTTACATTAGAGGTATCTTTGTCAAAACAATTACAAATAAAAAAATAACTCTACATGAGGGGTTTTATGTGTTAAGTCTCGTTTGGCAATCACTATTGTGATTTGAATCCACATATTAGATAAATTTAAATATAATAATAATCAAGTAAAAGTGATTTATTTCTAACTTTATAAAACAATAAACAATATAGCATTAACAACCCACGAATAATAATCATAAAATATCAATAATCATAACCATAATTAAACTTTAAACCAAAAATTATATTATTTAACAAGACATGCAAAAGTAACATGATTACTAAACCAAAATATATTAACAAAACAAAACAACAAAAATTACCATGGAGTCAAATCGTAACTGCAACTACCAAAAGAGACTAAACGCATAAAACTTTTCACGTGGGTTGATTTTTTATTTTGTAGTTTTTTTTGACTTAAAAAACCAGCACTACCGAAGGTAATTACTGTGAAAGACCGTCTTACGATCTTTCTTTTGAAATGGCCTATACAAACCCGCGAGTTCTTCCTTCTTGATTCGTTCATTGGTCACTCACTCTCTTTAGAGCCATTTAACACCCAGACAAAAGGAAAGGTTTTTTTTATCAGTCACTGGGACCGAACGGATGGGGGAATTTTGGTTTAGTCATTCACTATCAAAGCGGGGCATGATAAATTTTCTATGGATTGATATATGATTTTGTTGTTTGAATGATGTTTTAACTTTGGCTTCTTATTAGGGTTTCAGTTAATTTGGGAGTGGAAATATCATGAGATGAACAAAGGACAATCAATGTAGTTGCTTGATCTCTTTATTTGGACTGTTGAAGTGTGTCTAATCACTTGTTTGTTTGACTCAATTGTGATCTAAGTTGGAAAACAATGGTGTGTAATTTGGCATTTAGATTTTACATACGATAAACGTGTGATTGAATTTGAAGGTTTTTCTATTTTTATGGGAATTATGTGTTCATTATGTGTAAGGGATTGTACCCGTTTTAATATATTGTACACGATTACTCACTTCTTGTTTCATTTGGGTTTTAACATAAAGTGCAAGGGATTATATTTTTCATTTGTTATATTGATTAGTTTGCTTGTTAATTTACTAATTTTTCTAAGTTGCTTTGGAAATTTAATCTTTTTTTCAACTATATTCTCTTGAGTTTCTTTTTTAATCATTGATACATATAAAATCATGAAGAATGCTGACCTTTTATATGTAACTCATGATTTCCGTAGTTTGTGGTTTTCTTGTTAACTTTCCTTTGTGTATATAGAGGCAAGTGACTATACAAAATACCAAAAATATATAAAGTCATTGATCGATGTCGTGTGATCGGTCAAAAGTATTAATTATAGAGTGTCTAATCACCCTTATTAGTAAAGGGTGAGAAGGGTGTCGAATCCACAGGGAATCACATAAAAGTGTTAATAACGATTAACCTAAAAAGACTAAACATTGAAAAGTAAATTGCTTCATTAATCAAATTAACAAAATAAAAGTTTAGGTTTTTAACAATCTTGAGGGAAAAACAATTCACTTCAGGATTCAGGTTTGGTAAAATTATGTTTTTAGTGAAACCTATTGAGAAGTCATTAATGATGACTTACACATGATGAGATCCAAGTGATAATCATGGATTAAAGCTTAAAGGACTTCATTTACACAATTGCCAATTTGAAGCATGTAACCATAATTATAGATTTAAACATAATAAAGTCGTTTAAATAATCAAATCATGAATTGAATCCAAAAGAACTTAAAAGGTTCAAGATCCAATCTCAAATCTAGGTTACAAACTAAGAAAAACAAAAACTTGCACAAACTCGTCCCCCTAAATGAATCACAAATGAATTAGCCTTGCCTTATCATTGAATCTTCAAAGCAACTTGAATTAAGCATATGAATTCAGATGATCTTGATGTTGGGAAAGCTTTGGAATGGTGAAAGATGGGAGTTTTTTTGTCCAATAATGTTGTGTAAAGAGGTATTTTTTGTCCTAGGGTTAATCCCTTTTTAAAACCTTTCAATTTAGGTCAAAACCCACCAAAACGCGGCGCTCGCCGTTGGTGGCGCCAACAGTGGCTTCGGTGGCTCTAGTTTGGCGTCAAACTAGGCTTCAGAGGTGGCGTCAGTCAGCAGGTTTCGGGTTTACTGACACTGGTGGCGTCGGTAATGCCACCCCTTGCGCAAACTTGATTTTCACTTGTACCTTTTCGAGATCTTTCCATTGATAGGTCGTGGGTCCCGTAACTCTTTTCCTAGTTCAAGTTATGTCTGTTTTAAGTTACCATTGTCTTGCAACTTCTCTTTTACATTTCTTCACCTCCCGAGCTCCAATTTTTGTCCCGTTTCTTCCAACTTCTTCGTGTTCTTCATGTTTATCCTACAAACCCGAGAATATCCCAAAAAGTAACTCTATTTCTCATAAATTGACATGTAAAATACGGAAATAAAGCCTTTAAGCATTGAACTTTCACTACCCGATCAGTCATCAGGGTGGGACAAGTGTAACTGAGGGAGATGAGTAATTTTGTTCACGTCATAGTTACGCACATAATGTATACTAGTGTGTGAGACCTGTGTGGTGCAGCAGGTGTATACAAATTTGTAGGACTCTGTATCTTTGGCTACCTTTCCTTGATGTGCTAATAAATGATTTAAAAATTGAACCGGATATTCCGGTTCAACTGGTTTAACCGAAAATCATCGATACGCCCAATTCAAAAACCAAAAAGACTTGTAACAATTTGTTTATATTTTGAGTGACATACAAAAATACATGCGCATGAGACACAACTCCTCATCTTTTATCTTTGGCAAATGGCTCTATATATGTGAGTTAGGAACTGCTTTGATTTTTATACACAACCGATGTGAGATTTGGAACATTTTCTACAGCTTTAGTTTAGGGACAAAATTCTCAATGTAACATAAATTATGCATCAACACTTGCATGGTATTCAACATCATAGATTTTAAGTATCTTAAATTTTTTAGGAAATTACCAAATTGCAATTCTCCAATGATTTATAAGGTAAATAATATGTGTCACCTATACTCTTTTGGAGAACGCAATTTAACCCGACCTGCCTTAACTAATTAAATTTTGTATTATTATCGTTATAATAATAATAATAATAATAATAATAATAATAATAATAATAATAATAATAATAATAATAATAATAATAATAATAATAATAATAATAATAATAATAATAATAATAATAATAATAATAATAATAATAATAATAATAATAATAATAATAATAATAATAATAATAATAATAATAATAATAATAATAATAATAACTATATTTACATAGTAATTATATACTTAAGTATTTAAATAAAATAATACTTAATTTAAATAATTTTAGTTATAAAAATAAATAGTAAATATAAATTTAAATGTTAATTTAGAGTATTATGAATAAGATAGTATTTAATGAGGTAAATTAAATAATCTCATATGCATTAAATAATCTATTTATCAAAAAAGTTTATTAAATAAAAGCAAACCAAGAAATTGCTTAGAACACTAACACCTTATGCAACAAAATTTGCCATAGACATCCTAAACTTTGAGGTAAATTACAATGGCGCCATCCTCTCATGCATTATAAGTTAATATAGATACGCGTGCTATATGATAATTATGTAAATTATATATATATATATATATATATATATATATATATATATATATATATATATATATATATATATATATATATATATATATAATGACATTTAGTTGAGAACCATAAATCTGTAAAAAACCAGAAAGAACCACTTTAACTCTTATACTATTTATTATATAAATACATCAAAATATTTGTAATTTTACTACTTTTAAGATAGATTTTTAAAATTCACGATATCTATAGTCTTTTGATAATGTGCATCAATGCACACACATTGTATTGCATATATGAACATTTAAAAGTTTTTCTAAAAAATTAAGGAGAGAGGTGTTAAAATGAAAGAAACAATTAAAAAATAGAATCAAACCATCATTTTTTAGTATTACCAATTTTATCGAGGTGTTATGTCCATTGCTTATGTGGTTCTTAGTAGTTCTTTACATACTTATATATATATATATATATATATATATATATATATATATATATATATATATATATATATATATATGTGTATATATATATATATAAGTACATAGAATAATAAACACAAATTATATACATAACAAACAGACATTTAAAAAAAACTTCATTTATTGGAATAAGGAAGAAAACACGACAATACTCAAATAAGAAAAGAATAAATTTTTTGATTTTATGGTGTATATTTTATAAAAAATAACGTCGTATGAAAAGTTATACATGCTTAAAAAAACCCGAGAATCTGAAAAAAGTCAACAATCGTAAATGACTCTAATGTTACCAGTCAGTCCCATTTCCTGCGTGATAATTAAACCTTCATGCATGATAATTAAATTCGTGAATCTCACCCATCAATTACTTGTATCAATAACCCGTATTACTTCATACATTTGTATGGAAAACGATATTTCTATAGTAAACTTTATCTACACACATCCTACTCTATTAAAAAAAGGTATCTTGGTGCACGTGGCACAATTATACGAATCCGCTGAATGTTTTCCGCCCGAAATTAATTAATTATATTAATTAATTTAGTTAATTATTTAATGATAAGAATATGAAAAAATCAAAATTGATTCTATATATATCTTTAGTTAAATGACTTGATAAATAAAATGAAAACAACTAATGATCGTGATTGATAATTGACAATAAAATCAAATAATACTATTAATCAATACCCGTATTAGCTTATTAAGCTACTAGAAACTCGTAACAAAAATATCATTTATTATAATTAACTAGTATACTCATTCGCAAGTTCAATCATATTTCAACTCACAATATTGTTTTATAATTTTTAAAACTTTTTTAAATATATTACATTATATCTATACATCTCGTGTAATATATGAATTTCTTACATGGGGTGGTTCAATGGGGAATACTAAAAAAATATGAAACTGGAGAACAACTTAAAGTCATTCGATCACTTGACGATTAGATTTGTCATTAAGGGTGATTTGGACATAATTACCCTAACAATTGCTTATGCAAATGCCCATCGAACACCGCTTAACCCGATAATCCTATGCGGGCCATGCGGCTCCACATTTGCTTCTCTATTACATAACAAATACAAGTTCACGATGACGATTCATGCTATTTGATATATACAACTATTGTGCTCAACATGTATTCCAGATGACGAAAAGTGTATGTAATTAATTTCTCTTTTACTACTAATCGTTTTCTTTTCAAGCATCTCTAATTTCTTTTACTTCGGATTAAGTTCACACATGTGGTATTGATCTTATGCATAGCCATATGAGTTTTGCAACAAAATGATTTTACTAATACTACTTATCGATACTACTTAAAAAGAAACAAATCAACTAAGAAATATGATTGTTAAATGGTGTGAATGAAAATGACTGCTGTAATTTTTTTGGTCTTTGTTTATTTATTTAATGTTTGATTACTATACAAGTTTGGATCAAATAAAAAATTTTAAAATCTTCAACATATTTAAAATTTTAAAAAAATGTATAGACATTTTGTGTTTATAATTGTGGTTACTATGATAGCTTTTTTTTACTTGCTTTTTATGCAATAAATTTTCATAATCATTTTCGGATTATCAGTTTCATTCGGTTTGGTATGGACATTTGATTCAAAATGTTAAACCACAAAAGCTTGTCATAACATGGGGTTTACTTACTAAATTCTAACAAATGATTAACTTGAATATCATGTGACACGAGATTAACTTGAATATCACTTGTCATAACATTTGATTCCGTAATTCCGTTAAATGTTTTTCCCGCCCGACCCAACAACCCACGTCAATTAATTTTGTTATTTATATGAATACAAAAAAGTCAAACTTGATCCGATATATTGTTTTAACCAAGACTTAAAAAATAAAATTAATAAACTACCAGAGGTAAATTATAATCAACGATAAAATCAATCAATACAATTACTTGAATTTTGTTACTTGCATTTTTGACCATTTTTATTTTGAATTAAGAATTCTATTCAACCTGTGTATTACATTGCTCTATAACCTAGGTAGCGTTTGATATGCAAGAATGAGGGCCGGAATGAAATAAACCATTAAGGGTGAATGAAAAAAAAAGATGTTTGGTTGGTGAAAGGAATGAAATGTATCATTACAGAGGTAATCATATTCCCTCTAAAAATATCAAATTAATTTCATCTACCTCTCTTCTTTTTTTCATTCCATCCTAGGTCACCACCGCCCACCCACCATCGACTGCCACCGCTACCACCACCCACCACCACCGACAACCACTACCGGTAACCACGACAACCACCACCGACCGACACCACCTATCACCACCAGGAACCACTGGTCGCCACCACAATCGGGAACCACCATCAGTCACCACCACCCACCACCACTGACAACCACAGGCCACCACCACCTCTAGCTGCCACCAACACCGGTCACCACTCCCCATCATCGAGAACCACCATATCCCACCACCTAACATTGTCGGTAACCACTTGCCATTATTGCTGCCACTGATCGACACCATTGGGAACCACCATCAACCACTGGTCATCACCACTGTCACCACTAGAAACCACCATTGGTCACCACCAGCCACCACCGCACTGGTCACCACCACAGTAAGCACTTTTATATTATATTCCTTATTCCTTCTTTACCTAACAAACAACACAAAGTAACGATTCATTTCATTTTTACAAGTAACCAAATGGGTCAATTGAATGTAATGATTTATTTAAGGTCTGTTTGGTACGGGGTAATGGAATGAACGAAGGAATGGAATGAATGAGGGAATGAAATGGATGAGAAAATGAAATAAATCATTACATTCCGTTGTTCTGTTTGGTTACCTTTTAGGAATAAATGAATCATTACTTTGTGTTGTTTATTAGATATGATAAAAACGAAACAATAAAATATAAAAGTAGTTATGCTGGGATGGCGAGTGGTTGTGGTGGTTTCCGGCGGCGGCGGTGGACGACGTTGGTTTTCGACGGCCGTTGTGGCCAGCGGTAGTTTTCTGGCGGTCGTGGTTTCAGGCGGCGATGGTGGCCTTCGGTGGTTTCTGGCAGTGGTTTTCCGGCAATGGTTTCTGGCAGCGGCGGGTTCCGATGGGGGGTGGCCAACAGTGGTGTCCGGCGGCGGCCGTGCCGACGGTGACTTCCAGGGGCGGCGTCCCTGGTGCTGGTTTCTTGCGGCGGCGGTGCCCGGCGGTGGTGGTGGTCGGTGGTTGGTGACGTCGCGGGTGCCTGGTTGTTGGCCGCGACGGTGGTGCCGATGATTGGCGGCGACGGCGGTGCCGATGAGTGGCGGCGACGGCGGTGGCCGGTGGTTGGTTGTGGTGGTGGTAGTCATGTCTGGTGGTGGTCGTCGATGACAAACGATCATGGTGGCCGATGGTGATTGTTGTGGTGAGTGAGTGGTGTTGGTGACAAATGATGGAAGAATGGATGAAATGAAAAAAAGAGGGGTGGGTGGGGGGGGGGTGGATGAAATGGATTTAAGGGAATGAAATCAACTATGTAATAGTTCATTTAATTACCTTCACCAACCAAACATGTATTTATTCATTCACCCTCAATGGTTCATTTCATTCTGCCCCTCATTCCTGCGTACCAAACGCTACTTTAATTCCTTTCCCCATTCCGTTCCCTCATCTATTCTATTACTTTATTCGTTTCATTACTACATACCAAACAGACGCCTTAGTATATAATACTAATCACACTATCCGTTCTTAAAAAAATACACCATAAAATATTATAAAAAGTTACAAAAACAACCCCTCATTTCCCTTTAACCCAAGTTTCCACCCTCACAAGTCGCACCTTTGTTTCATTTTGTGAGAGTAGGGTTGCAGAAGATAAACGCCCCCAGTCACCCCCTTCATCACCGTCTCCTTCACATCACTCATCGCCTTATAAACCCTAAAAAAACCATCAAATCTCTCTCTCTCTCTCTCTCTCTCTCTCTCTACACACACATACTTTCTCTCTCTAGAAATCGTGTATCTTGCACCACAAGCAATGGGCGCTTCGCTTCCTCCCAAAGAGGCTAATCTCTTCAAACTCATCGTCGTAAGTTCTACAATCTCAATGAGTTCAATCACTTCTCTCAATTCGTCGTTTTATCACATAACTTTTGTTGAAACTCTAGATACTTGTGTATTGTAATGGTTTTGGATTGTTAATTGTGGTTATAGACTTTATAGTATTGAATTGATGTGAACGTGTGGTTTTTGGTGTGATTTTGACTCCGGAATTGGTTGCGTGTTGGTGTTATAATCAGTAATGCGTTTTGGTTTATGAAATTTAGTGACTGTAGACAGTTTTTGGTAGTTTTTGCCGTCAATGAAAGTTTGAGATTCATGTCATGTGCAACTCGTTTACAATTTTACTGGAAGCTGTTTTATTCTATTGCTGTTGGGTTTTAAACTAGTTGAACATTGTTTCAGTAGCATTAATAGACCTTGGAATCTAAATGCCTTATAGTATATAAATACTCTCATGTGCTCTGATATATGTATTCATTCTAGTTGGTAACATACATTAGCTCAACATCTAGCAAGTGCTGTCATTTAGAATCATATTATAGTAAAAAGCATGCTTGTTGTTTCATCTTGTATGTTTGATCACGTTACACTTTTATTGAATGGATTATTTTTAGAAAGAAGTTTCAATGCACGCCATCCTCTATCTTTTCTAGAACAATAAAGCTGCTTCAAGTCTTTTTTGTTTCTCCTCTGTCTCATCTATAAGTTTTCTAACGGATAAAGTTTGTTTCTTGACGGTTTCTTTAGTATAAAAGCAATTTGATTTCTGTATAGTCTCAATCCTTAACTTAGGCTCAGTATTGTCCCTTGCTTTTCTACTTTTTGCAAAAATATATATTGATATTCTTGTTGCAGATAATATTTATTGATTTATTCCTCTCATGAGGTTAACTTCAAATATGCATATTATTGCATTGATTTGATGCTGCTGCTATACTTTTGAACCAGAACTATTTTCTTGGTATTCTGAGAAAATGACATATGTTCTCTCTATTGTATCTATGGCAGAAATCTTATGAAATAAAACAGTATAAAAAGGGGCTTAAGGCTGCAGATGCTATATTGAAGAAGTTCCCGAATCATGGAGGTTTGTGAAAATTTTTATTGTCTAATGTAACTTCCTTATAACCTTGATGCCTTGAGAACTAGGGTATATGGAAATACTAATTTTCTAGTAGATGTTATATACGCCTGTTGTGGAACATTGTTTCAATCATTGACATTCTCTTTTAAAAATGATAAGCTCTATGTTATAATTAGAGAATTTCATATTTCAAATAGAAATACACATTTGTCTTCTGCTTCCAATACTATTACACATGCTCCTGTAGAAATGAAAAGAAAATCAGTTGATTTTTGATGCCTTTATCATTAGATATAATTTAATCTTCTAAGATTTTGCAATACATACAATGGTCGATGGATGGTATTATATTCTGGATCGCCTATGGTCATGGGATACCAGCGGGTAATAATATAAATATATTACTTTTTTCAATCATTTAGCTTTCCTTGTTGCTAGAAACCCTCTCGATGAAGGGATTAACATTGAACTGCATGGACCGTAAGCAAGAAGCATATGAGCTTGTACGCCTAGGATTGAAGGTTCGGTATTCAAACCATACATTAAAGTAATGAAGTATACTTAATTGAACTTACTCAAACAGTACATTGTCACATATTAATTGTTCATTTTGTAACTGTAGAATGATCTGAAAAGCCATGTTTGTTGGCACGTCTATGGTCTTCTCTACCGATCAGATAGAGAGTACAGGGAGGCAATCAAATGTTACAGAAATGCTCTGAGGATAGATCCTGACAACATTGAAATACTTAGGGACCTATCTCTCTTACAGGTACATAATTTTAGATTGTGTAGTTATTCTTTTATCTTTCTACTTGTTACTTGTCAATTACCATACCATTATGAACAGTGATGAATTATGTAACTATTGTGTGGCATCTTACATCGTGACATAAAGGCCCTTAAAGTTGGTTTGAATCAATTAATATTTGCAGTTTAAAAAGAATCGCCTCATTACATTAATGTTTATTTAAAATATCATAAATTGTCAGCAACAATGACATTAAATTTGTCATCCATTGTTTTCTTTGTTTTGGGTGGCTAATAGTGCCTTTTCCCATCCACTTCTAGGCACAAATGCGTGACTTGGCAGGTTTTGTTGAAACTAGACAACGGTTGCTGACTTTGAAGCCTAATCATCGAATGAATTGGATTGGTTTTGCGGTTTCTCAACATCTAAACTCAAAGTAAGTTGTTAAAGTTCTTGTTGGTTAATTCACTGAAGTTGTTCACATCATATGTCCACGTGGGGAAGTTAAATTGCAGATTTTTTTTCCATATCAATAAACTATTCACACAAATCTCATTAAGGGAAAATTTACTAACTGTAAATCGTTGATTATGGTAACAAATTACATTCTTTCCTTTGGTTGTCTGTACTTATTTATGGATGTTTTTCTACAAGTGCATCAAAAGCAATCGATATTCTGGAAGCATATGAAGGAACTCTCGAAGACGATTATCCTCCAGAAAGCGAACGCTGTGAGCATGGGGAAATGTTGTTATACAAGGTAATAATTATGATAAGTAATAGTGCTGTAAATTGTGCATGTTAACATAATTTTATTTAATAAATCTTTTAAGAACTTATTTTGAAAATCCTCTATCTAGATATCTTTATTGGAGGAATGCGGCTTTCTTGAGAAAGCGCTTAACGAGTTGCGTAAAAAAGAAATTAAAATTGTAAGTTTATCTCATTTTTTTTGATTAATCTTTAAGATGGCATAGACCATTAGCCTATTTCATAACTTATTATGACTGTTATAATAGGTTGATAAATTATCCTACAAGGAAGAGGAAGCTTCTCTTCTTTTGAAGCTTAATTGTCTAGAGGAAGGTGAAAGGTTGTACAGGGTACTGCTTACTATGAATCCTGACAACTACAGGTACATGAAAACATAGTCCGTTGATGATAGTTTATTTCCTATGTAGAATTTTTACTGTGAAAAGGTAAAGAAATAATTGATTCCATTTATTTAGATACTATGAAGGATTACAGAAGTGTGTTGGATTGCATTCTGAGAGTGGCCAGTATTCTTCCGATGAAATAGATAAATTGGATGCTTTGTACAAATCTCTAGGGGAGCAGTACACCTGGTCTTCTGCTGTTAAGGTGATTAGATTTATCTTTGGTTTCACCAATTTCTAAGTCAAGTCCATTAAGAATATTTCCTCTTTAAGTCTTGAATGAAAATTTAAAATTACAATGGTCATCTTCTAGAGGATCCCGCTTGATTTTTTGAATGGTGAAAAGTTTCGGAATGCGGCGGATAATTATGTCAGGCCTTTATTAACGAAGGTACTCATAGTTTGAGTATTTTTTTCTTTTGGTGACACTTCTTTTGATGCAAACTTATATTTATTATAATGGCATATGTAGGGAGTCCCGTCACTGTTTTCTGACCTTTCTCCTTTGTATGATCATGCTGGCAAGGTTTGTGCAAGCTACCTCATTGAAGGTTCTAGAATTTGCATTATTGTGATGTATTTTTGACTTTTTTGTAGGCTGATATTCTTGAAAAATTGGTTCTTGGCTTGGAGGAATCGCTTAAAAAGACAGGTGGATACCCTGGAAGGTAAAATTGGATCATGAACTTCGCTCATTGTGTCTCATTTTGTGGATGTGTAGTATAATGTTGTATTGTATCTTATATCCAGATCAGAAAAAGAGCCACCTTCAACACTTCTTTGGACCTTGTTTTATTTGGCTCAGGTTTGTTCCTGCGGTACCAGTTGTTTAGATTTGTATAATATTGCTTATTATTTTTCTTATGTAGTTGTGCTTATGCAGCATTATGACAGACGGGCCCAGTATGACATGGCTCTTGCTAAAATCGAGGAAGCTATGCAACATACTCCTACTGTTATTGATTTATATTCTGTCAAGGTTTTTTTTTGCTATCCTTTTTCCCTCTTTCTATTATGGATACTCATACAAGTGGAATCTTATATATCTTTTAGAGAAAACCATACTCTTTTGCCTGCTGGTATTTAAATAGCTTGTCTTTTTTCTAAATCGTTCAACACCGAGAATCCTTAAAAGCGTTCTATCAATTTTCATAATATTTTCTTCATAACATTTTGCAACTCTGATTCATTTGAATTAGGTGGTGAATTGATTCTCAGTTTGATAAAAGAGTAGTAAAGATAAGTAAGAAACTTGCAACTACCAAAATGGTTATATAATAATCATAAGAAAGAAAACGAATATATTTAGTGCAAAGTGTGAGAGATTAATGAACACACAACTAAAGTTGTCCACATTCAGAATTTAATAAAACAAAAATGACTACTCTACAGGTATTATTTTGTGTCCACATTTGAAATCCAGTGACTCTTAGGACTGAGTTAAGAATATGATTACTTGAAATATCAAGTAATGCAAACAAATAGAATGGGGTAGTATAAAATTGTATTGATCATATATAGAATTTACATTATTCAATGAAGTCGGTAGAAAGTATGCAGCATTTAGTGAGCTGTTTATTTATCTTGCAGAGCAAGATACTAAAACATGCTGGGGACTTTACAGCAGCAGCCACATTAGCGGATGAAGCTAGGTGCATGGATCTTGCAGATCGTTATGTAAATAGTCAGTGTGTTAAAAGGATGCTGCAGGCTGATCAGGTTCAAACGCCACAATCTTATTTCCATTCTCATATTGAATTTAAACATTTGTACATATTCCCTTATTTTGAATTTTGGTTTTATATGAACTTGATAGGTCTCCCTGGCAGAAAAAACCGCTGTATTGTTTACAAAAGATGGTGAACAACATACTAACCTGCATGACATGCAGTGCATGTGGTTAGTGTTTGCTACAAACTTGTTGCTAACTCGCTATTTATTTATAACGAGCCGAAATATATGTAAAATTTACTGAATTTCTTCGTTTGAAGGTATGAACTTGCTTCTGGTGAAAGTTATTTCCGGCAGGGAGAGCTTGGACGGTCATTGAAAAATTTTTTGACGGTGGAGAAACATTATGCAGATATAACTGAAGACCAATTTGATTTTCATTCTTATTGTTTAAGAAAAATGACTCTGCGTTCTTATATTGAAATGTTAAGATTCCAAGATCGGCTTCATGCTCATGCTTACTTTCGCAAGGCAGCTACTGGGGCTATAAGGTGAAATTTTTATGGTCATGTTTGAAAACAAAGTTAACATAGTCAAAGTTACTGGCATATAATTCAACATGTTACCAGATTAGTTTACCTCATATCAATTCCTTATAGCAACTTTATGATCTTTTGGTTTATAATGGCTGGTTACCTTTAATAAAAGTTTGTTACCTATCAGGCAATTAGCCCATTTAATTTGTATTTTGTTTTGTTGACTGAGAAAGGGAAATATTCAGGTCTTGAGAAATTAAGTACACGTCTCTTTTGACATTTGATTTCATTTACCTGAAAAGCTAGTTGTGTTTAATTTATATTTGTGCTCCATTGACTGAGGTAGATGCTACATCAAGCTTTTTGATACTCCTCCAAAGCCATCAACAGAGGAAGAAGATGATTTAGCAAAATTGCCTGCTTCCCAAAAGAAGAAACTGAGGCAAAAGCAGAGAAAGGCTGAAGCAAGGGCAAAAAAGGTATTTACATGCTTACTAGGTTTCATTTCAACAGATTTCAGTTGAGAGCTTTTACCAGATGTGGCAAGATGGGTGGGTTGGGCAAGTTGAGTAACTACTAACTAGTGAAAACGTGTAAATTTATGTGATAGATCAACTTGGCTCACTTTGAAATATTTTTTCTTTAAAATTACTTATCATATCATTACAGCATTTATGTTATGCCAATGGTAAGTAATATTCCAAAATAAAATGATTTAAGGAGTTTTATGCATTAAAACTATAGTTCGGAGTGACTTTCGACACATCTGATATGTTTTCTTTTGAGCCGGTATTATTTATTTTTCCTGGTTAACTTATTGGACCTATTTTTGATGTTCTATCAGGAGGCAGAAGTAAAGAGTGAGGAAGCGAACACCACTGGTGCTTCCAAGATTGGGAAACGGAATGTCAAGACAGTTGATTTGGATCCTTATGGAGACAAATTATTGCAGGTTTTCTTCCAGTCTATTTTAAACACTCTTTTGTGAAGAAAAAGTGGATCATGTTTTATCACTATATATAGATGTATAAAAATACACACTGAAAACAATATATCTTACCTTTTCTGTTTGATCTAGATTGAAGATCCTTTAATGGAAGCGGGAAAGTATCTAAAACTGCTTCAGGAGCACTCATCTGATCATTTGGAGACACATTTACTGTCTTTTGAAGTTAACATGAGAAAGGAAAAGATCTTGCTTGCCTTGCAGGTAATTTTATTTCTATTGAGAAAACTTAGTCAGTTGATTTTTTTTCACTCTATCTTATTGTTGCATTATGCTACTCTGCTTGATTTAAACAGTTAATGGGTCAGTTTGGTAATGAGTCTAAGGCAAGTAATTTTTATTATGGGTGAAAACATATTGGTCTGACCCACAAGCACTTTCATCCTTTCTTTCTTGAGTTGTGTAAATAGCTAATGTTTTAAATATGATCAATAAACTACATTGTTGCAGACCTGTGATATAATCTTGTATTTTGGAATCACACGATTTAGTTCACAAGCATCATGAATACACTTTGGGTGACTTTTAACTGTTTCCATTTAAATGATTGGTTTTATGCTAAACCTTTGACTGCTTTTCTATTTCATCAAGGCTTTGAAGCACCTGGTCCAACTAGATGCTGAAAACCCAGACACTCATCGTTGCTTGGTATGTACCTTGCATCATAACTCTGTGATAAGCACACACTCAATTGTATATTTTTGTTATTTCAATTTATAAAAAGGTGAAATATAATTATTTCAATACACTTTGGGTTTCACAGATTAGATTCTTTCATAAAGTGGCATCAAGGCCAGCTCCTACAACTGATACCGAAAAACTCATTTCTGGAGTATTAGAAGCAGAAAAACTAACTTTCAGGTTATCTTTCAATTTCAATTTGTGCATTCTTTAATGCATAATGCATTCTTCTAAGTTCCTTTAAGTTATTTTGCGTTATGTATCGTCTTTTTTTCTTTTGTAGTCAGCTGCATGATAAATCTCTAATGGAGGCAAATACGGTTTTCCTTGAGCAACATAAAGGTACATTTTTTGCGTAACATTAATGACTACAGGTACATGAGATTGCATACTATGAAGTATGAACACCTTTAAGACACCATGCTGGTGGTTTTGCAGATTCCTTGATGCACAGGGCAGCAGCAGCAGAAATGATCTATTGTTTAGATCCAAACAAGAAGTCAGAGGCAATCAAATTGATTGAAGAATCACCCAATAACCCTGTTTCAAGGTAAACCAACCTAATAAAATGATTTTCACTACCCAGATAACATTTTTCATAAAAACAGACATTGATTTTGCACAAAACTTTAATGCTCATATATACCTAAATGTCTGTGTGTTAACCAAATTAGCAATGGACCGCTTGGACCTGTGAAGGAGTGGAAGCTGAAAGATTGTGTTGCAGTTCACAAAATTCTAATAGCTACTTTTGATGATCAAGATGCTGCACTAAGTCCGTCTTACCATCCTTTTCTCTACTTCTTATCACGCAGTTGCCAATTCTATATCTAAAAGTTCTTATTCTTTATCTTTTGGTAGGATGGAAAAACCGATGTGCAGTAGAGTTTCCATACTCGACCTACTTTGAAGGCAGCCTTTGCTCTACTATAACTGCAAATAAAGCTTCCAAACAGGTACACGAGAACGCTGAAAACGGGACTTATGAATCCATTCCAGCAAATGGTACAGTAGAAAATCTAGAAGCCATGAAGAATCTAGCCATCTAGAAAAACAAAAACTTAAAATCAGAACTTATATGATTAAACCATGCTGCGGTCCCCATGAAAAATGCCAAGAACTATTTATTCAACCTTGAAGCGGTTTTCATTTGTTCATGGGATAACATTTTCTTTGGAAAATGTGTATAATCTACTCAAGTTACTTGTGTTCACTGGACCCGACTGGATCTGATGTGTTTCAGGCTAGAGAAATAACCCCCCGTACCATCCCTATTTTGATCATAGTCGTGAATCTTGAGAGTGTTGTACTGCTGTTTTCGGTTGGTTATTTTCATTAATGTTGTATAAATGCTATATTATTTGCAAAAATTTTGAAATTTGAATTTTACTGTAACTGCTTTTTAGCCTATGGTATTACCTAATTGCATGACTTTGAGAATAGAGTCATTTGACCGCGTTCGGTCAAACAGATCATACCTGATACATTCTGTGCCCGAGTCGTAAACTGGCCTGGACCAAAAATCGAGATGTGGAAAATGCAGACTGTAGACCCGACTGCTAGGGTGTCGATCTGTCGGTCTGTGTTTGGTGCGGGTTGGTTCGGGCGGGCTTGATGCAGTCCTGGCTGATAGGTTTGGGTCAAACTGTGATGACAGAAGTATGAGTGAATATTGACACTTGACAGAAATAGAAAGCACAGCATAAGCTGTGAGGAATGAGGATAATGTTGATTTTGGGCTTGGGCCCTGGAACACTGGGCCAGAGATGGCCTATCAGTAGTAGCTGGAAACACCAAAATATAGCTGTATTTAGTTGGGCCATGTGCTGGCTTTATAGAAACAGCTATATTTCAATTTTCTTTTTTAAATAAATTTATTGTTTCATTTAGTTTAGACATCAAATCAGTAATAAATAATTATTTGTTGCTATCTCAATTTATGTAGTTAACATAAGAATGTATAAAAAATGTTTACATGGAAAACTGCCTGTTAGGATCTTCTATATATTAGTACGGCTAACTCATACACTTTTTAAACGTACTTTTGAGACTTTATTTTCAACACACATATCGTTAGGCTGCTAGACGCTTTGGTTAGGATATTGATGGGTTTTCAACACATTTTTCTTAACGTACATCTAATAAGTTTTTAATAAAATGTGAAAAATAAGTGAGCGGTTAGTGAAGTAAGCCAGCGAAAGCAAGCCACTTCAAAGAGTTAGAAAAAATAGGAGATGCTGATTTGGCGATGGATTGGTTTGAAAATTGATAAGGAGACCATCGCGTAATGGTCTTAAGGTGTCAGGGACACACCGATATTTTTTAGTGCTTAGATTTTAAGAATACAACACAAATGGTTCTGCATTTGTGAGGTATATTTACATGTTATTCAATGTGAGGTAAACCAGTGTCACACACATATATGGTCTTGTCATAGTTATCGAAAGTTAGGTTGTGTATTGAATATGCACTTATAGTATGTATTGTGTGTTTATGCATGGGTGAAGTATTATAGGGGCCCCGGGGAAGGGGGTGGGTCTTTTTTTTTAGCATTAGTGTTAATTTTTGGTCTGTAGTGTAATTTTTTTTATATAACGAGTTCGCCCCCGTAAGAAAAACTAATTTCGCCCTCCCGTCCCTCTATGGGAGTATCCAAGCTTTACCACTGTGTGTATGAAGAAGATATTTATTTCAAAACTAATAATATGTTAAAAATGTAATAACAGTTAATCCGTGTCCTATTTAATAAATCAACTAAAATCTATATGCATTTTAATATATTTGAGATTTTGTTTTTAATAAGCATGTTACTGATAGCATTTTAATCTATATTCATATGTGAATTATACACTACATACATGCATGCATGTGCGTGCATATATTGTTATAATTTATTTTTATAAATAGGAGAGAACAAAATATTAATTTATTTACTAATAAAACAAAAATAACTATAAATCACGTTATTATTTTCTAGCATGTTCACATTGTCTTCATCTAGGTTTCGCCTAGGATTGTTCACATATCTTCATCAAAATATATGATTACTTTTGGTAAAAATTTGACTTCAAAACAGTTTCCTTAATAATTGCTAATTTAATGCAATACCAATGCTCATTTCTTTTTAGAAATAAATAAGGTTTCATTAAAAATATTTTAATAAAAATTAGTTTTGTTAAAATACAATTTAATTTGTAGCTAATTATTGTTAAAACTAAAATTTTTAAAATTGTATATAAAGAGGTTTATGGGTATTTATGAATAATAAAATCTTTTTTCTTTAATTATACTATTGTTTATAACTTAAATATGTTTGTTATATATAAAAATTGAATTGATATGTTATCTATAGATCATACATACATATAACTTATGATATAATTTTTATATTTCGATTCGTGTAACACATGAGTACTAACCTACTGAAATAACCTAGAGAAATAGAACGTACTTATTTATAAATTTGTCGTTCTTATTAAAACATTATATATACATGGTTTTATGGTTTTTAACATAATTTTGAAATGAATACTTCCTGCGTAAAACATGTGAATAAATTCAATATGAAGGATACGTAGACATAGTGACCCCTCGAGACAAATTATGTTGGGTTGGAAAGAAACAATGGTAGTTATTATTAAAAAAATGTTTTTTATTTTCTTTCTACAAACAAAATGTTAATCTAAACATAAAGTATAAGTTTAAGTATCAGAAATGATATAAAATCAATATATATAATAATTTAATTAAGTGAGTATTATATAATATCCGACAAATTCAATAAAAAGTTGGTGAGTTTGGTTACCCATACGTCTTTTAACTTCCGACACTTGCTATCATTTGTGTTACAGTTTCCCTTAAAACATCAACATCTTTGATTTGAGGTTTTAAACTAAAGCTAACGAGAGGCGGTTTTGGAGCAATTTGTAAAGGTACTGTTTTATAATCTTGAGGTCATGAGATCAAATCATAAGAAACAACATCCTGTACAAAGTGTGTAGAGTAGAAATACGTATATTGGACAAACCTGCTCCCTGAAACCTACTCAAAACAAAAGCTAAGTTAAGCACCGTGTATTACTTTAATAAAGCTAATATTTTTCTTAGACAAACATAATTAAATTAAATTAATGTGATAATTGAGTTATGAAAATAATAATGTGATTAATAAGTCAAGATCTAAAAACCATGTATCTATTATCGTATGTACATGGTGTTGGAAATTTACAAGTAAATAACAAGTTGGCATGTTTACATTTGTCCCACATTAAAGGGAGGAGGAAACTTTCATTGACTTATAAGGAGCATTCCCTTATGGTCTCCAAAGTGTTAGTTGGGCTAAGCCCACACGTACATTGTGATGGAGATGGAGATGTGAGTTTGTGAATGGGTGCACTTTGCAAGTTTTTATTTTTGGCTATGGTCCGGTTCAGGTGCATGAGATCTGCGGATAGAATCAAAACCAATTTGGAGATAAACCGGGTGGATAGAGTTGATCTGTTAAGTAGATTGGATCACCTGCGTAACCGATTTCGCGAACTGGTGGGGGTCATACCCATGCCCCGTTTTTCTCACAGTTGGTTATGATTTGTGCTTATAAATAGAGGCCACCTGCTACCAGTTTCATCATCCCAAAATCGAAGCCTTCTCTGCTTTGCGTTTTCTTCTCTATCATTAATAGTTTCCTCATAGTTTCTGCGTTGATCTGCTTCCATTGTTGTTGAAATACCAGATTCGTTGTGCATTAAATCCTAGGAGTTTATGTTGTAGCTTACAGCAAATAGAGCGCGTGAAATCTTTTAAGGACATAAGTTTTTCCGTGTAGTTCATCACCCGAAGAACACCGATTAACAAGTTGGTTTTATATTTTTGAGTATTCTTTAATTCATCCGATAACATGACACTCTATTCTACCTTTCTTATAATCAGTTTCGGTCACATAATATCAGACTGATTCGGCCAATAACTTGGTAATCATAATAATTAGTCATTGTTCTGTTTGGTCTGATCTGATTTTTCAACACATGACCATAATTTTGTTAACCTAATATCATAGTTGTGTTATAAGCTTTTTTCCGACACAATCTTATCTCAAAAATTCTTATTTTGACGCTACAACAGAACGAGCGATGGAATTTTCATATCTAAATAGTTTATTTTTCAACTTTTTTTATAGCAAGACTGCAAGAGAGGGTGGTGGAGTGGATAAGGGATGGCACAAGGAGACCATATAAACATTACTTGATATAATAGTAGTCAAGTTTCTTAAATGTTCTGTTAAAGTTATTTAAGGTCTTTTGTTTCTCAAAAGTCGCTCAATTCTTGTTGTTATAATCATATATAATATCTTAAAAATAGTTAAAATTTCAAATTAAGTGAGAACAAATGAAACATATATGAGGTTTTTTGTTTCTCAAAAGTCACTCAACTCTTGTTATAATCATATATAATATCTTAAAAATAGTTAATTTTTCAAATTAAGTGAGAACAAATGAAACATATATGAATCTTGTTTAATATTTAATGATTATCTTTTTCTAGATTGATATTAACAATTATACAATTCCTTTCTACTTGAAGTTAACTTAAAGAATATTTTCACTTATTAATAAACAAGATCCATATATGTTTCATTTCACTCTCAGTAAAAAAATTCAACATAAATACAAATATTACTTGGTATTGAAACATTTAGTGAAAGTTTGGTGAGTTTAAAAGATTAAAAAACTTTTGAGTGATTTATGAGAAAAGGTATAAAAACTTAATTACTATTTAGTAAGGTTTTCCTAATACATGTAATATTATTGTAACCTAGTTTACAATCTTGTGAAATACATAATAGTGTCCTAGATTTTTTTATCTACGAAAAAAATTAAATCCCCATAATAAGTCACACAGTTATATAAGGATTATTACATACCCGAGTCCTACCATCAATGGAGAAACTAGAAACTTTTTTCTATGGTGTCAGTATATGATTGAATTTTAACAACTTAGACATTATACTTTTTAGATCGCTCAAGGGTTAGGTTGGTCAAGGATCACAATATAAAACGATAGACATTAAATATAAAACACAATAAAAAATACAATGTCATTAAAATAAGACAATATATGTTCCTTATGACTTTTTTATATATAAGCTATGCTATACCTTGGCTCTTTAATTCATGTTATAACTTACAAAATACCTTATTAAATTATTTTAAAACCAATATGCAATAGGGTCACAATTGTTTTCTTTAAAACACAATGATGTCAATCTCAAAAATAATTGATTTCATTCAAAATTTACATTTTATACTATTTACTTTGAGCTAAAAAATCAATGGTGTCAGTTAATCTTATCCTTCTCAAGGTGGTTCTGCCCTTGCCTAATGCCTATCAGTTTTAGATATTATTTCCTAAGTTTTTCTAAATGATTTCGTTTGAGTTTGTTTTTTTTTTTTTTTTATTTTTTTATTTTTGAGTATTCCATATTTTAACAAGAGTCTTTTGTGGTTAGTGAAATATTTATACAATAATCAATAAACATAACCAAATCAACTAAATTAACTACCATAATCTTCAAACATGATCCAATTATACACGAAATTGGAACAAATAAACACCTAATCTACAACTTCAACCACCATAATCTACATGGAGGTGCATCTACAAACAAAAATCCCAGCGGAACCCACATAAGACGCATAAAAGCACAACATATACGCGTATTTGATACAAACAAACAGATATATAATTAACCCGTAATTAGAAACACTATCCAAACACGAAATTGAATGGAATAATTGCAATAGAAACACATAGGCAATGTGCCGTTTCAAAGGTAGCTTATCGGTGAAATTTTAGAACTTATGATAACCCTACTTTTTAACGGTCATATAAGAGTCTTAATTTTTCTAATTAAAATGTGAGTTATCTCGTGAAATTAATCACTGGAAATATTTCTTGATTTCCATAATTATTATACTAAAACATATATTAGCTAGAACAATCGTGTTAACAATTGAAAAATAAGCAACTTACATGGTTAAATAATTATTCTTTGACTTCCTCCTTATCATCATAATGAATATTCGTTTGTTGTCTCCTAACCTTCAAACATGAGATCTAATTATAAAAATGTGCACATTCTAGAGCAGTTTTATTGATAATTATTCACCAATAAAAAATGTGATATATATAATAATCAATTAACATGTTTGTCAACACCATTTCTCCCCATCACACCTAACTACCTAAGTTTGTGTAAGTTGATACACGAAATTAAATTAGGTTATTAGGTGTAGCAAAGAGGAAAAAAAAAGGTAAGAGTAAGTGAGTAACTCCTCTTTTTTCGTTGGATGGTGTTAAGACTTAACAAGAGTCTTTTCTTTTTGTATGTTCTTTTTCAGTTTCCTGCTATTTTAATAAAATAATCTTTCTAATATAATAAAAGGGTAAATAGAATGTCACATGTCAGCATCATATTCATTTTTTATCAAACTTTCTCGCTTCTCACTCCTATTAAATAACTATATTAATTATTAATAATATTATTTATTTTTACATTATAATTAGTTTTTTAATAAATTAAAAAAAAGATCTTTTTATTAATGTTATTTCTATAGAAATAGCTTTTTTATAAAAGAATATTTTTCTAAAAACTCAAACTATTTTTACGTAATATTTTAAAATTGTTTTTCAAAAGTAAAATTTTTATAAAACAAAAGTAATTAAAATAGGGAGTTATAATAAGGACATTTTTAAAAGTGAAAAATTTTTAAAATGTTATTTTGAAACAAAATGTTTAATTTATCTTTGAAAATATAAAAAAATTAAAAAGTTAATATTATTATTTTATTACTTATAGTTATTAATCATACGTAATTCCAATATATAATGTTTTAGTATATCATTTTATAATTAATAATTTTTATTCTATTTAATATTTTATTTGTTCAATCCGTGTAATACATAAGTTTACTAAATCTAGTACGTTGTTAATAAAAAGTAACCCCTCCTTTATATTCATGCATGATGCACCTAAGTTTCATGACCCCCGTCACTAGTGTTTGCTACACGATTCATCAAAACATTTGTATTTATATCTTTTGATGTCAAATATAATAAATATTGACTCTAGCTGAACAGACTAATAAAGCACTAACATATTAGTTCATCTAAAATATGTAGCAAGTTTTACACTGTTAAGAAATTTTGGTACCCGTGACCTGCTAGCTTAGTTGTATGGTGATTGTCTACTCTATAGTTGATGTGAGTTTAAATTCTTGTAAATGTAAGATCAGGGCTGGCATCGAGAATAGTCGAAAATTTTTGGGCACTGCGCGAGTTGAGGAAAACGGGTCCCTTATTATATAAAGTGAATAACTCATATATAAAATTTTGACTCTGTGCGAGTAGAAAAAATGAGACTATAGTTCGATCAATCGATCGCTCTGACCTCCTGCATTCCGATCGTTCTTTTACATCTCCCACCCCAAATCGTAAGTTATTTTGTTGGAGTTTAAAAATGAGTTTAAAAATCTATTAATAGGTAAAATGGTAGTGAGCTAAAATAATTAAAATATTAATGGGCTCTAGAGTTTGTTAGGATTAAAATAATTAAAATTCTAGGGAGTTTAAATGTTTAACAAAGTATATAGGGTTTTTTTTAAATACATATATAATATAATTTTTTTTTAAATTTCGCGCACCCGAGGAGATCGGGCCCTGGGCGATCGGCCAACCCACCCCCCTCAGGGCCGGCCCTGTGTAAGATTATTTGGAATTAAATGTTATACAAAACTAATATTAAAAAAAGGAAATCTTGGTGATATTATAACACTACCAACTTTTTTGACTCGTGTCCTTAAGGGGATAGCTTACTGATAAATGGTATATTTTTCAACCAAATAAATGAGGTTTAAATCATATAAATTTGATGATTATTTTTTTAGTTATAGGAATTGATCTTAAGAAAACTAATTTGATTCCTAGAAATCACATATTTAAAATTTTAAAATATGAATTTAAGAACTAAAATTGCTAAATCAGATTAATATTCAAAGTCTCCCCAACATATAATTTAAGTTGTCGGTTGACTAATTAGGAGGAGGTCTTCAAACGCAACATGTACAACGGAATCCCATGATTATCTAGAATTCATATAACCATTTTCCATCATTCATGTCTGAGTTTTTTTTTTCTTTTTTTATTTTTAACAACTAATTGAATCACTCACGAATCGCTGACCCACCAAATCATCTTTATTACTCGAGTACGTAACCCAAAACCACCCCTCAGTAGTAAACTCATTGTAGGTAAAAAAAAAAAAAAAAAACCTCTGACCCAACCTAGAACCTTCTTTCTTGTCACATGTGTAACTTGAACCTGATACCTTCTTTTAATTAATAGTCTTGAGGTATCTTACCTTAACCAACTGAGCTAAGGATCATTAGTATTCATGTCTGAGTTAATTTCATAAATTGATAAGGAGTTAAAGGACCCTTCTACGTATACATACACGTGGTAGTCGTTATATAAGAAATTACAATTTTTAAACAAGCGTTTAGGTTTTGGCTTATGCGTATAAATATAATAACAACGTTGCTTTCTAGTTAAGCATGCATATAGATTTGTAAAACGAGGGTATAGATATGTTTGCATTACACATGAGTGGTGTCTTTAAAATTTCACATAGATAAACACCGTCTTGTTATTAAGTAATTTCAAATACTTTCTAAATAATTAATTACAAATCAAGCATAATATTCAGTTAGGATAGATTCACTTGAGAACCATTTTAATTTAACAACTTGAGAACTTTTTATTTTTTAAATTTAAATGTTTATAAAATTTTCATATGTTGTTGTTATTATTTTTTTTAAAAAAATTTGCACCATTAAATCACAAACATTTTTGTCTTTAATTTGAGTATAATATTACTATATTAAATAGAATTTTTTTAACATGTCAATAGTATGTAGTATTATGATACAACATACATATAATATAATATACTGCATATACGTAGTTTGATATATAAGATATATGCAACATAATATAAGAATATTATATTGAAATTAAATATAAAAAATTCTTGATATTATGATGTAATTATTAAAAAATAATAATAACGTATGAAAAAGTGATAGGTATTTAAAAAAATAGAAAAAGTTCTCAAATTAAATCTAATTTTTAAGTGATCATGTCTTATTCAGTTATACTAATATAATTAAAATTTTAATAGAATATATAGTATATTAAGATATAACGAAGTAATTTATATAGTGACGGAGCTTGAACCACATCATAGAGGGGGTCGGGCGGAAGTAAACTATTTTGGGGTGGGGGGGGACTCTATATATATTAAAAATTTTATACTACCAGACTGAAAGTTTACACTACTTGATCGAAAATTAACACTACTGACGAGAAAAAGAGAGGGGGGGGGGGGGGGGGCGAGGGCCCCTCCTGGCCCATACGAAGCTTCGCTCTTGCTAACTCAAGTTTGAGATACGCCTCCAAAAAATTATAAATATATTAGACTAGTTTTGAGTTTGTAATCGAAAGTTAATTCTAATTTATGAGTTGTTATTTTCCTACCTAACATTCAATAAACCGGAATCTAATAGTTGAATATCCTCTAACAAAAGTTTATAAGGATAAACTGTCAAAAAATTCTTCAATCATAAAAGTTGAGAGAAGACCTAAAGGAAAAGTAAATAGAGTTTGATTCAATTGTGTCTCTTAACTAATATAAACACGTTTTCATGTTTTAGAAAGTATAAACACACTATTCATGCTTAACATAATTACCCGTGTGTGTTTTTTTTTTTCTTTTATTTATTTATTTTTTTGAAAGGAATCGAGTTCTGCTTATTATTGTTTCAAACAAAATAATATCTGAAATAATTTTCATTTCTGGAAAAAAACAATTTGCTAAGTCATTCTCAAATAGTAAGTTTGCTTATATTGTTATATAAAAATAGAGGGAAAGATAGATAATTTACAACTTATCTAGGAACAAAAGATGAGGTAGAGAATATGATATTTTATTATCACGATTTATCTTCTTATTACTTTAATAGATAGAAGCATTAGAAAACTTCTTATTCTCTCTCCTCTTCGTAGATTTTCTTACATTTCTTTCTTATTCATTTTTTGCAGATTCAGTTTATAGAGATCGTTGCTTAGGGTTTTTCCCTCAAAAACGTCTGAAGTCTTTAAAGGTTTTTATCAAACTCAACGTCGTATCAGTACACAGCTGAATACTCATTATTGATGCTCTTTGAACCTTTCACATATGATGGCAAATATCATTACCCTTGCAATGTATACTAGTTCCCCAACATGGCATTTAACTATGTTTCCATGTTATACAACCTTGGAAATTGTCATTTGAGCTCACAAACTCCAATCTAAATGGTATGTCTCCATATGAAAATATCTTTAATTTCTATGCACGTAAGAATCTTGAATCTTGACGACATGATATCAGAGCTACTCTCTCCACTTTCAATGAATTTACCTCAATATTCAAAATTTTATTTATTTAAAAGTTTACCTTTAGGACTGTAAATAAACCGAACGTTCATGAACTGTTCACGAACTATTCGGCAGAAAGTTTGTTTATGTTCATTCTTTTTATTAAATAAACGAACACGAACAAAAAAATTTGTTCATTTAGTTAAACGAACGAACATGAACTCATATTTTGTTCGTTCGTTTATGTTCGTTCATTTACGTTCAATGTTCATTTATTTACGTTCGTTTATGTTCGTTTATTACGTTTGTTTATGTTTGCTTGCTTACGTTTGTTTGTTTATGTATTGAAACAAAATTTCATGTTCATATTTTTATGGTATTTTGAATGAGTCATTATGGATGACTTCTTGATGATATTAGAATCGTGTATGTTTGAACCATTAATTTACATATGTTTTTCTGAAGAATTATGATGTGGTACGCTTGTTCGTTTGTGTTCATTTATATTTGTCATTTATGTTTATTTATTTTTGTTCGTTTGTGTTCATGAACCGTTCATTTAGTTTTTTAACGAACGAACATGAACGAACACGAACATTTTCATTTTCTTAATGAACCAACATGAAAAAAAATTGTGTCCGCTTATGTATTCGTGTTCGGTTAAAGTTAAATGAACGAACACGAACATACTGATGTTCGTGTTCGTTCGGTTCGTTTAAAAGCCTATTTTACCTTTAAAGCGAAATCCATTTCACTAGTGTAAAGCTGGCGTTATGGACAATCATACGTCACAAATTTAATGACCTGAATAACAACTAAAACGAAAAGGTCACAAAATAGCTGGTTGTTAATCTGGTTGAATGTAAAAATTAAACAAAAGTTATATAATAATTAGGCCGCTAATTTGGTTTCAATTTAAAAAAGGGTTAAAAAGGTGGCCGTCACTAATCCAATTTTAATTTTTGTAAGAGTAACTATTAAAATAAACGGTCGTTAGTCCGTAAGCAAATTAAAAAATAACAATTAAAAATTTTATAAACATAGGTTGTCGCTAATCCATTTGCAATTGAAATAAGAAAAACTAAAAATAGGTCTAAAACCGAAGAAAGTTATATTTTGTAAACACAAAATTTTTTAATAACTACTGTTTATGTCTTTTTATAACAACAGCTCACACACTTATCCAACCTACTTTTAATTTTACACCACAACTAATTTACACTAACATGTAATATGCTGGCTCAAACCATTAATCTTAAATGACTTTGGCATTAGATCCTACCTCCACCCATATTGTATATGTTATTTAGATAGCTTGTATAAATTTGTGTATGTATGTAATTTTTTTTTGTTATTATGTATTTATATATATATTTTTGAATTTAAATATTTTTGTGAATATTAAAAACTGAAAAACTCAAAAGGGGCATTTTCCAGAAAGCTCTCTTGGTAATTTATGGCCAATATTTCAATACGTTTGGGATTTTTAGAAAAAAGTCATGCCTTGATTTTAATATGCATGTTTGGGATTTAAAATAAATAAATTTATTGATAGTATTTAGTCTACATTCATACTGATTATTTGCACATGTGTATATTATTATTTTATTTTTAGTAATAGATTTTAAAGAAGAAAGGAAAAATTAAAGAAAAAAATTGAAAAAGAGAAACTAACCATTATTCAACAGGGTTTTTTTTCAGACAACAAATTTGAATATATTTAACACCTGAGTAAAATTATCTCTTAAATTTAATTATTTACTATTAAAAGAAAATTATTACTCACATGAACTCATGGTAACATGAATTTTACCCTCCATTTTTCCAACTCAAGTAATGATTTAAAGAAAACAATAATTAATGCCAAAACATCACATGCATGATTAATCATAATTTTACACAACTACTAAACACAAATCTATAATTACTCCATTCTAAAAGCAACAAAAGAAACATAGTAGGGCCCAGAGTATCAACATATGTTTTTTGTTTAGAAACAACAAACGACATTCAACCATAAACTAATATTTTAAACTTCCAAAGTGATCACACCCAATATAATATACTTTCATATACATTTAATAAATACTTTCATATATATTTAATAAAAAATTATTGAATTTTAATAATTCCAACATTTATTTATTGGTCGGGATTAATCATAACTCAGAAAATATTTACAGACACTCCTAACTTTGAATTTATTTTCCTCTAAGGATCCATTACTAAATGAGAGTTAACAATCGTTAGTTTTTTTGATGAAATGAAGCCAACTTTGAGCCATTTTTCAACTCCAACACCGTCTAGTCTCAGTTAGGTCCGTTTTCCATTGTCTAACCTCCATCATCACCTGAAATCTATCTCCAACGAGTTCAGTGGTTCAAATCAGAAGGTGAAGATTGACGGGTTTTTGGGTGCGGAAGTGTCAAATTGACGGACCTAATAATAGATTTCAACTTTTTGTTTAGTGTTTTGGCCACGAAAACAGTTGACGTCATCAAAAAACTAACGGGGTTAGCTCTCAGTTAGTAAGGGATCGTTGGAGGAAAATAAACTTAAAGTTGAGGGTATCTGTAAACATTTACTAAGTTGTGATTAATCTCGGCCAATAAATGAAACCTGAGATTATTGAAATCCAATAACCATTAATAAAATGTCTAAAAGTTAACAAATATTTTTATAAAAAAGTGATGATTGGTGGTGAGTAATTACGTATGGTCGATTTGGTCCATTGTATTCCCGGTTTATCAAGGCAAAAACCACATGGTATGTCCCCACAAAACCACATCACACGGTGACAATTAAAACCCACCAAATAATCAAGAAAATCTTTAGCCCTACGATCTTGCCTAATATCCAACACTATTTTTATATCTTTGCCGGCCTTTTAGTGTCTTGTTGCTTGGAACACATATAGTAATGTGAGTAACACCCCCACCCCACCCCACCCCACCCCACCCCCACCCCTACCTAGACTTTATATATTGAAAAGTAAGTTGTTTATAAAAGGGATGATAAAATATTGGTACCTTTTTAGTTTGGAGTTGGTCAATGTATAATGTAGCATTCTATGTGTTGAAGTTGTTAATAATAAAGATATGTAGCTATCTTTTATTAATCGGGGACCCGTTTATCCGGTAAACCTAGTTAATATTTTACTAACCGGTGAAGACAAGTAAATCACGGTGGAGGTTGGGTAGGTGGCCTAAGAAGGCGCAAACTATGCTAGTTGGATTTGAACTCATGAATTTAATGCTAGGGACATGATTGCTTACCATCATAACACCCCTCCCAGGTTAAATATATAACTAACTAGGTTAGTATCCCGTGTATTATACGGGTTGAATAAATAAATTATTAAATAATTATTAAAAAATTATAAATTATAAAACTATGTTTGAAGATAAAATATGATTATAATTACTTATAAATAGCTACTTTAAGTAAATAAACAATAATAAATTTTTTTTAAACTTTTGTTTTATAAAAAAATTGTGGTTTTTTAACATTTTACTTTAAGTAAAATGGTTTTTTTTAAAGTTCGTTGCTTTTTGTGTTTAAAAGTGTGTTTTTAATTTAAAATAAATAGATTTTCATTTTATTAAATTATATATTTTTCAATTTTAAAATGGTATGAGTAAATTATTAGTATTCAATATTAGTTTTAATAATAGAGAAAAATGAGAAAGTTAGTAAGATGAGGTTTACGATTACGTCACATATCTTATTTTTTTCTTATTATATATAGATTGATAGACAAATAGACAGATAGATATATAGATGGATAGGCTAGAAACTCATTTATTAAACGGATTATAATTAGTAATAAACACAAAGATTTACAATACGATATTTTAATATTAGATATAAATTTTATATACGTAATAGTTCAAGAAAATAAAACATTTATATTATTTTTTAATTATCTTATGTAAATAGTTTCATTTTTAAACATTCTTATTAAGATTCTTTTATGAAAGAGTTTTTTTTATAAAAATTTTTTTATTAAAACTCTGGTTTGTAATAATTCTGGTTGTTTTAATAAGATTGATTTTAGAAAAGTACATATTTTTTAATTTTTTAAAAAAAGACAGGTTTAAAATATTTTGTTTTAAAAATGTTTAGTGTTTTTGAAAATTGCATATTATATAAAAAATTTTATTATTAGTTCTATTTTAATTAAAAATGTGATTTTTTATTTTCTTAATAAAATCTAATTTTAAAAAGATACATTGGTTTTAAAAAATCAAAATGAGAGAGAGAAATATTACAATTAATAAAATTGATCTTTTATAAGAGAGAGATTAGTTTTAATGTTTAATTTACTATAATACCATTTTGGAGGGAAAAATAAAGTGATGGTGTCTATAAAAATGGCAAGTGGCAAAGAGATAGGTCAAGAGAATAACATGTGGTTTTAGAAAACTTGTTTTATTAGAATTTATAGATTAACTTAGTTAATTTTGATTTCAGTTAAATATACTTCACTTTTGAGTTTGTCTTGTGTATTTTCATAGATATTGGTGTAGGCTTTTGTCTATATGAGAGAAGATTAGTGGTTAAATCTTGATATTAGAAATTAAAAATTGATATAGTTTAAGAGTAAAAGTAAATATATGTGTGAATTGCTATTCTAAAAATGGTTGTTTTTATAAGAGTTAATAAGAAAACGGTTTCTTCTTAGTTCTAAGTCAGTCGCTATCTAAAATGACAACTATAGTTTCTTGAACTTGTCAATACCGAAGACATCATACAATGAGTTGTTTGGTAGCCTTCTAATGATCATTAAGATCATTAAGAGACTACTTTTTAATGGTTAATAATAACCTCTTAATGGGTAAGAGGCAACCTTAATACTGAATGATTAAGAAGTAACATAAAAATGTTACATTTTAACCATTCAGTATTAAAGTGACATTTTAACTATTAAAAGAATATAAACCATTAAAAGACAGTTTCTTAATGACCATTAACAGATAACTTCTTAATAATCATTAAGAAGCTAGCAAACGGACATTTTCTAGATTTTTGTCTTGTAATAACTTTTTTAACGGCAAATGTACGACCCTACTTTGGATTATAGGTGTTATCTTAATCGGGCACACATATCCGTTTTTCAACCAGGACCACACCCCAACCCTCTATGAGGAAAGTAATTGCTGAGAAAACTTTATGACTCAACTCTAAACATTTTTGCTCGGAGTAAAACTTAAACCCATAATCTCTCACTGAAGCCTTATTGTAACAGTTCAAGTCACTATCTAGTTTCAACTGCTATAAGACAAAATGCCCCATTCTCATGAGATATATTTGGTTTCGTGAACTCTAAATAATTTTAGTTTTGTAAAAAAGAATGCAACAATAGCTATTAACCCTTTTAACAAGGGCCATGTTAAACATACTTTATTTCTTTTTTCTATTTTTACTTGTCATATAAAACTTTTTCAATTTGTTACATCAGTAATATTTCATTCTTTTCGCACTACAAAAAACATAAACATCCCCTTAATCTAATGTTTTCAACCGGTCAGATAACAATTTAAAGGGTACGTTTAGCAAACCGCATTAAAATTTTCCACTTTAAAAAAAGATAATTCCAACCTACAACCGACCCCACATTTGTAACTCATGTGACCGACATCTAACATGATTGTCCTCCCCATGTCTTCTCATAAATCATCTTTACCTATATATAAACAACCCTTGCTCACAAACACAACTCATTGCTGATCTCTAAGTTGTCAAAAACATTAAACATGGAAACCGAAGGATTCGGGCTCGAGATCACCGAGCTCCGGCTCGGGTTACCAGGCGGCAACCGAGGCGGTGGTGGAGAGAGGAATGAGAAAAAGAGGGTGTTTTTGGACATTCTTGGTGGTGGAAATGAGGTTGATCATCATTTCTCCGACAATGGCGGTGATGGTGGTGGTGGCGGTGGGAAGAACAGGAATACTGATATCGCGGTTGGATGGCCGCCCGTGTGTTCGTATAGGAAGAGAAGTATGATCAAAGTGTACGTGAAAGTGAGCATGGATGGTGCACCATTTCTTCGGAAGATTGATATTAATGGTTTCAAAGGGTATTGTGAGTTTGTTAAGGCTCTTGAGAGCCTCTTTGGCCTTGGTAAGTTTTTATTTTACTTGTGTTTTTTGATGATGTTAAGGTGTTTAATTAGGGTTTTATTAACGTGTTTAATTTTGTGTATAACGTTGATTTTGATTAGGGTTAACGCGTTTTAAAGGTAGAATTAACCATTGATTAAAGATACTAACTTAATATCACTTAGGTCTGATGTTAAAGAAAAAAAATTTTAATTGAAACCAAAAGTATAACATGCTAAAAACATGTTAAGACTTTTAATTTATATAAAGTATAAAAACTGAGTTTGCTAATTGAAACACTTTTAAAACTTGAATTACCTAATTGGAACACTTTAGAAATTTGGTTAATATTTTACAAAGTTACCCCTTTTAAATAACTATACTTTTGACTGTTAAAACGATGGTAAATCAGTCGTTAAAAATAATGTACAAATGATTTTGTGATCGAATCATGGTAAATCAGTCGTTGAAAACAATAGATTTTGCTTAACTATCTATGATTTTCTGAACATTATAAAAGAGCACAAATTTAACACTTTTGTTCATTTAAATCTATTTTGACATCCACCTTAATATTTTTAAAAATCAAGAATTACTTTAACGATATTTCAGCATTAAAAACAGCAAAATTGATTGCGGAAAAAAATGTTTTTTCATAGTTGTATTGCATTTATGCGTGTATAGCAATTTGAGATCTTTTTTATTTTATTTTATTTTTATCTTCTTTGTTATAAAATTATACTGTATAACATAGTGCTACATATTAATTCTTTTTATCTTTTTTTACTCTTAAACTAAGATCATGTCACGCGTATCATCCACGTCTAAGCTAACGTAACTTATTTACTAATCATAAAAAATAAGCAAAACATGAAAAACGATTATTTTCTTAAAACTTATGTAAGATTAGGTTTACAACCGACAATCATCTTAAGTACGTCTCACAGTACAATGAATACGATGTTTCCGACAAGCCTTTGATTATAGTCAAAAGCGAAGATGAACGTGTCGATAGACTGATAATTAATTTTTGTATTCATAAAAAAGGTGATGAATGCGAGTACACACCAATATATGAAGACAAAGATGGAGATTGGATGCTTGTAGGGGACGTACCATGGGAGTAAGCTTCTTTCATAATATATTTAATTAAATTTTAATTAGATTTATTTATTTTTGTCGTTTTAATAATTAATAATACAATAAGTGGTTGTACATGGTTGTACATAGCCCCTACCCGAGACAATAATTTCATGTGTTAACGAGTACCATGTGTACTTTTTTTTATTTATAAGTTTATTGTTTTTATCAATACCATAAATGAACCCTTGAAAGTATGCCATTAGCACATGATACATGTTGCTCACCGTTGGTTATGATAAATTAATTAATGTTTTCAATAATCTAACTAACAAAAACATCATAAAGAAATTAAATGTTGTTGTAGATTTTATATAATTTTTGACAAGAAGAAAAAACTATGAAAATTAAGAGTGAAAAAAAGCCTTTTAAAAAAATGTTTATCAAACCACACACGCGTTATTGTTTTCATGCATATGTGCATATGCATGCACACAAATGTATATGTATGTGCGTTTGTTTACCAATTGAACCGGTGATATAACCAGTTTTTTTTACATAGCCTATGTTTGGCCCAACCGGTAAAAGATTGGAACAACTGAACCAACAAATTGAACATATGGTTGTACCGGAATTTCAAAAAAATGATTACTTTTTCCTTCCCATATCTCATTCACTATTTCTAAGTTATGTATTTTCTTTATTGCGGTTGTTATATTTTGTTAACTTTTCATATCTACAAACACACAAAAAAATAAAAATAAAAAATAAACTCTTATTGTTTAATAGATGTTATATGGTTTTTTGAAACAATTAAAAGCTTTGACCAATAGAGCAGTAAAGCAATCAGTTAGATAACGGGTCCGATCAGTTATAAAAACATGTTGCATAAGAGTAACATTTAAATTGATGATCATCTATTTCATCCCAACCCCCCCCCCCCCCCCCCCCCTTTTTTTTCATTTCAAAAAATTGATAATTTATTTGTAGTGTTAGCGATCCTATACCTTCAACCCACTATATTGTTAGGTGAAACCGATTGAAACATGTTATCTTAGTCCTTGTTGATTTGCAATACATTAACAGGTGAAAATTGTCTAATGAAATTACAAAATTACCCATGTACCATGTATCTATGTTGCAATATTATGTACAAAAAATGTGTCAATTTGGAGTAATCCAAAATAGACATATTTTCAATTCATGGATAAAATTTATTTTTTTGTTTCAAATTTATGAAATCAGATAAACCAGAAATAATGACAATAAAAAGAAAAAATGAAACTAATGAACCTTAAAATTGACTTTTGAACTTCTTTTTTTATCAATTTGAATCTTTACTAAAAAATCTTATTTTACTAAAAAAACTTATGTGATTGAATTGACTTGTTCAATCTCGACGATTGAATATAAATAGGCTATTATGAGTTCGAGCAAGCCGCTATGGTGAAATCGGTAGACACGCTGCTCTTAGGAAGCAGTGCTAGAGCATCTTGGTTCGAGTCCGAGTGGCGGCATGCCGTCCTCTAAAAGAGATCCAATAGATCCTATAATAAAAATAAATTAAATTCCCCATTTCTATTTCTTAATTAATATAGGGGATTCCCTCCCTTTTTTTCATTTTTATGATATTTTCAACTATATATGTAGGATGTATATAAGGTAGACCAAACATACACATATATATAATTATTTAGTGCAAGACAATAAAATTAATCATCTTTTTGTTAAAATTAATTACAGGATGTTTACAGAAACATGCAAGAGACTGAGGATGAAGAAAAGGGTGATGGATGGTGGACTTTAAATTAATGATATTAGTTAATTAATTAAGTTTAAATATTTGTCGTAGATGTTTTAATTAATAAGGTCATTAAGCATACTTTAAATATTTTATTAGGTAACGTTCTATAAAGTTGGTGATGAAACTATTATGTACGTAGTCAAAATGTTAATCTCGTTGATCTTTGGACATATATAATGATTGTACGTGAGTTTTTTCTTGGATAACAATGGAAAGCAAAGTTATTGAAAGCAAAGACTAAAAGGAAGGGATAAACTACGTTACGTCATTAATGTTTTCAGTGACGAACAGAGTTTTCAAAAAATTATTCGATAAGAGTGTAAGTTATTGGTGCAATGTGTTCGAAAACATGGCATGAGTAATGATGACGTTGAGTAATTACCGGCGAATTTAGCAAGGGAGGTAATGTATTGATGGAATTAAATGTCAATATAGTCTAACAACTATTTGCGTGAAGTCCCAACTCGATAAGTTATTATCTATGACCTCAACTGCAATCTAATGAAATCTTCTATGAAGATTAAGTTTAAGAGCTCGACTGCTTGAGCTTGATCACATTATTGGAAATTGGAGATGATTTTATGAACGATATTTCTGAATTATGCTTATCACTTTTAGATTGAGATATTTTGAGAAGTCAGTCGAATTTCAAATGCATAATTTAGAAAATTCAAGAAGTAGTATTGTACTAGTTATGAAATTTTACTTGATAATAGACAAAAAATATGTTTTATAGATTTCACACCATCATAATCTTTTATTGAAACGACAACACTTCAGGAAGCAAGAAGTCTGTTAATAGGTTATTTATTTGGTTACCAACAATTACTATTGTTGGCTTCCGCTAGTAGTAGTCTGTTAATAGGTTATTTATTTGGTTACCAACAATTACTATTGTTGGCTTCCGTTATTTGCAACCAGGTTGCTACTCATGACTTTTATTAGTAGGAACTAGTTTTCTACTAGTCGCTTGGTTAGTGCCAATCTCTGAGTTGATATTGAGCAAATTAGTATTTGATACTAGTAATTTCAGTAGTATAACAACCTTTAATTTTACAATATACCTCTAGTGGTCATTTCACAAACCCTAACTCATATTGAAGCTTATTTGGATTTTCTTTTTGGTTATCTCAAACGAATTGATTGCACTTAAATCAACAACAATGATGAACCCTTCACTCCTTAACCCATAAAGAATTCTAAGTTATTGAGTTAATTCAATAACGTAAATTAGTTTGTACAGTTATTGTAATTTGTTTATACTTACACATACATGGCTTAATCTTAAGACAAGGACGCATACATCCATAATGTACAAACTAATTTATGTTACTAAATTAACTCTAATACAAGTCTTCAAATATATCCATGGAGTCACGGACCCATGAATATGCTTCGTAGACAAATCATTCTTTCTCACATACTCTCTTATTTTTAATATCTATAATAGCAAGAGCATAACGAGATAATGGTTTAACTCATACCGGCTCTAGTGCCAAACGCCTCCAGATAATTAGTGCCCGCGTTCTGTTACAACAACTATTAGATTGGTATCGAGTATTATAAGAATAAGTTTACACAAGCGCACACACATGTATATACACACACCCTCAACAGCACATACATGCTTAATCAATGATACGTCTAAAGACATATAAAGTAATACAATAAGTGGTCGTGAAAGCTTATGTTTAAAGGAAAGAAACAAGCGTGACCAAGGCTAGTTTAATATCATAGTACTAGTCTGGATTTCTGTTTGCAATGTAACCATTTAGAATGAGAAAAAAGTGAATATAATATCCTTATGTTTATAAGGTATAACATCATATTCATAGTTTCATGCGATATCTCATTTATCCTATTTAGTTCATTTACAAATCGAACTTTGAGCGAAAATTGCGTTTAATAAATCGTAATTTCATGAACAAGAAATTTTATTCACTTAATTAAATGATAGAACAGAAGTAGATCGAGATAGTGTTCGTTTAATTACATTCATGAACGTTTGGGCATATATTTTTATGTTTATTCATTTACTTTCATTCTTTTTTTGTTCATTAAAGATTTTTAATATTTTCTAAAATTTTCATGTGTAGTTAACTACCATAACATTTAAACTAGAAACCTAATCATTTGTATCTTATCCTCTTAAAAATAAATCATTTGAAAGTTAAAGCTTTGAGAAATTGTTTAATTATGCTTATGAATATTATGTCTAACGTGTGCCTTTGTTTTGACGTAATTATGCTTATGATTATTATGTTAAATGTTTAATATTATATTTACTTAAATTGTTTGCCTGGTTTTTATTTCTTGGAACAATATACGTTCGTTTGTGATTGTTTGCATTCGTTAATTCATTAACATACGACCATAAACAAGTTCAAATTCTTAATAAAGGAATTTTTGTTAACAAACTATCATAAACATGAATTCATTCAGTTTGGTTCATATACAACTATAAAACTTATAATAAAATAAACATCATGAAACGTTTATGCGGGTGCCACCTTAATAGTCCTTTTTATTTATGTTAACTTTGTTCAAAGTTCAAAGAATTGATGAAGAAAGATGTGTGCACGTAAATTCATTGTTTAGGCTAAAGTAGAAAGGTTTTAAAGAAGTAACCACCTCTTGTTACACTCACAACAAACGAAAAACACGCTCAATTGTCTTTTTCAACCCTAAATTTGGTGAATACATGAAGATTCCCAAACACTATGAATCTCTACACAAAAAGCACCTACGTGCTTGATTTAGTTAAAAGGCATTGATTTTAGTCAAGTTTGATGTTTTAGACTACCTAATAATACATTCCTGTAATATACAACATAATATAATTAATCTGGAAAATTATGAACCAAGTTGTATTCCAAGATCCCAAAATCATGTTAGACATACGAACATGAACATTACATATGTATGCATCAGATAGACGTGGTCTATTTAACCGAATTTTTTAATTGTTTTTTGTTGTTGGTGTTATGAAAGTCCGAATTTTACTTAAAAAATTTAGATGTTTATTGAAAATTGTTATTAAACTGTAAATCTTGATGTTTATTTATTTTTTTAGCTGTTCACATGAAATACCCAATATATTTAAGTTTTGATACAAAACATTCCTTAAGAAGATCAAAATATTATAATACTTATAAGATGTACTTATTTTATGGTAAATAATATATACATTAATAATCATCAATTTGTTTAACGCGTGTTGTATGCTACGTTGCAAAGACGGTTGGAGAGAGTCCACATTGAACGTGATGATCATGAAAACTAAGTAACTTAATTGTAATAATTTCAGAATTTTATCTGTCTATTTATTTTCAATTCTAGAATTTGCACTTTATTTAAAATTTACATATATAATCAGACAATTAGTATTTTAAATTCAGAAAATAATATATATATATTAAAATAATATCCTCATTGATTTCTGAAGGGCAGTCGATAAATTGCAGAAAGTCGTTGTCTGTAATCCAATCGGTAGGGTGATCCGTTGGAAAACCATCGATAAAAGGTAAAATGGCAAACTTGTGGACATTGTTGAAAATCTGTCAGTAATGTGTTCATCGATAAGCGATCGACAATATTTTTTAATAAGTCATGAGAAATAATATTACCCACAACAGTTTATACGACGGAATATCACCGATCAATAACGGAAGCTTCCGTCAATAATACTCGGTTTTCAAATAATGTATGTTTACTACTACAGAGTAAGATTATTACATGCATTATAATTCATTACCATTCCACAAATAATATAGTCATGTACACGTTTTTAATTAATAAGTATACTAGGGATATAGTGTACCACAATAGTATATTAATTATTGGTTCATAAATATATACTAGAATTAAGCTCCCCGCGTTGCGGCGGAGGCGAAAAACCATGTCAAATAACACCAATGTCACACCACCACTAACGACTACCAACACTGAAATTGTAGTGTGTTAATGTGAAAAACTTAGACCAAAGCATAAAACATAGAAAAATATAACTTAGGGGCTGTTTGGTAACTTCTGAATGATTAAGTGCTGAACCATTATGTGTTGAACCATTAAGAGGTCTGAATCATTAACAAGTAGTATATCGTTTAGCTATTCAAATGCAAATGTCTGACCAATTCAGATAAGAGGTTTTAACCATTTAGCATTAGACATCTTAACCATTCAGCACTAGTATGATGCTTAACCATTCAGAGACAAATGTCTGAACCATTCAAACATTTGCTCGCAAAACAAACAGTGTGAATTATTAAGTGTTGAATCATTCAGACATCTGAATCATTAAGAGGCTGATTAAGAGGCTGCCAAACAGCCCCTTAGTCGATCAAAGATCAGCGCTTGTGACGAACCCTTCAAAATGGAAAAATAGACGTAAAAATATCAAACCACACACATTGTGTTGTGTTAACTTACCAAATTTAGAACGAAACGTAAAAATGTTGAATCACACATGCATGTTGTGTCGTGCTAACTTGCAAAACTTAAAACGAAACGTAAAACGATGATTTACGAAATATGAAAAGTATAGGGGAACAAAGTTGAGAATATAAACGTTGTGAGATTAAATTGTAATAGAAGAAGAGTTTTTGGTTAAAAGTAAAAAAATCAAATTTGAGAAGTTCAATTGTAAAACATGAAAACTTTGTATTAAAAGTGAAAAATCAAAAAAAAATTTAAAAACCCCCTATGCATAAGGTACAACACCATTATGCATAGAGGAGTTAGTAATTAGTAATATATAAATTACCGGTAAATTATATGATTTTTGAATGTACTATTAATATTTTTGATATATATACACACACATATGTGTGTACTACAAGAGTTAATTCTATGGTGAGAAGTAACAAAAAGGTTTTGATAAACTAATAACTTTATTATGATAGTTAGAAATTCCTCTGTGATCAAATTATTCAAAACACGCTCGTAATGGTTTCAATGTTTCATCAAATAGGTGTCCATTAATAACCCGACAAACAAACACATTCACATGCTTTTTTGGGCCCGACCCGAACCCATCAGTACCTTTGACTTTTAAAATATATTTTTATAGTCAAACATCAAGAAGCATTCGTATTGATGCATCTTTCAGTCAATCTTTTAAAAGTCTTTTCAAAAATGATTTTTAAGGCAAGTTATGAATATCTACGTTTGATTTACAAGAATTATAGGTTTGTTTTCTTGGATTTTTTTTGTTATTCTATTTAAAAAAAAGGTTTACACTTTCAATCAATCATCAAAAATAAAAAGTCAAAATACTCTTATATTCTTCCATCACTTCGATTTTTTGTTTTGAAACTTTAATCATAACTTCAATAACATAATATAATCTTTATAGATCTAAGATCAACATTAATCAAAATGAAATCGAGAAACCAATTTTCTTTTCATAAATAATAAAGAATCCTAATTCAAATAATATCTCTAAATAAAAAATCTTCTATCTTTAATTAACAACCTAGTTTTGGAAGCACACTACGCAAACAGCTAGATACGTCTGATTGTTTCTTGGTGAATTATATCTCAAATGGTGTCGTTTATATAGCTTGTGGCTCGTAAGTCACTTGAAATTAGCTTGAATAAAGTTCAAGTAAATTTCAAGCATTTCGAGTTGGTAAGTATAAATTTCAAGCTGAAGTGAGCTCATGAGCACCATTACACTCAAGTGTTTGATCTCAAGCTCATGTGATGATGAATCTTTCCTTCAATTCCTAGGCCTCGTGTTTCCATAGTGGATCCATTGGTAAAGCTTGACAGATTTATCTTCGGCTTACAAGTACATGTTGGCTTGTTATTTATTAAGATAAACTACTTTTTCTCATGCGCAACGGCGTGTTACTTTGGTCGTCATTTGTCGGCTCGTCAAAATCCATAAAATCAAAGTTTGGTGGCAAAATCTAAAAATACTAAAAAATAGTGGCCAAACTCGGAAAAGTAAAACTTCACTATAAATAGTTTAGTAGATAAACTCAAAGATATTAAACTTTAGTGGGAAAAGTAGAAAAATTATCAGTAGTCAAACTCTAAAATCCTAAACTTTAATGACCAAAGCTTAAAAACCAAAAATTAGAGTTAAAAGTAAAGGTAATTTAGAACTAATGTGACTAATGAAGCTAAGTAAAAGTTCAAAAACATCAATCAACAAAGATACACTACAAGAAAAATAAGTATCACGCTATCATCGACAGCTTATCATCCCAAAACTAAAATAAAATAACAATTATCCAAAACAAAAATGAAGTTATCATTTATTAAAAAATGTTATTTTGCTAGTGAAAACTTTAAAAAACTTGCAAAAAGTACATTGTAGCTAAAGTTTGTCAATTATATAGAGTATAATATAATCATAAATCAAATACAAAAAACACCAACTCCCAATTTGTCAAGTTTCAATTACGATTATAGTTCGCTAGAATACCAAAAACCCGAGTTTTCCTTTGTGTTGTATAATGGTTATAGGAGATGAACACAAGGCACTTATTGTTGATGGAGATAGTGGAGTCCGATGATGATTGTGTCAATGGTACTCTATTGTGTTATGGTCATCTGAACTAGAGATAGAAGATTATAGGTGTTGGTAATAGATATGTAATTGTTGTGGTGGCGTGCGATATCAGAAGCATGAAACAAAGAGACGGGTTGGGGCAATGATGTTAAGAGGGTGTGAGATCAAATTTCGAGATCGAGTGAGAGAACTAATGGCGTTTGGGTCCGTTTTCGTACTAATGACCGGAGTAGGATTCGATTGGAGTTGGGTCTAAGGGGTGGTGTTTGGGGTTTTAATATATATTTTGTAGCTTTCTAGTATGAAGGGTAATTAATCATTTAATATTGAGTTAGACTAAAATTCTAACACCTCTTAGTGAAAAAAACGAAATGTATAAAAGCATTAAACAAAAAGCGTAGTGTAACTATTAAAACTAAAGAATAAAGGGTGGAATTTCTAGTATAATTGAATAGAAAAAGAAAGCTTATAACTTTCAGGTTTTACTTTATACTTTTTGCATAATGGTTTTAACTTCATGTTAAGATTAACGTTTTCTGAATTTGTTATATGATTTTCCTTCACGTGTTAGGATATTTGGTTGATATATTTTATGGTGGAGCTTATTTACGGTTTTAAATTGTGTAGAACTTTTTTTGTGATACCAAAAAAACTACAAATATCAATTTATTGAAAATAACAAATGATATGCAGTATCTAAAGGTTCTTTTGAGATTCTTTTGTTTTAAAATAATTATTGAAAGATTCATCTTAATATAAAATTCTATATTTACCAATATATACTTATTTCTAATTTTATTAGACAGGTCGAGTTCACCAAGATATCATTAATTTCCAGTAAATAATTGTTAAGAAATACGATTATAAAGGTTATCTATTAAAAACGGATATAAATTTCTTAATATGATGTTGGTATGTACAATCTTTTTCTGAGTTTGGCTACTTTATAATTTAGCCGGTATAAACTATATATAACTATTGTTCTGTCCTCACATTTTTAAATAGTTTCTAACTTTTTAAGAGTTAATAACACAAATAATCTATGTGGTTTGACGCTAATCATATTATTTGGGTTTAAGTTTATAAGAAGTTATATGTTTAGGGAGTATAACTTTTAATTTTGTAATATATATTTGGGTTTTAGCACTAACTTTGTTAAAAGGTTACATGTTTTTTTAAGAAGTTACATGTTTAGACTATGTACTTTTTAAGTTCCACTTGTAAATCCTAATATACTTTATTGAATCCAAAGGCAAGAGAGAAACGCAACATGATTTGGCTACTAACATTTCATTTGATATTCTTGCACGTGCATACCAAAAAGGCATACTTCTAACACTTGGATGTTTTTAAACAATATAAAAAACTAAAAAAATAACTTCAATTAACCAAACATATTGACACTTAAACACAATACTCTCTCGGCATAACTTAGATTTATAAGCAAATTCTAAGGGATAATTTTGTACACGGGTGAGACTATTCTAACAATAAGTAGATCATAACTATTAACGGTGATTTTTGCTCATGTCTTTCTAGGAATCTCTTTGTCATTCAATTTTTTTAGGCATCGCTCTTTCGTTCGTGATTTTTAGAGGATCTCCCAATCACATGATTAATAATGGTGATTGTTAGTGTGAATGATGGTGATGATGAAATAGCAAAGAAGAGAGAGAGAGAGAGAGAGAGAGAGAGAGAGAGAGAGAGAGAGAGAGAGAGAGAGAGAGAGAGAGAGAGAGAGAGAGAGAGAGAGAGAGAGAGAGAGAGAGAGAGAGAGACGTGATTGTTGGTGTTGATCGCACGCGTTGAAGTGGTCCATAGTCGATGGTTGAAGAAGAAGAAAGTGGCTGAGGAGGGATTGGGTTTTTTTGTTTTCTTATATTACTTATAGTCCACGTGGTTGAGTAAATTACATAAATAGTCTATTTTATTATTTTAATAGAGAGTATTTTAGTTTTTTATGCGTATTTTATCAGACCATCTTTTTTAAAAGAATTTAGTCTTACACCCTAATTTTTAGTGTGACTTTTAACCACGTGGTTGTGGTTCGAATCGCATAGATGATGCCAATGAAAAAGTCAATTCCTGTCACCTTTGGGATTCGAGTAAACCTTCTTAGTGAATGGACTCTGAACACTCCTTTCTAAAATACCTTAATCTATCTATAAAACAGAATATAATTAGTCTAGCCACACGAAGGAAATTCTTGTAACACCATCCAACACGAAAATAATTATTCATAAAATCAGAGAATAATATAAAAAAAATATTAAGAAAGTGAATGTCTATATATTGTCAAGGGTTAGCAAACCTGCAAAAGATATAACCGTATATAATAGTGACAACCGAAGGTATGATTGGTATTTTTTTAACATGCATTTCTTACAAACATACCATGTAAGTAAAGTTTTACACATAAACCTCACACAATCTCAACTCAATGAAATTGTTTTAACACGTTGGCATTCAGCGGTATAAATTTAAATTACTTTATGTTTCGTCATAAATTTAAAAACGAATCGCGTCGTTTATGATATATGCATTACCGACACGTATAATGACGCCGCATCACACGACGGGTAAAAAGCTAGTTAAAAGTGTAGAGCAAAATATAAATATAATAATGAATCCAACAGAATCAATGCACCAAAACATAAAACAAAAAAAACAAAATCAAACACACACGAGCAAACGGATATGATTGTGTACAACACCAACATCCCAACATTTGGTACTCCCACCAACTAATCTCACCATCTCATCATCATCATCAAAATTCATCACCCACAAGAAACAATCCGAACCGTCCATCACACGCCACGTGTCACCTTCTCACTGGATCACTGTATGTGGTCACCCCCACTATAACTACTCAACACAACCACGAGTCCACATTCATACCTCAAATCGTAAACAATATTCAAAATATCACATCACCGGAAGTATTCATCTCCGTCACGTAAAATGTCGCCGGAGACGTCAACCATCACGTCGGAGGTGACCACCGGAGCTTACTACGGCCTCAATCTCAACGAAACGGAGCTTACGTTACGTTTACCAGGTGAATCGCGACGAAATCCGGTGAAAAAACGACGATTCTCCGACGCGATTGACGGAAAATCCACCGGAGGTGAAGATTCCGATACCGAATGCTCCGACGCTACGAAACCTCCGACGTAAGTTGTAATCGCGTTGATCAACTGATTACTGATCGTCTGATCGTCTGATCATCGAGTGTATTTGAACATTTGATGTTAGTTGTTGGATATGAATATGTGATGATTGAATGTTTGAATCGATTTGTTGTTTTTGAAGCTCCGGTGAGTAGATCGATTGATGATGAATATGTGTTGATGTTGCAGGGAGGAGGTGGCCGGATGGCCGCCGGTGACGGTGCACCGGAGGAACGCCGTGAACGGTGGTTTTAGGTTTGTGAAGGTGGCGGTTGACGGAGCACCGTATCTGCGAAAAGTAGATCTGGAATCATACACAGGATATCAACAGCTTCAATGTGCTCTGGTGGATATATTCTCATATTTCATAGGTAGTGACAATACGTTTGATGATCTATGGTTCGAATAACGTTTTCGATTACATACACCACTAGACCTGTAAACTATAGTTTACAATAAGATAATATGATAATATGTGGTTTACACAATTACACCTATTGTAAACTGTAGTTATTGTAAACTCTACAGTTTACGGAATGTAATTGTTGTAAACTGTAGTTTATAGTGTTTCAGTGGTGTTAAATGTCTTATCCAAATGTATGCACAAACGTAGTTTACGACTGACCTTTACACTGCTTGCTCTATATGTGGTTTGTACGTTATTGTAAAGTGTAGTTGTTATAAACTGCAGTTTACAGTGTGTCAGTGGTGTTAAATGTCTGATCAGTAGTGTATGAATTCAGAATGTGTTTCAAATTATCATAATACTTTATTTTTAAAGCAGTTTCTAGTGAAACTAGTTCGGTATGTGTATGATCAGTTCAAAATTTTGATTGCACAGTGCATAAAACTTCAATTTCGGTATGGAATTAGGTAATCAGGTATTCAAGTGTCATTTTTGATAGATTTACTAATGTGAGTATATTGATTAATATCACAGGAAATGTGTTGAATGAGAAAAGGTGGATGGATCTTGTGAATCGAATAAAGTATGTATCGACGTATGAGGATAAAGATGGGGATTGGATGCTTGTTGGTGATGTTCCATGGAAGTAATATTAGTTCCCCACATTCGATAGATTCTCGTTATGTATTTCAAATTTTTGGAATCAATCCAACAAGTTTTGTTTGTTTGTTTGATTGATTAATTGCAGGATGTTTGTTCAGACTTGTAAGAGAATAAGGTTGATGAGAAGCTCAGAAGCCATTAATGGACTAGGTAATACAAGTTATTTTGTTTATCTGTACTTACAGAAGAATCAAAACTCACATTTTTGTTTATGGTGCAGCTTCGAGAACAAGTTCAAAATGCTCGATTTCAAGTTGTTGAAGAACGATTGAATTCGATGCATTTAGTGACTAATTTGTCCGATTTTTGAATTTCTCTCAGAAGATATCTTTGGATTTTGATAGAGAAGATTGAGGGGAAATAAGGGTACAAAATACAATAATACACTTAGCAATATGACTGGGTCGTAACGGGTCAGGACCGATGGCAAGACTGGTCTTGATGTGACCGGCCTGAATGTTCTATAGTCGGTCGGTCTTCGGTCTTTATTATGTATTTGGTTTTCGGTTTTTGGTTCGGTACAGATAATAAAAAGAACACTATACAAGTTATGAACTTATACAAGACGTGTGATTGGGATGATGGAAACATAGATCCTAATACGTGAATATTACCCATAACTAAAATTGAATAAATTAACATTAACCTTTTGTTTCTTTTATATATATAAAGATGTTGATTAGTTCATATAGATGGGGTGCCAGAATCAAATATATCATTGAAACATTTTAAATCATCTGAACTAAAACAAATGGTCAGATTGATATTAGACAGTTCGGTTTTGACAGGTTAATTAACTTGCCGATGGTTTAGACCTTTGAACTGACCATTTAACATATTTCATATTTTCAAGTATGCAATTATGTATGTGTTATATACATCAAGCATCTTTATCAATTTTAAAAGTTGTCAAACCATCCAATCTCGTAATTGTTCGAACAACATGTCCAACCGACCCACCCACCCAACCGGCAAGATTTTTTGGTTAAAAACGTGTCAGCCTTCTAATCAAACTTCTCAAATCGTGGTTACAATAGATTTTCATATACACTTAGTTTAACTTCTCTACTTATGATACTTTGGGTTGGAGGTTCAATAGATCCCCTAGATGTTCCACATGTGTACTTGTGTAGTCGTGTGTTTTTTAATGAAAATTTCAGTGAGCTTGATTGATCATAAGTTGAGGGTAGTTGATACTTTACTCGTCAATGGTTACAAAATATAATCGGGCCTAATATGTAGCATGGGTTTGAAATCAAATATTCAAATGGTCGAAACATCTAAGTTAATCATAGGTTTATAGTATAAACTCCCTATAATCTTATTCTTATACAATATTACGAAAGCCCATTTAGGTTAACCTATATTTTGGTATGTTGTATTTCTCCTGATCTCATTACACATAACATCATGTTTGACTTTCGAGAAGGAATTCATAGAGCTTGTGTCGATGAAAAGTATTTTATTTTCTTCTCTGTCATAGAATTTGCTTATATTTTTTCTATCAAATTGCGCGTTCACCATCTTCTTCACCTGATTCGTGTTAGCTAACTAGTCAATGAGGAGCAACTTGCTTGTTTTCTAAGTGGATGAAAATGAGCCTTTATCCTTCCTTAGGCCATTGTTTGGCCTTATTCCTCCATATTGAACAAGTATGAGGTTGTTGCTAAAGTTGAATATAATCGTAATCATCAAGAGATATGTCAAATTCCTCTAATCGTTTGAGGTATATCATCGTCGGGGTTAGTATAGTTGTAGAGTTTGCATAACTGCTATTGTCCCCTATGTGAGTTTTTTTTTTTTATTTTTTTAAGGGCTTGATAGTATTTACTGTGGTAGACCTAGGCACTTTCGGTGATCTTTAATAACCCTCCAAACACGTTTATATGTAATGGGTTTAACGGTCTTTATTCGTTGGATGATTGATAAATCAACTCTTGCTTGTTAAATATATTGGTCATCAGATCGAGTGCTTGTTTATGGGATTTGATACATAAATATAACTTCATTGAATTTATCGATCTTATCTTTGATCACATGCAAGTGACTTATTAGGTGTGAGCGCTTCATTAAACACGCGATTGCTCGTTGTTGTGGTATTCATTTCACATGTGATGAAGGTGACTCATGAACATGTGTTGAAATTGGTTGTTGGACTTGTCATTGTTGAATTGTTGCCACTACTGAAATTGTTGCTAGTGTTGAAGTTGTAAAAATGTAATATTTGGTGTTGAAACTTGTGCATTGCTAGAAACGGTGGTCAGGCTCGGGTATCTTTGTCGTTAGATTCGTTTAAAAGTTGGGTGAACAAAAATGGTTGATTTGTATCAATGAAATGGTGTGAACAAGACGATAGAGTCTTAGAGAGACGCTATTTTGAATAATGTGAAAATATTTATTGTGAATTGTTTATTTATAGCGGTTTTGAAATATATATATATATATATATATATATATATATATATATATATATATATATATATATATATATATATATATATATATATATATATATATATATATATCAGTTGCATTATAAAACTTATTTTTTAAGGTCGGGTAAAAAATTAAATAGAAAGCTATAAAATTTTTTATTCACTTTCCATTAATTCTCAAAAATGTGAAAATATTAATGGCGGGAAAATAACAAATTCGAAAGCACTGAATTCTCATTTGCATGCTTTCTAACCCCATTTTTGGCGAATTACAAAGGTTGGGCGACGTTCGTGTATTGCAATTTCTTGTTACGTTGGTGATATTAAAGAGTTGTATGATCTAATTGATGAAAGATTTGCATTGATGTGTGTTCAACATGAGTACACTCCTAAAGAGAGTGTGAAGATGGATGGTGTGTATAATTGTGGTCACCGGAAGAACAAGATTCTGATGCTAGAGGTTGTGAACGATGAATGGGGGTGTATTTGCATTGGTGTCGCACCTATTGTACCCGGGTTTTTGTTGTCATGATGAAAATTAAGATACCTAAACATATTGCATTCAATAATGTTTACTATGTGTGACGAGAATGTCTTTGTCTTATAACATATACCTTAATAAACTTGTGTAGTATATTGATTGAATAAATAAAATATTGAATATAACAAAGTTGTTTAATTATAAAACGATACTCTAAGATAAAAATATAATTGAAATTAATTATAAGTAAGGACTATATATAATAAACAATGATATCAACTTTCTAACCTTTTGTTTTTAAACCTTTTTTTTCAATAAATAATTAACATTTTTTTCAAAACAAACCGTTTTAAAAAATATCATTTTTAATTATTTTCTTATTATAACTCCCAATTTTAATTGTCTTTTGTTTATAAAAAAATATTTTTGAAAATACCATTTTAAAATATTTTGTATTTTTAAAAAAGTTTGATATGTTAGAAAAAATTTGTATTTTATAAAAATTTGTTTTTGTAGTAATTAAATTAATATAAAAAATCTTTTTTTTACTTTATTAAAAAATTATGTTTAATCAAAAAAAATTTAAATGACATTATTAGTAGTTAATGTAATTATTTATTAAAAAAGAGATTTAAGAACATTTTGATGAGAAGAATATGATACTGTCATGTGTCACCATGACTCTTTTATTAAATTAGATAGATTGTCTTTTGGTTTGAACATATGTTTGTATGTTATGTGTTTGATTTATGCATCAAGTTAGTAAAAACATGTGAAAGTGAAGTGAGGAGGAAAAGAGGTGTTAGGTAATTTCAGGTACCATGGTTGGTGGTTGTACTAAGAGGTGGAGGTGTGGCATGGTGAGATGGGTACAGGGGCTCATGGTGTTAAGAAGATAAGGGTGTTGGGTGTGCAGGTGTCGTGCGGCGAGCCTCAGTGCCACCCGCACCACCGCCGCCACCCCCCTTCACACCAAAAAATTTCGTTTCTACGTCATGTTCTCGTCGTGCATTGTGTTTGTTGTTTGTGTGTTGGGTATACTGTTTGTGTATGGGGTATAATGGTGTAGTGTGACGTGACAAATTATGATTGGTGGGTATGTTGTGTATGATGTGCCCCCACCACCCTAAGGTCATCAGGTGTACATTTGCTTCATCCCATTCATCTCGCGGCACCACAAGAGGGTTTCCTAACCTGGCTCGTGTTATAAAATAATTACATTTGAACACAATTTGTCTTTTAATTTTTTAATTGTAATATAAATTATTCATTAATTAGTTTATGTTTTAACATAAAATACCATTTAAAAAGTTTATAGATAACACGTGAAGTTGACTTGAAACCAACGTGTTAGCTAAATATATTCACAAATTAGATTTAAGTCTTTAATTTGAACCTAAATCTAATCTAAATATTTTATTAATTCAAGAAAAAAGTTCAAGAAAATGTCTTTGAGACGTATTAGTGGTAGTCATATACTCATATACGAGGTGTTTTGAAGGGTGTCGATTTATAAGAATAAAGTTTTAAAACACATTAATACATCTTAAAAGGTAAGGTCGGTGATTTTTGCCACCAGCCTTTACTCTCCTTTAACTTTACGCTAGTATTAGGTGTAAGGATTCCTGAAGTCTGATGCAACCCAAAACAGCTTAAGTGTCTCAGCAAACATGCACTAAGTACTGAAGTGAAGAATGCTTCGGAAGTTTTACACAAAGCATTAGAAAATACTCTAAGTGTAAAATCTTCCGAAGCCAAGACCAATATCTTCCGAAGCCAAACATGAAGTCTTCCGAAGCTTCAGAGACAAAGTCTTCCGAAGCCTCATCCTATGAAGACAGATTTCTTCCGAAGACTTTTAGTACACATGCTTTATCTGATGTACTGTTCCATAAAGCACCTTTTCCGCTGCATCTCTGTAAAGTCACCAACTTACATGAGTTGGTGAAAAGGGCCTTGCTTTTGGTAACTGTACATTGAGGTCTTGAGTATTCAACTTTCCACTTTATGTACTTTATCCTTTTTGTATTGTAAAAGGATGTGAGCTATGGCATGTCATAGTCACAAGGTCAAAAGGCAGATATGCCTTTTGATCCTACAATTGATTTTGTTAGTGTCTAGTCAATTGTATCCAGCTGGCCTTCAAAGTATGGCCGGCTGTAGGTTGTAGTATAAGTATTTCAAGTTCTTGTATCTTTTCTTAATGCTTTGTAACACTTGTAAAGAACTTGAGAAAGCAATATACTGCCTCCTTGAAACCCAACTCTCTTGTTCTGTCTCTTTACTTTACTTGTGTTCTTAGTATCATACTTGGTTACCTAGTTCACTGTTTGATTAGAGCTTAGTTATTCTCCTCATTGTGTTGTTGTGTTGTAATTGTGGTTAAGCCCTTAAACGGTCCTGCAATTGGTATCAGAGCATTCCAGGCTCTTGATATAAGATCTAACCATCTTAAGATCCCTCACAACACACAAAAGCTAAACTCTTCAAATGGCTGCCATCTCTAAGACTGATATGGAGACTGGAACCATGAACAAATCCCCACTGATCACTCTTGATGATTTTGACACCTGGTGCATGAGGATGGAAGGCTTCATCAGGTCTCTTGATTCAAGAATGTGGGAATCTGTTGAGAATGGACCTTTCATACCCAGCACCCCCTCTGCTACTGGTGCTGGTATGATTCCTAAAGATGTGGCCAACTACTCAGATGAAGATAGAAAAAGAGTAGAGATTGATAGGAAGGCCATGACTGCTCTTCAGACTGCTCTCCCAAACTCTGTATACAGAGGCTTCAAGAAGTGCAAGACAGCCAAACAGCTGTGGGATGCACTGAAGCTGATGTATGAAGGCTCCTCTGAAGCCAAGGAGAACAAGAAAGATCTTCTGAAGCAGCAGTTTGAAAATTTCACCTTCAAAGCAGGTGAGACCATGACTCAACAATACTTCAGGTATGTTGAGATTGTGGATACCCTAGTGGATGGAGGAGTTCCTCTTGAGAACAGGGACATTGTAAGGAAGTTCATGTCCTCACTTCCTAGGCAATGGACACACTATTGTGTGGTGATCAAGAGGACTGAGAACCTTAAGACTCTTACTCTTACAGAGTTGTATGGGATTCTCAGTGGATACCAGATGGAGATGAACATGCAAGGTTCATCTGGCAACTCCAACAATCAAATGGGTTCAGCCCTTCATGTGGTTGAAAGGGACAGCATAGAACCTCAGCATCATCTCTTATGCTACCCTGACAACTCACAAAAGGGTCCTTTCATCACCTTCCCGGAGACACCAAGGGAGAACTTTACTCAAGGAAGCCCATTCCAAGAGACAAGTTCTTCTCAAGCCTTTGTGTCTGCAGATGAAAGCTGTGGGAATTATCTCTTCACTCTTGAAGACCTGGACTGTATCCATCCAGATGACCTGGAATACATGGAGATAGTTCAGCAGATGGCTCTCCTCACTCACAGAGCCAAGAAGTTCTACAAGAGGACAGGAAGAAGATTTCCAAGCAATGCTACCAGCAGTAAGTTTGGGCTGGATAAAAGCAAAGTTAAGTGTTACAACTGTAACCTTATGGGTCACTTTGCCAGGGAGTGTAAGGCACCTAAAACAAATGGGGGCCAAACACAACCCAGACCAAACTTACTGACAAAGCTCCTCAAGCTGAGAAGACAAAGCAACATGCTGCTGTTGCTGTTGAAGAAGGAGGCTTTGACTGGAGTTTTCAGGTGGAGGATGCTTCTCCAAACCAAGCACTGATGGCTGACCATGATGAAGCCAAGGTATTGGAACATCTTTGCTCCCCTGAATGCATTGCTAAAGTAAATAGATACAGGTCCTATAACCTAGAGATGAGATCTGATCTTGAGTCATTAAACATATTAAAATCTGATTTTAGAAAGTCTGAAAATGATTACAAGTTAAAGATAGAAGACTTGGAGAAAACCATTTCAGTACTAAAACATGAACATACAGATTTCAGAACTCAGATCCAAGATCTCATCACTAAGTTAACTGAGTGCCAGGCTGAGCTTGTGATCAGCAAAGCCAAGGCAGAGAAGAGTGTTCTTGAAGAAGAGACCTTCAAGAACATGATATCCTCATCCCTGCACAACAAAGTTTGTTATCAAAATAGACAGGGACTAGGATCAAATGAGATAGCTCCTCCACACACAATCTTGTCTGTAAGATCTCCTAGGTGTGGAACTTGTGAAGATGAGCTTCCTCTCATAGATCCTGTAAGTGAGGATGATGAAGAAGTGATAGTGAAGAATTCCTCTGAGAAGAGTGAAGAAGAGGATTCTTCCAAGGGCCACTATCCTTCTGAGGAGAAGAAATCAACTGTGATGACCAAGTCCAAAAGAAAGAACTTGATCAGAAAGAGCAAAAGAAAGGCAAAGAAGGCTCAAGAAATCAAGGCTACTTTTGATGCTAAGCAGAAACAAGTTTTTATCTCTGCAGGTTTCAAAGTAGTAAGGACTGAAGACATCAACCAAGACTCCTCAGCTAAGAGTCATGGTTCTTGTTCAAATCATCTCAGTGCCAAGAAGAAGACTGATTTGCTGTGTACCACTGCTGCACAGCCTGGACCATCAAACTCCAAGAACAGTTCACAGCCCAAAGGAACTGTCTCAGCATCTACCAAGATGAAGATGGAGAGGGGATGTGACCAAAGTCAGTCTTGCTCTCAAAGGGAGACTTCTTTGAAGAAGAAAATGTTATGTGTTATGTGTGAAAGTACTTCTCACATTGCTAAGGATTGCCCATACAATCCTAAAAGTACTGTCCACATGACTAAAACAAAGACTTCAAAGAGTCTCAAGAAGTCTCAAGCTTCGGAAGGAAAGTCTGTTTCCTTCGGAAGCTCCAAATCAAAGAAGGAGGTAAGTGGAAAATTACCTTCGGAAGCAAAGTTGGTCTCGGAAGAAAGGAGTTCTTCCGAAGCACTAAAGTCTGCTGCAGTGACTGTAGACTCTTCCGAAGGATCAGTCATCAAAACTTATGAAGTTCTAAAAGCTTCTAAGGTTTTGAAGGTCAAGTCCAAGACTCCAAAGGTGGTGTGGAAGTCTAAGAAAGACCAAATGACTGAGGTTTCTCCATCAACAACAGCTGAAGATCCCTATAGTACAACCATAGGATCTATTACTGTTGCATTACCTTCTATTACTGTTAATGAGCCCAAGACAAGTAAGGCTTGGGTTTCCAAATGTAACTAATCATCTTCTCTGTGCAGGAACAGCTCAAGACCAACAGGAATGTCTGGATAATTGACAGTGGCTGTTCCAGGCACATGACAGGCAATAGGTCTCTACTCCATAATTTTGAGAGAATTGATGGAGGACCAGTTGCTTTTGGAGGAGATGAAGGTGGTTACATTTCTGGAAGGGGCAAGGTCACAAATGGTAAGCTCAGCATTGAGAAGGTAAACTTTGTTAAGGAGCTTGGGTACAATCTTCTGAGTGTATCCCAATTTTGTGATCAGAGTCATAACATGCTCTTTACTGAGCATGAGTGCATTGTTCTCAAACCTGGTGTGGTCATTCCTCATGAGCATATCCTGCTCAGAGCCCCCAGGAAAGGGAACATGTACAAGATGGATTTGCAAGAAACATCTCCCTCAGGAGAAGTTTCATGCTTTCTATCTAAAGCAAATAGTGATGAGTCTTTCCTATGGCATAAAAGAATGTGCCATGTAAACTTTAAGAACATGAATAAATTAATTAAACATGATCTGGTAACTGGAATGCCAAAGAAAGAGTTTACTAGTGATGATCATTGTGTGGCATGCCTGAAAGGGAAGCAACACAAGTATCTCACAAGCCTAAGGAAAAGAACTCCATCACTACTCCCCTACACTTGTTACATATGGATCTCTTTGGCCCCACCAGTGTAATGAGTTTAGGAAGGACCTCTTACTGTCTGGTGATCACAGATGATTTTACAAGATTCACTTGGGTCTTCTTCCTTAGAACTAAGGATGAAACCCCTGAGATTCTGAAGAATTTCATCTTAAAAGTTGAGAATCAATGTGATCACAAGGTCAAAACCATAAGATGTGATCAAGGAACTGAATTCAAGAACCAAATCCTTGATGCATTTTGTGATGAAAAAGGTATTACAAGACAATATAGTGCTCCCAGGACTCCTCAGCAAAATGGAGTTGCTGAAAGGAGAAACAGGACACTTATTGAAGCTGCAAGAACTATGTTGTCTGACTCTAAACTGCCTATCACCTTCTGGGCAGAGGCAGTCAATACTGCTTGCTATGTGCAAAACAGAGTTTTAGTAGTTAAGACACATGGTAAGACTCCTTATGAACTTTGGCACAAGAGGAAACCTTTCATTGGTTTTCTCAGGTCATTTGGATGTCCCTGCACCATCTTGAATACCAAAGATCAAATTGCCAAGTTTGCTGAGAAATCAGATGATGGACATTTCATTGGATACTCTTCTCAAGCTAAAGCTTATAGAGTATACAATCTCAGAACTAGAATTGTTGAGGAGTCAGCCAATGTGACTTTCAATGAGCACACTCCCTGTGTGGCTGGTTCTGGTCCGGATTGGCTGTTTGATCTTGATTTAGTTACCAACTGTTTTAACAAATCTTGTGAGCATGTTTCAGGATCTGCAGAAAATCTAAATACAGGTGATCCTGATCCAAGATTTGAGCTAGGAAGACCTTCACTCATACATCTTCAGCTCCAGTTGGAACTACTTCAGCAAATGAGGTTTCTATCAGCACAACAATGACAAATTCAGCTGATACATCTGGCATGCCTTCAAATTCCAGCTCAGAGGCCTCTCAACCAGATAAAGAAACCTCACTTGTAGAAGACAACAATGGTGATGGTGATAGTGATCAGGAATTCCTTGATGCTAATAACCACACCATAGATGACAACATCAATGATGTCTCACACTCATTGGATCAAGTTAATCTTGATAAGTGTGATAATGTGGAGGGTGAATCTTCAGGACCAGATTTAAATTTCTCAAATTTAGATCTTTCCCAGCAACTTGCTGTGATCCCTCAGCTAAGGATCCACAAGTCTCACCCCACCACAAACATCATTGGAGATGTTGTCACAGGGGTAAGAACAAGAGGACAAACCCATGAAGCAAATGTTTGTCTTCACTCTTGTTTCTTATCTCAGATAGAGCCCAAGAAAGTTGATGAAGCTCTAAAGGATGGAAGTTGGGTTGAAGCTATGCAACAAGAGCTGCTTCAATTCAAAAGGCAGAAAGTTTGGAACCTTTGTCCTCTTCCTCATGGGAAGACTACCATTGGAACCAAATGGGTTTTTAGAAACAAGAAGGATGATAGGGGAATCATCATCAAGAACAAGGCAAGACTAGTTGTTCAAGGATACACACAAGAAGAAGGGATTGACTACACTGATGTCTTTGCTCCTGTAGCAAGACTAGAAGCTGTTAGGATATTCCTGGCATTTGCTGCATCCAAGAACTTCAAGGTCTACCAACTTGATGTAAAGTGTGCTTTCTTATATGGAGTGATTGATGAGGAGGTTTATGTCAAACAGCCACCTGGTTTTGTAGACCCTGATCATCCTGATTATGTCTGCAAGCTTGACAAAGCTCTTTATGGGCTGCATCAGGCACCCAGAAAGTGGTATGAGACACTATCTAAGTATCTCTGCAAGCATGGATACAGAAGAGGTACTATAGATGGAACCCTCTTCATCAAAGGACAGGGAAATGACTTATTGCTGGTTCAAGTATATGTTGATGACATCATCTTTGGTTCAACTAATCCAAAGCTCTGCAAAGACTTTGAGAAGCTGATGAAGACAGATTTGAGATGAGTTCAATGGGAGAACTCAACTTCTTTCTGGGAATTCAAGTGAAGCAGGTTGAAGATGGCATCTTCATAAGTCAGTCAAAGTATGTTCAAGACATACTCAAGAGGTTCAATATGACTGATTGTAAGATTGCTAAGACACCCATAGCCAGAAACCACTCCCTTGGTCCAGATCTTGAGGGGGAGTGTGTAGATGAGCACTTATACAGGGCTATGATTGGGTCTCTTATGTATCTTACAGCTAGCAGGCCTGATATCATGTTTGCTACATGTATTTGTGCAAGATATCAAGCCAACCCTAAGATGTCTCACTTAATCACTGTGAAAAGGATTTTAAGATACCTCAAAGGTGCTTCAACACTTGGTCTATGGTATCCAAAGAATCCAAATTTCAATCTGTATGCCTATACAGATAGTGATTATGGTGGTTGCAATATGACTGCAAAGTCTACATCTGGGGGATGTCAATTCCTTGGTGGAAGGGTGGTCTCATGGCAATGCAAGAAACAATCCTGTGTGTCTGCATCAACTGCTGAGGCTGAATACATTGCTGCTGCAAGCTGCTGTGCTCAAGTGCTTTGGATTCAAAATCAGATGCTGGACTATGGATTTAACTTCAAGGAGACTCCTATCCACATAGACAACAATAGTGCTATCTCTATCACTGAGAACCCTGTGCAGCACTCAAGGACCAAACACATCAACATCAGGTATCATTTAATAAGAGATAACTATGAAAAAGGATTAATTAAACTAGTCAAAGTTCATACAGATGAACAATATGCTGATCTGTTCACCAAAGCTTTTGATGAACAGAGATTTAAGTATCTGATATCAGCTATTGGGATGATTAACTTTGAGTAGACTTTTTATTAAAACTAATTCTAATTATTTCTTCTTAAAATATGTGTGTCCTAAGTTGTCTAGTTCATCACTTTCATAAGCTCATGTTTTCTTTGGATGTAAAATTCTTTTTGAAGACTTTCCTTAGATTCTTGAAAATTTCTGATACTTCGGAAGATAAGATTTTATCTTCGGAAGAAAAACATGTCTTTAAAATAAATAACTGTCTAAGAGATTTTACCTTCGGAAGAAGTAAAGATTCATCTTCCGAAGCTTAAAATTCTTATCTCAGACACTTATCTATTTTCAAGAACTTTTTCCTTCCGAAGCAAAATTAACCTTCGGAAGCTTTGTTTATTTTAATACAAAGCATTCAAGGTTTATTTCTCTTCCGAAGCATAAATTATCAAGACTCTCAGGAAAATCTTCCGAAGCCATTTTAGCTTCGGAAGCTTTTTAAATCAAAACTTCCGAAGACAAATAAACTTCGGAAGCTTTTCGAATTCCAAGAAAACTACTTTTTGAGCAAAAGTAAACTACTTTTTCAGAGGTGGGACCGACTTTCGGATTTCAAAGTTTATCCTCTTTCATTAACTTTGGTTCAAATCCCTTTTCATATAAATACCCAACGGTTCCCCCTCTTTCCCACTATCTTCCTCAATTCTACTGTTTCTCTAACCTAATTCTCTAAACCGCCTTTGCTTTCTACCTTTCTTCACCCTTAAGCTTCTAAAATGGCCAACCTTAACCGCAGAAACAACCCTGATTTCTCCATGCAACTACACAGGCAACATAATCAAGTTGCTCTGTTAAGCTCTGAGAAAGATGCAAGTTTCTCAGAGATTTGCCAATTCTTGACTCTATCTAACTACTTCACCTCCCTGACCATTGATCCTCCTCTATATGAGGATCAGTTGCTTGAATTCTGGAAGACCTGCCAAGAGGTCATTATGGATCATAAGAGGCTGTTGCAACCAAAACAATAACACTTAGAAGATTTTGAGTACTACATGCAAAGGACTTCCGAAGCCAAGTGTGGGACTTCCGAAGGAAGAAAGAGTTCTTCCGAAGTCTAAGTGTAAAATACACTTCCGAAGGAGAACTCCAACTTCCGAAGGTAAAGAAGCTACTTCCGAAGGTTCAAGACTTGAAGACAAAGTTCTGAAGTCAACTTCCGAAGAATAAAGAAGTCCTTAAAGCCTCGGAAGCATAGAAGCATCTTCCGAAGTATAAGTGGCTTCGGAAGAACTTGTTCTTCCGAAGCCAGTTAACCTTCGGAAGAACACTTCTATTATCCAGTAGACATAAGTATGGTCTGTCTGACAGTCCGCTGCAAATCTCTGAGATACTGCATGGCGTTTTCTCAAAAGCCATGTAGTTGACCATACTTTAATCTACTGTTTACCTTTTCATGTTAAGTACAGTTGCCATCTTTAGTTGGTGACAAAAGGTAAGTCATGGACATGTCATGACTACCATATCTTAGATAATACTTTATCTAAGATACCTTAACTATAGCATTGTAGTATATGCTTTAGTCTTAGGTTTCCAGCTGGTATCAAGTATAACCGGCTGTAGGATCTAGTATATATAGTTTCTCATTGTAACTCTTGTTGTATGCTTGTAAGTGTCTTGTAATCTTGAGTTGAGAAATAATATATACAAGTGCCTTGAAAATATTTCTGCTTGTTGTTACTTATTATATTACTATCAACTCTTGTCAAAGACATTGCTTCATCTTGTTTGAGTGACTATTATAAGTGAGTTTGAGAGAAAAACAAGTGTTAAGTGACAAAACCCGATCCTGCAATTGGTATCAGAGCTTTTTAGGCTCTTGATTGTAAGATCTTACCATCCCAATCAACCAAGTTTTTCACTCCTCCTTATACCTCACTCAAAAATGGCCCTCAACAAATCTGAAGTCGAAATGGGAACGATGACCAAAGCTCCTATCATCGATCCTGAAAACTTCAGGTCTTGGAGCAGAAGAATGGAAGGCTTCATCAGATACCAGGATAGCAAGATGTGGCAGTCCATCGTGAATGGCCCGTACAAGCCAAAAGTTGCTGGTGGAAACGGTGCCATGATCGAAAAGGATGTCGAAGACTATTCTGATGAAGATAGGAAGAGGCTCGACATTGACAGCAATGCTATGACTGTTCTCATGACTGCAATCCCAAACTCCATCATGGTGGGGTTTGAGCATTGCAAGTCAGCCAAAGAACTCTTTGATGCACTTGCTCAGATGTACTCGAGCTCTAATGATTCAAAGAAGGACTCACTGAAGCAGCAGTTCGAGAACTTCACCTATGTTGCTGGAGAAACTTTTAGCCAGCAATACTTCAGGTATATGGATCTTATCTCCTCCCTCCAATCTGTGGGAATCACTCAAGAACTAAGAGACCTTACCAGAAAGTTCATGAGTGCTCTACCCAATGAGTGGACTTTCTACTGTGTCTCCATTAAGAGAACAGAGAATTTAAACACTCTCACCATGACCGAACTCTATGGGATCCTAGATGGATACCGTTTGGAAATGGAAAGCAAGAAGGGTCACCAAGCAAGCAGACCCTTGAGCCTTCCTGCTAGCAACGCTTTAATGGTTGCTGAAGGCTCAGGTATCCCACAGTCTCAGCAGTACCTGTCATACACCCAGCAGCCATCTTGTTCATCTGGGCCTTACATCACATTCCCTGAGACTCCAAGGTCTCATCAAGCTCAGCAGAGCTCCTTTCAGGAGGGCTGTGCGTTTGTTTCAGGGAGTGGACACTCCAATGATCATCAGTTCTGCTTTGATGATCTTGAGTGCTTTAGTCCAGATGACATAGAGTATGTGGACATTGTCCAGCAAATGGCTCTCCTTACCTACAGAGCGAAGAAGTTCTTTAAGAGAACTGGAAGGCAATTCCCTCAAAACCCAATCACTAGCAAGTTTGGGTTTGACAAAAGCAAGGCTAAGTGTTACAACTGTAACCAGCTTGGCCACTTTGCAAGGGAATGCAAGGCTCCCAAGTCCAACCCGGGAACCTCACAGGCCTCCACACATCCTTCTACACCAAAGCCCAATGGAAAGTCAACTGAAACTGCAGCTATGGCTCAAGAAGTTGACTGGAGCTTTATGGTTCAAGATGTGACTCCTGCTCAAGCACTCATGGCAGGAACAGATGAAAATAAGGTATATGAACATCTCTGTACCCCTGCTTGTATTGCTAAGGTTAAGTTGTACCAGGACTACAATATGGAAATTAAATCCGATATTGAGTCTTTAAATGTGCTAAAATCTGATTTTAAAAGAGCTGAATCTGACTACCAAAAGAAAATTGAGGAGTTAGAGAAAACTGTATCTCTTTTAAAACATGAACACACCAACTACAAGACTCAAATCAAGGATTTAATATCCAAATTGACTGAGGCTCAAGCCCAGCTTGTCACAGCTGAGGCTCAAGCCAGGAAGTATGCTATTGCTGAGCAAAACTTCCAAGCCATACTTGCATCATCCTCTCACTCCAAACTTTGTTATCAAAACAAAAGTGGGTTGGGAACCAATGAAATTGCTCCACCACACTCTTATGAGTCTGTAAGACAACCAAGATGTGGTACTGAAGAGCAAGAGGTTCCATCTGTTGACCCACCTTGTAAAGAGTCAAAGAGTGATGCAACTGTGGAGACCATGACCATCACAGGGAAGGAACAGGTAATTGAGCCCTCCCAGACCAATGATGATCAATCTCTGACCACCAAAGCCAGAAGAAGCAGGGCTAAAGCAGCCAGAAAAACTGCCAAGAAGGTGGCTGAATCCAAGCTGAAGATAGACCCAAAGCAAAAGGGTGTATTCATATCAGCAGGATTCCAGGTGGTTGGACCTTCTGATTCAGGAAAGGAGTATAATACCAGTACTCCTGTCCTACCAAAGGATCAGAAGTTAAAGGGAAAGGTTGCTGATGAGGAGAAAAAGAACAAGAAACAGCAACCCTCCAATTCCCAGAAAATTAACATTGCATGCATAATGTGTGGTTTGCAAAATCACATGGCTAAAGATTGTTATTACAATCCTGCTAGCACACATTATGCAAATAATGTTAAAAGAGAAGGAGTCAGGGAAGGTTTCACATTTGGACCATATCAGATGGTTCAAGTGTTGAAAAAGGGAAAGCTTGTTTCCGAAGCAAGGCTTGTCTCGGAAGAAAACTCTTCTTCCGAGAAGAAAAAGGCTTCGGAAGTAAAAGCTGCAAAGACTCACAAAAGAGTTCCCTTGAAACCATCCCAGAAGAAGACTGCTTCGGAAGAAAAGGTGGTGAAGGTCTCTTCCGAAAAGAAAGAAGCTTCGGAAGAATGCCAAGCTGCAAAAGCTTCATCAAGCTCATCTTCTATGATCAACCAAGGGATGGAATGGAAGATCAAGGAAGATGCTGTAGCCCAAACCTCTTCTTCAAAGACATCCATTGAACCCCCATGCATAAACTTTGGTTCAATCATGTCACTTTCATTGGAAGAACCCAAGACCAAAAAGGCTTGGGTTTCCAATCAAAACTAATTTTCTCACCTTATGTGCAGGGACATCCATATGACAAGAATAACAACATTTGGATAGTAGATAGTGGATGCTCCAGGCACATGACAGGAAACAGATCTCTCCTTCAACAATTTCAACATTATGATGGAGGTCCTGTCCAGTTTGGAGGTGAGGCCGGAGGATATATTTCTGGCAGAGGAAGTATATCCAATGGAAAACTAAAAGTTGACAAAGTTAATTTTGTCAAACAGCTTGAACACAACCTGTTAAGTGTTTCTCAGTTTTGTGATCAAAAGCATCAAATGCTTTTCACAGAACATGAGTGCATCATCCTCAAACCTGGGATGACAATTCCTCAGGAATTGGTGCTTCTTAGATCTCCCAGGAGAGGGGATATGTACAAGCTTGATATGAACAATGCTTCCCCAATGGGAGAAGTATCATGCTTTCTTTCCAAAGCTGATAGTGATGAGTCAACACTGTGGCATAAACGAATGTGTCATGTCAATTTTAAGACAATGAATAAATTGGCTAAAAATAACTTGGTACATGGTTTGCCTAAAAAGGAATTTTTCTGCAAAGATAACTGTGTTGCTTGCCTGAAAGGGAAACAACACAGGTCTTCTCATAAATCCAAAGTTGTTAACTCTATCACTACTCCATTACACTTATTGCACATGGATCTATTTGGTCCCACAAGTATAATGAGCATTGGAAGGAAATCATATTGCCTTGTGATAGTTGATGATTTTACTAGATTTACATGGGTATTCTTTTTAAGAACTAAAGATGAAACTGCTGAAACTTTAAAATCTTTTATTCTTAAAATAGAAAATCAAGTTGATCACAAGGTTAAAATAATCAGAAGTGATCAAGGGACTGAGTTTAAGAACTTTGTTCTTGACTCATTCTGTAACTCAAAAGGGATTGCCAGACAATACAGTGCTCCTAGAACTCCTCAACAAAATGGTGTTGCTGAGAGGAGAAATAGGACACTTATTGAGGCTGCTCGGACTATGTTAGCTGATTCAAAGCTGCCTCTAACATTCTGGGCAGAGGCAGTCAGCACTGCATGCTATGTGCAGAACAGAGTTCTTGTAGTAAAGCCACATGGAAAGACCCCTTATGAGCTATGGAACAAGAGGCCACCGTTCATTGGCTTTCTAAGGTCCTTTGGCAGCAGGTGTACCATACTTAACACAAAAGACAATTTAGCAAAATTTGCTGAAAAGTCAGATGATGCCATCTTTGTTGGATATTCCTCCCACTCTAAAGCTTACAGGGTTTATAACATTAAAAACCAACAATTTGAGGAATCCTCCAACATTGTAGTTAATGAGCACACTCCTTGTGTTAGGGGGAATGGCCCTGATCATATTTTTGATTTAGAATTGTTTCCAAACTATTCTAAACCATCTTGTGAGAATGTTTCAGCTGGAACAGGTGCTCAAGGCAATTCTGATGAAGATCAACTGTTTGAGCTTCCCAGACCTGCTCCAAGTTCTCCAAGAACAACAACAAATCAAGTTCCCACTATTGAAAGATCTGACAGTATAACCATTTCAAGAAATAGTGGAACTTCAACAAGGGACTCACCTGATGATCTTCAAGTCTCCTCAGGTGATCCTACACAACACCAAGCTGATGGAAGCAGCATTTTGAAGGAACAGGCAACTGTTAATGATGCTTCACAGCAAAGAAATGATGATGTTTCTCTTTCATTCAATCAGTCCTCATTGAATGAGATTGAAACAGCAGCTGGACCAAGTATTCAAGCTCCAGAGCAAAATATGTCCAACTTGGACCTATCTTTGCAGCTGGAGGTGATTCCAAGACTTAGAATTCACAATACTCATCCAGCTGAAAACATCATAGGGGAAGTCTCTGAGGGTGTGAGAACAAGGGGACAAACTCACAATGGGAATGTCTGCCTGTACTCATGCTTCTTATCCCAAATGGAACCCAAGAAGGTGGAAGATGCCTTAAAGGATAGTAGCTGGGTTGAATCAATGCAAGAGGAGCTGCTTCAATTCAAAAGACAGAAGGTTTGGAACCTATGTCCGCTACCATCTGGTCAAGTACCTATAGGCACCAAGTGGGTTTTCAGAAATAAAAGAGATGACAGAGGCTTGATTATCAAGAACAAGGCAAGACTAGTGGTTCAAGGATACACTCAAGAGGAAGGAATTGATTATACTGATGTCTTTGCACCTGTTGCAAGACTTGAGGCAGTTAGGATCTTCCTTGCTTATGCTGCATCCAAGAATTTCACTGTCTACCAGCTTGATGTCAAGTGTGCCTTTCTATATGGGGATATAGATAGGGAAGTCTATGTATGCCAGCCTCCAGGATTTGAAGACCCACAGCATCCAAACTATGTGTGCAAATTGGATAAAGCTCTATATGGGCTGCACCAAGCACCTAGGCTGTGGTATGAGACATTGTCTCAATTTCTTCTGAAGAACGGCTACACTAGAGGAACCATTGACAAGACTCTCTTTATCAGAAAGTCTGGGAAAGACATTTTGCTAGTTCAAGTCTATGTCGATGACATCATATTTGGTTCTTCAAATGACCAAATGTGCAAAGACTTTGAGAGCATTATGAAGAAGAAGTTCGAAATGAGTTCTATGGGAAAAATGGACTTTTTCCTTGGAATTCAGGTAAAGCAACTGAAGGAAGGGTTTTTCATCAATCAATCTAAGTATGTCAATGACATCTTAGAGAGATTTGATATGAAGGATTGTAAAGCAGCAAAGACACCCATACCCAGAAACCATGATTTATGCCCTGACTCTGAGGGGGAGGATACTGATCAACATCAGTATAGAGCAATCATTGGTTCTCTGATGTATCTTACAGCAAGTAGACCTGATATCATGTTTGCAACTTGCATTTGTGCAAGATATCAGGCTGCTCCAAGGTGTCTCACCTAATTGCTGTCAAGAGAATCCTCAGATACCTCAAAGGAGCACCTAAGTTAGGTCTCTGGTATCCAAGAAATAGTGATTTTAATCTCTATGGATACTCTGACAGTGATTATGGTGGCTGCAACATCAACAAGAAATCAACATCAGGAGGATGTCAATTTCTTGGTGGAAGGATCATCTCATGGCAATGCAAAAAGCAATCCTGTGTCTCTACATCAACTGCTGAAGCTGAATACATTGCTGCTGCAAGTTGCTGTGCTCAGCTGCTGTGGATTCAAAACCAGATGATTGACTATGGATTCAACTTCATGAGCACTCCTATCCACATTGACAACAACAGTGCTATATCCATCACAGAAAATCCAGTGAAGCACTCAAAGACAAAGCATATTGACATCAGGTATCATTTCATTAGAGATATTCATGAGAAAAATCTTATCAAACTAGTCAAAGTCAATTCAAATGAACAATATGCTGATCTGTTCACCAAAGCATTTGATGAACAAAGATTTAAGTATCTTATTACAGCTATTGGGATGATAAACATTGACTAGTCAATCTCATTTGAAAACCTTTTCAATATGTAAAGTCTTATGTCAATACAATCTAAGCCCTGTTACAAAAGATCCTTTCTTATTTAACTAAGTATAAGTTCTTCCGAAGAGAAACTTGCCTTCGGAAGATATCTAGCATAACTTCCGAAGCAAATTTCTCATAGGATAATTTTCTTCTCGGAAGTATACTAAGTCTCGGAAGAAGCGATTGAGGTAATCTCAGATCTACTTCCGAAGCACTTAATACTTTCCACTTGAAAGCAACATGTATCTTCGGAAGCAATTTATTTACCTTCGGAAATACATTTGCCTTCGGAAGAACTTTACCTTCGGAAATACCTTATACTCGGAAGAAGGATTTTACTGTGTAACGGAAATCTTTTGGGCCCCACTCTGTAAAAAGTAAAGATTTTGTTAATGATGTCGGATTATTTAAATGGCTTAACCTTACCGCCCCTGTCACATCATCCTCTGAACCCTCACATCATCTTATCCAAACCACCCTTTAAACCGCCATTTCACCCATTTAAATACTTCCGGTTAATCACTTACACTCTTTTTACCAAATTCACTGCCCTAAAAGCTTTCTTCTTCACCAATTTACCTCTCTCAAGAACTTTTCCTCTGCTACCTTTCCAAATGGCTCTAAACCCTCAGCACAACCAAGTCGCACTCCTTGACTCCTCAAGGGATGCCGACTTCTCTGATATTATCTCTTTCTTAGCCCAATCTTCATATTACACAGCACTGACTGTAAACCCTACCATTTACACCAACCAAATGTCCGAATTCTGGGCAAATAGTCGGGTTGAAACCCTAAATGGGGTTCGTGCTATCAGGTCAAGTGTATGTGGCCAAGAGTTGGTCGTTACTGAACAAATCATCAGGGAGCATCTTGAGCTCCATGATGAAGGCGCACCGACGGAATTCCCCAAGTCTGAGTTAGATAACTCTTATCTCCAAATGGGATACGGTGGAGATGTAAGCAGGTCTACAGTCTACAAATTCAACTTCTCCTACAAGTGGAAGTTCCTGCTACATGTGGTTCTCCACTGCTTATCTAACAAATCAGGGGGATGGGATCAAATTCCCTATGAACTCGGGTGCCTAGTTCATGGGTTGGTACAAGGCTTGCGCTTCAACTACTCCAGGTTTGTGCTGACTAACCTCATGGGAAATCTGCAAAGGGACACATTCTTTATGTATCCCAGATTTCTACAGCACATAATCAACTGCGAGCTAGATCAGAGTAAGCTTGTCTGTTCAGCTGCTCTATCTGCTCCTCAAATGAGGCCGACTATCTTCAAAGTACTGAAGAGAGTGTCTACCAACTACACTGGAAGGGATACCGCACTACTTCCAGGTATGATTGAGCCAATGGCTCCTGGTGACATCCCTGTTATCCCCACAGGTGATGAACCCACACCAGCAACAACCCTCACCATTCCAAATCTACCTTCTCCACCAATAAAAGTCACCTATCAGAGACGAACCAAACGAACCCTTGTTCAATCTACTCTGATTGAACAAGCCCCTCCTCTTCAAACCAAAAAGGCTAGAGTGGAACAAGGGGCTCCCACTCAGCCAGAGGTCCCCCAATCCTTCACTATTGACCTCAATATGGGTCTTGAGTCTCCTCAGTCTCAGACCCATGAGCCCATAACCCCAGCTGATAGCCCTCAGGGTGAGTCTCTATACTCCCCTGAGCAGCCACCAAGGGACAGCTCAATGCCTTTTGACATTGATCAAAGTCCCGGGTCTTTAGGTCTTCATTCCTTCTCTTTTACTGACCTATTGACCGGAGCTGGTGAAGAGACTATGTCTCTCCAAGGCAATGAAGTTGATCCACAACACCCCATTAAGGATCAACAGAGCCTAGAGAAACCTCTTGTCTCTAGCCCACACCAGCAAAGCCCACTGAGGTGAGTCCCACTGATGTGGAGGGGACTCATGTAGATTCAGCTGCCACTACTGAAGGAGCCTCATTGGATCCTCAGGACAGTGGTAACAATAGTCAGACTGAATCTACGGCAACCATGCCCTATGATGCCTCTGAAAGAGACATCATTGTGCAAGGGAAACCAGGGTGCCAAGAAACCACATCTGGTGGTGAGGATGAACATACTAGGTATGTTACCTCATCTCCCCGTGATTCTTCCAAAGAAGATGAGGGAAGACTGCAACTCACAATAAGAGACCTACTTTCTAAAGTCTCAAACCTTGAATCAAAGGTTAAGACTTTAGAGGATAGGTCTGCCACTCAGCAACTTGAGATTGAAAGTCTCAAGGTAAAACTAGCTGAGAAACAGATTGAGAGATCTGTTAGGCATGTACCCATTCAAGTCTCCTTGACCTCTTCCTCTAGCTCATCTACCTCTCAAGATGATGCTACCAAAAAGGGGGAGAATGTTGAGGAACTAAGTCAAAGACAGGATTCCACAGTCAAGCTCTCACTTCTTTGAGCTCAAAACAACAAACCACCATCTTCCCTGAGCCTCCTCCAGTTGTGATTCAAGTGGATCAAAGGATGCTTCAGGATCTAAATAGGATCTTCAACAAGTTCCTTTTAGAGTCCCTCATTGATCAACCCAGTCCAGATATGTCTGTGATATACTTTGGAGCTCAAGAGCTTCAAAGGTTGAATGCACCTCCTACCACTGTTGAGGAAGTTGGTCAACCTAAGGCCCAAGTGGAACCTGAGATTGATTTCGAAGGGGAAACTAGGACTGATGGCCCAGCAACTGAAATAGTTGGGACAGAAGGTGTGTTTTCACAGGCTTCCGAAGCACAATTTGAAGCCTCGGAAGAACCAACTCAAACTTCCGAAGCTGAAATTGCTGCTGCGGAAGGACTGTTCTCTCTTTCCGATGATCTAATAGTCACAGATGCAATTCTGGAACTTGCATCTGAGGTTAATAGGGAGGATTTTCTCAGCCAACCACTAGCCATTACATCTGCATTGACCTCAGCTCCTACCTCCACCATCCAACCTGAGTCTTCTACCCAAGAACCACCAAAGTCTAGCACTTCCGAAGACATTAAAGGTAAAAGGAAGATGACTTCGGAAGAGCTTCTGGAAGAAGAAAGGCTGGAGAAACTTAAAAGGAAAGGAAGACTGCCAACTGGGAAACTGTTAGCTGCAAGTTCAAAAGCAGCTGCAGCCAACCAAGAGGCAATCAACAATAGAAGAAGGGTGGAGGTAATTGATAGACTAGTCAGTCTAGGGGCTGCCTCGGAAGATGTACTCCTGCTACCATTAGAGGAGCTGATAGAGCTAGAAAAGGCAACCTTGCTGCAAAAACAGCAAAAAGAAGAAGCTGCAAGGTTGGCCTTGGAAGAAGAAAGGCTGAGAAAAGAAAGAGAAGCTGATCTGCAGCTCAGGAGAGAAAGGATCACTTTCCTACTCTCCAGAGGATTCTCTCAAGATGAGTTATCTCCACACAACAGTGACACGATCTTGTGGCTCTTTAACAAAGAGCAAGATCAAATGGAGAAGGAGAGAAAGAGAGCTGCAAGGGAGAAGCTGGTAGTGAAGAAGAAGAAGGAAGAAGAGGCTGGACTGTCTGCCGCCAAGAAGATAGGTGACAAAGCTTGGATGAAGAACTATCTTAAAGCTCACGGCTTCTCTGGCAGGCAAGTGGGTCCAATGTCTGAAAAGACTCTGCAACGACATGTCAGTGACATCAAGGCTGACATTCGTGCAGGGAGAAGAAAGGAGATGTATAGAAGGGGACAGGGGATGACCTTCAAAGCCACCTCTCAGCCAAATATCCAAACCCAACATCAACCTGAACCAATACCCTTTCCCTTCCCAATCAAAACTGAACCTGAACCTTTCACCCCTGAACCTACACCTTCCCATCTACCAACTCCCTCACCTCAACCACCTAAACTACCCATCATCCAACCTAAAGCCTTACCCAGAACCCAACCTCCTAAACCTACCCAACAACCAATCAAACCATCCCCTCAGCCTTCTAAACATCTCTCAATGGAGGAATTCAAGGAGATCAAAACCAAGCTCATCAACTGCACTACTCTGAGCGACATCTCTTGTGAGGAGGATACAGTCAACCTGACTTATGTTGATGGATCCTCAAGTTCCCTCACAAGAGATGAGTTTCTTGATCTGCCAAGAGGAACTTTGGACCAAGCCGCAAGACTCTTTGGCCTCAATTCAGATACATTGAATGAGGAAGAAAAGAAGCTGAGGAGAAGGCTGGTGACTCTGCTGGACACAAAGAAAGGAGATAGGGTACCAAGACAATCTCTTGTACCCAGAAAGAAGATAGTCCAGTGGAGGTTCGAAGACTCTTCTCACAACTTTGTTGTTGAGAGAGAGAATGGTGAGATTAACAGGCTGAATGCCTCATCTCTGCTACACTTAAGCAGATTCGATATTGCTGAGTTAGCAGAGAAACCATTCTCCAACCCCTCAAACTCCGAAGTAGCTGCTCACATCAGAAATCATCTAGGCAGCCTTCACATGGCCGAGCTCACTGCAAGAAGCAAGGTCGAAGAGGAGTCAAAACTGAGAGAGGAGGAGCAAAGGAAAGGATCAGCAACCAAAGGCAAAGCCTTTCTTCAAATGGTTGAAGGTCCTGAACTTGAGTCCATAGTTAGATGGGAGTATGACTACAACTCCCGTCAACTAACTCTCTTCAGGGGGTCACAACAAAGGGTACACGTCATTCAAAGTGATAGACTGGATCTCCTATCCACGAATGACTTGTACAAGCTTCTCAGCACCACTTCCGGGAAGAACAGAGAGACAGACAAATATCTTCTATCCCTGGTGCTGAAAACTTTGAGAAGTAGAGATAAGTGAAGTTTTGGTAGCATCAGCCTAGGGGGAGTTTGTTGGATCATAAGAGGCTGTTGCAACCAAAACAATAACACTTAGAAGATTTTGAGTACTACATGCAAAGGACTTCCGAAGCCAAGTGTGGGACTTCCGAAGGAAGAAAGAGTTCTTCCGAAGTCTAAGTGTAAAATACACTTCCGAAGGAGAACTCCAACTTCCGAAGGTAAAGAAGCTACTTCCGAAGGTTCAAGACTTGAAGACAAAGTTCTGAAGTCAACTTCCGAAGAATAAAGAAGTCCTTAAAGCCTCGGAAGCATAGAAGCATCTTCCGAAGTATAAGTGGCTTCGGAAGAACTTGTTCTTCCGAAGCCAGTTAACCTTCGGAAGAACACTTCTATTATCCAGTAGACATAAGTATGGTCTGTCTGACAGTCCGCTGCAAATCTCTGAGATACTGCATGGCGTTTTCTCAAAAGCCATGTAGTTGACCATACTTTAATCTACTGTTTACCTTTTCATGTTAAGTACAGTTGCCATCTTTAGTTGGTGACAAAAGGTAAGTCATGGACATGTCATGACTACCATATCTTAGATAATACTTTATCTAAGATACCTTAACTATAGCATTGTAGTATATGCTTTAGTCTTAGGTTTCCAGCTGGTATCAAGTATAACCGGCTGTAGGATCTAGTATATATAGTTTCTCATTGTAACTCTTGTTGTATGCTTGTAAGTGTCTTGTAATCTTGAGTTGAGAAATAATATATACAAGTGCCTTGAAAATATTCTGCTTGTTGTTACTTATTATATTACTATCAACTCTTGCCAAAGACATTGCTTCATCTTGTTTGAGTGACTATTATAAGTGAGTTTGAGAGAAAAACAAGTGTTAAGTGACAAAACCCGATCCTGCAGATGGGGAGAAGGCACTGTCTGCCACAGTGCAAGGGAGGACAGTCTTCATCACTCCGGCCATCATTAACCAACATCTACAGCTGGATGATGAAGAAGGTGAGGTGTCCTTCCCAAAAGAAGCTGTAAATCATTCTTTTGAGCAGATGGGCTATGAAGGAGATTTCTCTGTAAAGACCTTTAGGAAAGGGAAGGTCTCATCCCAATGGAAATTCCTGCTCCATGTGGTTATCCACAGCTTGTCAAACAAGCATGGTGGATGGGACCAGATTCCTGAGGATCTCTCCTTCATTGTTCATGGAATGGTTCAAGGGGTCAAGTTCAGGTATTCACAATTTGTATATACTAATTTACTTGCAAACTTAGACTCCTTAGAGTATTACATGTTTCCTAGATATGTTCAACACATTCTCAACTGTGAACTGGGCTCACAGTTGAGGGAAACAGGTAATATTCTTAAATTGGGACAGATGAAGCCCGGCATCTTTAAAATAATGAAGAAGCCAACTGTAGGCTTCTCTGGGGTAGAAACAGCCCTAGTCCCAAAAATGTTAGAGCTCATTGCTCAAGGTGACAACCTAGCAACACAAGCTAGTGTTGAACCCACACCTCTTTTGTCCCTACCATTAAAAAGACCACAAATCACCCTCACCTACCAAAGAAAATCCAAACGAACCCCTGCTCAGACTATTGAGTCTGTGCAGGCCCCCAAATACTCAACCTTACAGGAAGAAGTGGACACTAGAGCTCCCACTTCTCCTGAGGAGCAAACCACTCCCATTACTTCACCTATCAGGGCTGAGGTTCCTCAAGCTCACCCTGATGAGCTCAATAGCCCAACAACCTTAAGCCTTCACTCTGAGTCTCAACACTCAAGTGGACAACCTTCAGGGGACAGCTACCATCCCCAGCCTTTGGATCTCAACCAACCAATTCCCAACCTATCCTTTTACACTGATGAAGACTTAGGATTCAGTGAGTACCATGAGTCTCTCTTCTCCTCCCCTACTCAAAGAGAGATGAGTACCTCTGACTCTCCTCAGTCTATCCCCCATCAGTCACCTGTTACTGAGGTGGACACTTCTGAACCTGTTCAGGATGTCCATATGGAAGAGGCTCTCACTTTTGAAAGTGATTACATCATTAAGACCTCAACCATGGCAACTCAGCCCATTGGCATCTCAACTGAGGCTGCCAGTGAGCAGAGGAAAACCAGCAGCCAAGAAACTCAAGCTGGTGGTGAGAGAGAGGACTTTGGTCCAATCATCTCATCCCCCAATGAATCTTCTGATGAAGATGAGGGGAATTTGAGACTAAAGGTGCAAAAACTGTCAAAAACATGCACCTATTTAGTCTCTAAGGTTAGTCACTTGGAATCTCAGTGACTACCTTACAAAACAGGGTCAATGATCAGCAACTCCAGATTTCATATCTGCAGGAAAAACTAGCTGGGAGACCTTTAAGGAGAGCTCAACCAGGAACACAAGAACCTGTGGAAGTGAATTGACTTATCCTCCAGCTCACCTATGCAAGTGGGTGATGCTACCAAAAAGGGGGAGAAAGTTGTTACAACCACAGAACCTGGGAGTTCTTCAGAGAGAATGGACATAGAGGACTCACCATCCTCACTTGCTGTTGTGCATTCTCAGCAACTTCCTCAAGTTCACATTAATGTGGACTCTATAGACTCTCTCATCAGGAGTCTATTTGAGGAAGGCATACCAAGGGCTGTCTCATCTCCACCACTGGGAACTAGCAATCAAATCATAAGGTGGAGGTATGATGATGACAGAAGAGCCCTCATACTTCAAAGAGTTCAAGGCCAACAAGAAGTTTTTCAATTCCAAAGCCTGAGCTTTTATGAAAGACTGGATTTAGTCAACCTACCACTTGTCAATCCAAGCAATCAAGACAAGCTGATAGGCTGGCTCAAAGAATCCAAGACAGGATCATGGCAGAGTTCTCTCTAAGAAGGAGACTTAGGGAATCAGGCAATGTCATCGGTCAACTGGATGTTGAGGTGGACCCTAAGATTAGTTTCATAGGGGAAACCTTGACTGAAGGCCCAGTGACAGAACCTGAGACCCCTGTCTCATCATCAACAACTGCTGCTGAGGTCCAAACTCCATCTGAACACCTGCTGGTGAAGGTGTTTCTCAGCCTCTCTCTGGCCAGAGCATGGAAGCTACTCCAAGCAATGAAGGCCAAGCTTCAATCCTCCCTGAGTCACAAAGGTCTGTTGGTGACAAAGGGAAAAGGATAATGACTCCTGAGGAAATTGAGGAGGAAGAGAGAGAGAGGAAAAGGAGACTAAGGGGAGAAAGTTCCACTGGGTCATCTAGCTTCATGCAAGCTGCAATCAGGGCTGCCCCCAGACCAAATACTCAGGATGATGAGTTAAGGGCAGTCAGGATTACCTACTTACAGACCAGGAACTATGATATTGATGAGATCATCTCCCTCCCCTTAGAAGAACTGAATGAACTGGCTGACAGAGAAGTGTCAAGAGAGTTGAAGGAGAAAGAGGATGCAATGATACTTCTCCAACTCAAAGAGGAGAAGAGACAGAAAAGACTCTACAAGCATGCTCCTACTCTCTCACCAGTTCAAGAAAGTCCTGCACAAGAAGATGTGGTTCCACAAGAACCTCAGGTAGATAAAGAGGAAGATAGGATCAAAATGATCAACTACCTGAGTGCCACAGGCTTCTATCAGGCAGATGCACTTCTCCCTTTATCCTATGACTTCATTGAGTTTGAGTATTTAAAGCAACTTGAACTTGAGTTAGTCAAGGAAAGAAAGACAACCAAAAGGAAACTAAGGGAAGAAGCTGCAAAGTCAAGGGCCACCATTCAAAAGAATGCAAAGAAGTCTGCTGACAGACAAAGAATGGTGAGCTTCTTGAAGCTGTATGGATTCTCCGGAAGGAGACTTGGCCCCATGGCTCTATCCACTATGGATGAGCATATTAGGGTGATCAAGCAGAAGATTAAGAGTGGAGAACTTATTGACTTGCACTCTCTTCCAAGTCAAGTCCCACCTGAAGTGGAGGTCAAGTTTGAGCAACCAGAGACACCTCAACCAGCACCTCCAGCTGAGCCCCAGCAAGCTTCATCTTCTGATCCTAGGCAGGGTCAAACTCCCTCTCCTTCTGAACCTGTGAGGGAGGAACACCCAACTGAGAAAGACACTGATGATCAACATGGTGCTGCAGACCAGTCTTCTCAGTTAAAGACAACCAAGAGGAAGAAGAGGATGGCTTCTAAACCAAAGACAAAGAAGAAGAAGCCAAAGTCATCTACCTCTGCACCTCAGGCTGAATCAGATCAACCTGAGGAAGTGCATGATGAGGCAGCCCAATCAACTCCTATTCAAGTGGCTCCTCTAACTAGTGAGACACCCATCTTGTCCTGGACATACTCTACTAATCCAGAGAGATGGACTGTTATCAGAGATCAAGGTGTTGAGAATGTCTACTCATGGCAAGACATAATCAACTTACCTCTGCATGATCTCTTTGAGATGAGAAGATACTATGAAAGTCTTGATGATCCTGACCATCTCATGAAGAAAGGAATGGTCCTGATTGTACTGAAGACTACCAACATTTGAAGATCTTCTAAGTGTTTTGGTAGCATCAGCCTAGGGGGAGTTTGTAAGGATTCCTGAAGTCTGATGCAACCCAAAACAGCTTAAGTGTCTCAGCAAACATGCACTAAGTACTGAAGTGAAGAATGCTTCGGAAGTTTTACACAAAGCATTAGAAAATACTCTAAGTGTAAAATCTTCCGAAGCCAAGACCAATATCTTCCGAAGCCAAACATGAAGTCTTCCGAAGCTTCAGAGACAAAGTCTTCCGAAGCCTCATCCTATGAAGACAGATTTCTTCCGAAGACTTTTAGTACACATGCTTTATCTGATGTACTGTTCCATAAAGCACCTTTTCCGCTGCATCTCTGTAAAGTCACCAACTTACATGAGTTGGTGAAAAGGGCCTTGCTTTTGGTAACTGTACATTGAGGTCTTGAGTATTCAACTTTCCACTTTATGTACTTTATCCTTTTTGTATTGTAAAAGGATGTGAGCTATGGCATGTCATAGTCACAAGGTCAAAAGGCAGATATGCCTTTTGATCCTACAATTGATTTTGTTAGTGTCTAGTCAATTGTATCCAGCTGGCCTTCAAAGTATGGCCGGCTGTAGGTTGTAGTATAAGTATTTCAAGTTCTTGTATCTTTTCTTAATGCTTTGTAACACTTGTAAGAGAACTTGAGAAAGCAATATACTGCCTCCTTGAAACCCAACTCTCTTGTTCTGTCTCTTTACTTTACTTGTGTTCTTAGTATCATACTTGGTTACCCAGTTCACTGTTTGATTAGAGCTTAGTTATTCTCCTCATTGTGTTGTTGTGTTGTAATTGTGGTCAAGCCCTTAAACGGTCCTGCATTAGGTATGCAGGAATGAGGGGTGGAATGGAATGAACCATTGAGAGTGAATGAACAAATACATGTTTAGTTGGTAAAAGGAATGGAATGAACCATTACATAGTTGATTTCATTCCCTCAAATTCATTTCATCCACCACCTCTTTTTTTTTTCATTTCATCCCTTCTTCCATCATTAGTCACCACCACTCACTCACCCACAACAACAACCAGCGTCGCCGCCGATCACCACCGCCACAGTCGGTCACCATCGCCTCGGGAACAACACGGCCGGAAACCATCGAAGGCCACCGCCGCCACCGGGAACCACCGCAGGCCACTATTGTCGCCGGAAATCATGGCCACCGGAAACTACCTTCGACCACCACCGCCGCCAGAACCCACCCTTGGGCCATCGTCGCCGCCACTGAAACCACCGCCGGCCACCACCGCCTCCGGAAACCACCGCTGCCGCCAGAAACCACCGCCGGCCTCCGGTAACCACCTCCGGCCACCGTTGCCGCTGGAAACCCCCGCCGGCAACCGCCGCCTACGGAAACCATCGCCGGCCACCACCCTCGGGCCCCCGTCGCCGCCGGAAACCACCGCTTGCCACCACCCTCGGGCCATCGCCACCGCCGAAAACCACCGCCGGCAACCGTCGCCTCCGGAAACCACCGCCGGCAACCGTCGCCTCCGGAAACCACCGCCGGCCACCTCCCTCGGGCCACCGCCGCTGCTGGAAACCACCGCCGGCCACTGGAAACCACCGCCGCCGCCGAAAACCACCGCTTGCCACCACCCTCGGACCATCGCTGCCGTCGGAGACCACTGCCAGCCACCACCGCCTCCGGAAACCACCCTCGTGCCACGACCGCCACCGGAAACCACCACCGGCCACCACCGGCCACCACCATCGCTTGGAATCACCATCATAACCACTTTATATTTCATTGATTCATTTTTTTATATTTAACAAACAACACAAAGTAATGATTAATTTATCCCTAAAGGGTAACCAAACAGGACTTGAATGTAATGATTCATTTTATTCTTTCATCCATTTCATTACTTCATTCATTCCATTACCCTATACCAAACAGACCCTACATATTTACAATTTTATCCCCCATCTTCTTTAAAAACTTTATAAAATGTTACTTTTTTCATATTGAGTTTTTAAAGTTCCGGATTACCCCTATACAATCTTTACTTCAAAAACTAAATACTTATATCGTATTTTTATGTACGTGTCTATGTATACTCGAGTGCGTCTATGTATGTAAATTTTGTTAAAAAACGAGTCGGGTCATATATAACGTTTTCGTGCTTATTTTATGTATGCGTTAAGACGGTTTACGTTTCGACGTTCATCTACGTTTTGACGTAAATTTTATTTAGAAATGAGTCCGGTCAAATATAATACGTTTGAGTTCGTCTACGTTTCAATACGTTTTGCTTGGAATCACGTCGAATCAAATATAATACGTCTTCATTTGACTGCACAAATTCGAGTTACTTTATGTTTCGATATAAATTTAGTCAGAACCGAGTCGGGGAGATCGTCTTCTATACTTTATCACGCCGCATACGACGTCAACACACATGTTATTTTTGTTTACGTTTTGAGTCAGTCAACGTTTCAACGTAAATTTATTGAGAAAAAGAGTCAACTCAAATATAATACGTTTTACATTCAACGGTATAGATTCGAATCACTATAAGTTTCAACGTAAATTTAATTTGTAAACAAGTCAAACCAATTGTAGTCTATACTGCATCACACAATGTACGATGGTAATAAACTAGTTTAAAATCAAGTTGTAAAACGTCAAACCAAAAACACAGGCACGTGCATAGCACGTCCCACAATCCGTCAACTCGAATGACAAAATAGTCAAAACCCAAAAGTTAAAAACAACACAGCACCCTCCTTCATCGTTCAAAACTCAAAAGTCGCCGTCGTCATCTCTTCTCCGACCACCGTCCGCCGGAGCCTCCGTCATCACACACACACACACACACACCAATTCACCACTTAAAGCTCAACAAACAAACCCTAAGATCAACTTATCGAAGTGCTAACACAATTATTTACACATGGCAAGCACATCGCTTGCCGGATTGCAGGATCATCTCAAATTGGCAAGAGAATATGCACTCGAAGGCCTCTATGATACCTCCGTCATCTTCTTCGATGGCGCAATAGCTCAGATCAACAAGTAATTTCTTATCTCTTTTGTTTGATTACGGTTTTACGTACGGAAACCCTCGCATTGTGTTTTATTTGTGCGTATTAGTTGCTCGACGATATCTGTTTGAAGTGATTTAGTCATGGAGATGACTGTTGTTTTTTTTTTTTTTACGGAATTAGAGCAATTTTGATCGGAGTGTTACAGAGATCTGTTGGTAGATTAGGTTAAGTTAGGTTAGATTAGATTAGATTGTTTGAAGGAAAATTAGTTAGATTAGATTAGATTGTTTGAAGGAAAAACAGTTAGGTTAGATTAGATTGTTTGAGGAAAAACTAGTTCTAGATCTAAGAATGGTACGGTAAGTATCAGATCTGTTGCTTTTGGTCACATAAGTAGTTTTGAAGTGGAAGTGAATATTGAATAACTGCTATGAGTAGTTTAGGTTTTTGTTATCTTATTACTTGCTCTTTTGACTTGTTCGAGTCTTAGAAATAGTCTCTTGTAGAAATGCAAAGTACGGCTGTGTACGTTAGGCTCAAGTGGCAATGTGAGAGCCTTGTGCACCGGCTTTGCCTTTTTTTGTTGTGGTTTGTTATGAAACATGATCAATGTGATACTATGTTGGATGCAAACTGTTTTTTTACTTTTTGAAGGCATTTAAGCTCTCTGGATGATCCTATGGCTCGTGCAAAGTGGACGAATGTGAAGAAAAATCTATTAGAGGAGACTGAGGTTGTAAAGCAGTTAGATGCCGAGAGGGGGTCTTTGAAGGAGACTTTAATGGGTAGAAGGCCTTCTTCACCGCCAATTTCTGCAAAGAAGTCATCATTTGTGTTTCAACCGTTGGATGAGTATCCAACTTCTTCTGGTGCTCCTCCCATGGATGATCCTGATGTGTGGAGACCACCAAGTCGAGACACTTCAAATAGAAGATCTGTAAGAGCTGGTGCGGGGGGTTCAAGAAAGGCAACACAAGATGGAGTTTGGGCTCGAGGGTCTACCACGAGAGGTGGGGCGACTGCTCGTGGAGGGAAGGCTGGTGCTTCTAGCAGGGTTAACTCAGGAGCTAAAACATCAACTACTGGGAAAAAAGGAACTGGTTCAGGAAAGCCATCCACGGGGAAGGATGAGGCCGTGGTAAGTTTAGCTGTCTGCCTGTCTGCTTTTGTTTGTTCACTTAATTTTGTTGATTGTTCTTCATCATGTTAGTGCTCTCCCATGTAACTGTTTGTACAAAGACCTCTTGCTTTTGAATAAGTTAGTTTCGTATAGGAGATTTATCAATCTTTCTGCTAGTTAAAGGCTTTTACGGAACTTGTTCTCATCCTTGTTGAATATTCTCTCAGTGCCTGCTTTAGCATTATTAAAATAGATCAATAGAATCACTTTAGTTGAAGATCTGTTTTTTACATTTTCATCAATTAGTTTACCTGATTTTTCATCTGTAGATTTTTGTTGTTATACTCTTTCCTTCTGTACTTCAAACCTACATGATTGAAGTTGCCCTTATGTTTTATGTTGGCCTTGCTTGATAGATAACTTCTGATTTGTTTTTCAGCTTTACCACTTCTTATTTTTTATATAGTGGAAGTGGAAAGTCAACTGGTCAAAAGGTTTTTTTTATTGTTATTCTTATTATTTTTTATTTTGTGTGTGTGTGTTGTGTTGTTGTTGTTTTAAATGTCTGATTTCAATCTTTATGAGAAGCATAATAGTGTTTCTGTGAGGTGTAAACTCATATGTTTTGAGTTACTTTTAATTTGTGATTTCCCATTATATGAGAAGTTATGTATAAACCATTTTGTTACCAAGAACTACATACAAATGTAACTTTGAGCTTATATGGTGCCTCCCAAGATACATATATAGATAGAAATGTTCTATCAAGCAGAGAACAAGATTTGTAAAATAGTCATCTGGGTCTAAATGTTTTACAACATTCCAATATTTTTCATCTGGGTATGTTACCACGTTTAAGACTTTAGCTTGTTGTACATATTTTATACATCCTATTGAGTCTAATACGAAGATTTCTGTTTATATTGCTCATTCACTTATAATAATCAGAATGTTGACACTGAGGAGGGGAAGTCAAAACGTGGGCAGTATGAAGGCCCTGATGCCGACTTGGCTGCAACACTCGAAAGAGATGTCTTAGATGCCGCCCCTGGAGTCAGATTTGATGACGTGGCAGGATTGAGTGAAGCCAAAAGATTACTAGAGGAAGCTGTGGTTCTTCCATTATTGATGCCTGATTATTTTCAGGTATTTTACTTAGTTTGAAGGTTTTATATACCCTATTAAGTGTTGTTATACCTTTTAGCAGATATTTGATGTGTATTGCTTAAACTCATGATTAGCTTCAACTAATTTTGTTTAATTCATGGATGAAAGTTAAAAATAACAATTCTTTAGGCGGGAATCAAATCTTAATTTAGAATTTTCTGCATGTACATACATGCTTTGCCATGATTCTATTAATCTAATTGTATAATATATATACATATTAATTACAGGGAATCAGGAGACCATGGAAAGGTGTTCTTATGTTCGGTCCACCTGGCACCGGGAAGACTCTACTGGCTAAAGCCGTTGCTACTGAGTGTGGTACCACATTTTTTAATGTTTCTTCTGCTAGTTTAGCCTCCAAATGGCGTGGAGAGAGTGAACGCATGGTTAGATGCTTGTTTGATCTCGCCAGATCATACGCACCAAGCACAATCTTCATTGATGAAATAGACTCCCTTTGTACTTCCCGTGGGTTAGAGCTTTTTTCTTTTCACCTTTTACAACGCTTTCAAATCTATGTCTGTATAGTCATTCAAGCATTTAGCTATAACCAAGAGTTTTATGCTATTATGCCTACACATGTTTATGTACTTAGTGATTCTGATTACATTTTGGACCATTTTATTCAAGAAGTGGTTTTATTTGTGCAGAGCCTCAGGGGAACACGAGTCTTCTAGAAGAGTTAAATCTGAAGTTCTCGTTCAGGTAGATGGTGTAAACAACACAGGCACTAATGAAGATGGTAGTCGCAAAATCGTGATGGTTTTAGCAGCTACAAATTTCCCATGGGATATTGATGAAGCATTAAGGTTTGAACCTTGTCTTCTCTCAATAAATAAATATTTCTTACTAATGTTTGTTTCTTGATACATGGTTATTGTTATTATACAGGCGACGTCTAGAAAAACGAATATACATTCCTCTGCCTAACTTTGAGAGTAGAAGAGAGCTAATAAAGATCAATTTAAGAACTGTTGAGGTAAAGTCACTAAACTGACAATTTGAAATATTCATAATATGCACAGGTCTAACATCTGACTTTCATGTTTACCACAGGTGGCTGCTGACGTGGATATTGATGAAGTAGCTCGTCGAACAGAGGGGTATAGTGGTGACGATTTGACAAACGTATGCCGAGATGCTTCATTAAATGGAATGAGGCGTAAAATAGCAGGGAAGACACGTGAAGAAATCAAGAACATGTCTAAAGAAGATATTTCAAAAGATCCTATCGCCATGTGTGACTTTGAAGAAGCTATCACAAAGGTTCAGCCCAGTGTATCTGCCGCTGATATCGAGCGCCATGAGAAGTGGTTTGCTGAATTTGGATCTGCATAATATGGATCTGAATCGATGCAGATTCGTGAGCTGCCTTATTTATTTTCTTCTTTTAACTTGGTTTGCATATTTTCAAGTGTGAAAAATCCATGAATGCTGTCAATTCCTTTGTTTTGTGCATCTTAATGACTGTTGCACTGTTGTAACCTTATATTTAGTGTGATCATGTTTGTAGTCAACTAGTTTTTTTACCCGCCGCACGTTGCAGCAACATCACACACATAACGTGATAAAGTATAGACTGAAATCGACCCAACTCGTTTCCAATCTAAATTTACGTAGAAAAACGTAAAGTAACTCGAATTTATATCGTTGAATGAAAACGTATTATGTCTAACCCAACTATTTTCCAAACAAAATTTATGTCGAAAAATATACTTACAATCGCCCCAACTCGTTTCCGAACTAAATTTACGTCGAAACGTAGAGTAAATGAAAACGTATTATATTTGACCCGGCGCGTTTCCAAACAAAAATTACGTCGAACTGTATACCAAATTAGAAGGGAAAATTAAAGAATTTTATGTGTTTCATTTCTTTTTCTTTTCATTTCCTTTATTTTTGAAAGAAAAATTAGAAGGAAAAATTATTGAAAATTTTCCTTACATTTTTTTAGAGTTAATTACGCAAATGATCGCTGTGGTTTATACAAAATAACAAGTTTGGGTACTAAAGGTTTTAAGTAACAAGTTTGGGTATCGTGTTTTCAATTTGTTACGAGATAAGGTATTAACACTAACAGACGTTAATTTTTCTGTTAAATCTAAGGGTATTTTTGTCTTTTCACTTTACATGGACTGCTAATGTAATTTAAAGGGACTTTCAGTGTAATTCATATATATGAAGGACTGTTTGTGCAAGCATATATATTTATATATTACACCTTAGGTTACAGGCATTTCACCACCGGCATCGCCGACTCCCACCACCCCTGGCCCCTGCCGTCGTCGTCCCCACCACCGCCGTTCCCACCTGCGCTAGCCCTCATCATCTTCAGCTTTTTAAATGAAATATCACCACCATCTCACCACCATCATCATCATCGGCATCATCATCATCATCTTATCATCATCGCTCAATTAGGGTGTTCAATGGTTCGTTGGTGGTTTAGATCTCGATTAGGATTCAGATTTCTTGTAAACATTATCGATTTATTGTGAACAACAGAGGGACAAGCAAAATTCTCGTGACCAATGCTTAGTTAGGGTTCAGATCTCGACTACGTGTTCGATGATAGCCGGAGGCAGGAGGGTTGGCGATGGAAGGTGGAGTCGTTGGTAAGATGGTGGTTAGATAGTGACAATAGGGACATGGTGGCTAGATAGTGGTGATGGTGGTGATGGTGCCTGACGGGGAAAGGGGGAGGGTAGGTTGGGTTTTTTTTTTAAGTTGCAGTTAATTACACAATGGTCCCTGAATCAACAAAGGGTATCTTAGTCATTTTGTTTAAATCTAACAGAAAAATTAACTGTCGTTAGTCTTAATACCCAATATCGTTACAAATTTAAAAACACAATACCCTAACCTGTTACTTAAAACTGTTAATACCTAAACCTGTTATTTTAAATAAACCACAGAGACTATTTATGTAATTAACTCTTTTTTCTAATTTCCTTCCTTTTAAAAAACTTGGAAAACAAAGTATTTTTGTGTTTTTTTTTTTTTTTAACATTTTCATCCTTTTAAAAAAAAACTCAGAAACACAATTATTTCTCATTTTTCATTTATTTCTCTTCTTAAATGAAACTCGAGAACACAACGTTAATTCCAAGGTTAATTTCTCCCGTGAACCTTCAAGTCGACCGGTTCAATCTCTAATCCGGTTATAAAAACATTACCTAAGTATCGTGTCCCCACCTTATTCACATATACGTTCAAAATCAAAACAAGCTAAAACGTAAACTCTCTCGCTCTTAACCCCACAACAATTTACAATCCCAAAAGCACGAGTTATAAAGTCCCACTCACACCAAACCACTGCAATCGTATCTTCTGAACACCATGACCTCCGGAAGACCCGACCCACCACCACCACCACCCACCTACCCATACGACCCCCTCCCCCACACTCCACCACCACAACCACCCCAATACTACGTCGTTTTACCCTTCTACGCCTCCTCCGGCCACCGTAGGCTCCGTCGCCTCTGCCGCCTCTACCTCCAATACACCGTCTCCCTCCTCCTCATCTCCGCCGCCCTCTTCTTCCTCTGGCCCTCCGACCCCTACCTCAAAGTCGTCGACCTCCGCCTCCACCGCCTCAACGTCCACTCATCTCCGATCTCCGTTGATATCGTGCTAGGCGTACGGATTCAGGTTCGTAATCCCGATGTTTACTCGCTTAACTATCAGTCGCTCAATGTCTCCGTCGAGTATAGAGGAGAGCACCTAGGGTTTGTGACTTCGGATTATGGATCCGTGAAGGCGTTCGGTACGTCGTATGTTGATGCGACGCTTGTGTTGAACGGAGTGGAGGTGGTTTCGGAGGCGGTGTTTTTGATCGGAGATCTGGTGAAAGGTGCGATTCCGTTTACGACGGTGTCGGAGATTCGTGGTGGTTTAGGTGTTCTGTTTTTCGATCTTCCGATTACGGTATGTGTATCTGTTTTGTTGATTGAATCGATTTTGTAAGCAATTCGGTAGTAGATTGAATGATTGATCATTGCAGTTCGTAATTTGATTGCAAGTTGTACCTAATAAATAATAATCACTTGCGAGTATTGCTTATTTGATTAATATTTTATAGATTGAATGATTGATCATTATAGTTCGTAATTTGATTGCAAGTTATACCTAATAATCACTTCTTATTACTCTTTTGACAGTGCGAGTATTGCTTATTTGATTAATATTCTAGAACGGTATGCTATTTGTAGTTTCATTTTAGTGTTTGATATATGTGAGGATTTGAGTGTCTTTGGCTCTTGGAGATGTGGCACCAGTGATGTGATCATGAGTATAATCTCAACCAAAGCTCATAAGTTAATAAGATGTCCACTTTTTTAGTAGTTACGTCTAATTAGGTGTCGATAGTGACGAGGCTTGATTAGGGGCCGGCCCTAGCCTTTACTCGGTTGTGATTATGGAAAGTTTTCATAATTACGTTTTCTTGTTGATTCTAGTATTTTAAATGATGATCATTGTACTTTTAATTCTTTGAGCAGCTTAATAAAATGCAAACCATAGATGCCGCTTGTGGACGTAGGTCACGCTGACCGGACCATGTTAAATCCTCGTGTCTTATCTTTTGATTATTGTGGCGTGTGCATGTGTGTTTGATACCCTAACATTAGGGTGTCTTGGGCTTCTGTTTATATTTCACTCAGTAGTTATGTGTAATCATGGTCTAGTACAGTTCTATTCAGTTTCTTGGTAGATAATGATTGGTTTTCAGGTCTTGTTGTGTCAAGTTGCATTCTTTGTAACCCATTTTTCACTCTTGAGTAATTAAAGCATTTTGTAAACATGAAATTTACTAATTTAAAGTAGTAGAAATTGAATATTCATTTAGTACACATTTCTGGGTGCATATTAAGCACATCATGATCTATATCTCGCTTGCAGCCCAGGATTTTTGTATTAGATATCGGGAATATAGTTGTCAGCCACAATGTTTATATTACTCCCTAGGCAACTTGTATTTTGCAATGATCATTAGGACTATTTGGTTACTTGAAAAGGATCTGCACCTGCTCCATAGAAGCTTGTGCATTTTTTTTGCTCTTGTTGCTCTGCGTGCTTGATATCTGTCATTCTGTCTCCAGCCTAGAAGTTTTGAACTAAAATTGAAGGCAGTCATGTTATACGTTGTTTTGTTTTGTTATCCTAGCATCTCGAAGTAACAAGGGTCAACTTATGCATACTGGTGACGTGATTATAGTAGTTTTCATTTCAACTTTTGACATGATTATAGTTTTTTTCAACTCAACTTTCTATCATTGTTTGCATGCTAGAATGACATCACCTTTTTAAAGCATTGTCAAATGAGGATGTTCATGTTTTTGATAAGAATATGGTCAGTTTGATGATTCGTGCATGTATAGCGTATTACAGAGAACATTGAATTATGCATTTGTGCTTTATGCATTTATCATGAATCTTTAAATTTCATCTGGGAAATGTTTGTTTCTGATAATATTACAACCACTTCTTGTTGTTGATGAACAGGCCAAATTATCGTGTGAGGTTGTAATGAACACAAACAATCAAACAATCGTACGACAAGATTGTTATCCTGCGGTAAAACTAGACACTTTTTTCCCTTTTTTTCACTTTCGTTATATCAATTTCCTCTTTTATGTTTGTATATAATTCTGAGATTCCGTGTTGCAGTGAACTCCTATATCTGGGTTACAAAGGGAATTAATGCACCATAAATAGACAAAGAATCAAGGTATGTTATCTGCTGCTAAGGTTATGTGTGATTATCGTCTCAGAGCTGTCTCATATGATAACTTATGTAAATATAACATCATACATGCATTCTGGTTTATATATTGTTATTAGTGATGTTGGATTAAGATGTATTGATTTTCAAGATATCTTAACCAACATTCATATGTATATTTTCATGGTAACAATCATTTATATGTATTTAGATGGAAACTTGCATACTAGTTCTTTTTTAGGGTGTCAAACGAGTCAAAGCAAGCAGATCGGTACCTTAAATGAACGAGGACCGTTTATGTTTGTTCATATAGTATTAATCCGATGAATGAATGAACACTTAAATAAACTGATGTTTATTAAGAAAAGGAATGTGTTCATGTTCGTTTATCAATTTTCAAAATGAATATGAAAGAACACCGGTTAAAAAGAAACAAGGTAATTTAAATTAAAGGCTAAACATTATATCATTATGCAATACTTAATATTTATAGTAAACAAGAGTGTAAATTATACAGGGTTAAAAGTCTTAAAATAGGTGGGACTCGATGAATATGTAAATTTTAATAAATCTATAACTGTACCTTAATGGACGAATGTATAAAGAATGGTAGTAATTAAAAAAGTCCTAATAACTTAACATTCGAGTACCCAATGGTAGTAATTAAGAGTATTCCAATTAAGTTATGTATATTTTTATTTGTTTTAATTAGATCACTAATATTTTTATTTGTTACAATAAAGTCACTAAAGTTTTAAGAGTATTCTAATTAAGTCACTTATATTTTTTTAATTCTTTAAATAATTTGCAATTTTTCTTAAATAATTTAGTTTTTTTATAAATATTGTTAATTTGTAAAAATTTTCAATGTTAAAAATATTTTTCAATTTATGAATAACCTAATTAGAACAATCTTGGAACTTTGGTGGCCCGATTGGGACAAAATTTGATAAGTGACCTGATTTGGACAAACAATATTTATAAGTGATTTAATTAGAACAATTCTAAAACTTTATTACTATTTTACAAAGTTATTTTTTTTTATAAAATAACTTAATAGACTTAGCACAATAGAAGGGTTCACAAGCATCAACAACTAAACACAAACCATACACATATGTTACACGTGAATTGTTTGGCGTTCAAGCCAAGGTTTCTTGCTCGCACTTTGTATGACCAAACTTATGGTAACGGTAGCACCCCACTTATTAGAATTCGGACTAGAGAGTCAACTACTCATTCATTATAGCTTCCTTGTGGATCACTTTGATTATTGCCATTGGATTCACCATCAAAACCTCCATGGGATCCACCATAAGATCACCTACGACTAAATCGAACTAAAACTGTGAGGGGCGGGCGCCTGAGGGCGTGCTGGCTGCCATAACGGACCGTATTAAGTATGGTGCTTGGGCTCTTATCATAGGGAATGATGAAACACATTTGGGCTCTTGGATTACACTTTAATTTAGTTCATTTATATACTTTGCACCTCTCACTAACTCATTAGCATGAAGGGCAATTGATATTATTCAAGCATTGTTATGTTTTACACCTTGATTCAAAAGGCAGTTGATATTATTCAAGCACTTTCATTGTGGTGGACCTTTGATTTAAAAGGAAAATTATATTATTCAAGCACTATTATTGCTAATGTTCAATATCAACAAACCGATTAGCATGAAAATTGAAGCTCAGTTTCAAAAATGTCGATTCGAATTAACATGTGTGTTGCTGCCTCACGTTCTACATCTGATTGGACGTTTTGAAAAATTAAAGTCAAAATCAACAAGTTAAAGAACACACACTTATTGTGTGTTGTCATGGGATAATCTTTAAATAGAAATTCAACTTACTGTTTGACCTAGAAGGATACGTCGATAAAATACCTATTGCTTGAAATCGACATCAAGTTCGAACAAATCACAGATCTAAGTATGGCCGTAAACGAACCGAACGAACGCTAACGGGGTCTTGATTGCGTTCGTTCATTAAGAAAAATAATTTGTTCATTAACTGTTAACGAACGCTTACCGAACGAGATTTTTTGTTCGTGTTCGTTCACTAAGAAAATAAATTTGTTCCTAAACTATTCAAGAACATAAACGAACGCAGACGCAGACAAGCGAACGCACACAAATATTCATACTAATATAATTCAAGTTTAATAAAATAGTGCATTAACATAGAATATCTTAAAATTGATAACGACGGAAAATCACAAAAACACATCTCAAACATAACTTTTAAATGAACAAACACAAGCGAACGTTAACGAACACATTATCAAACGTTAATGAACACATTATCGAACGTTCACGAACATAAATGAAGAAATGACAACTTTGTTCGTGTTCGTTCGTTTAACTAAACGAATGAAATTTTTTGTTCGTGTTCGTTCGTTTATAAACGAACGAACATAAATAAACTTTTCCGTCGAACGGTTCACGAACTGTTCGTTGAACGTTTAGTTCATTTACAGCCCTAGATGTAAAGACCATTACATGTGAATCACACTATAAGCGGGTCTTGTGATAAAATCAGAAAGGAATTATAGGTTTCATTATTAATTTTAAACGAAGCTATAGTCATTTTATATAAACAGTTATTTATTTACTGGTTTGAGTTCTCGTTTTGCAACGAACTATATCGTGTCCAAACTAAAGCTACGATGAATTAGATATCGATGCTCGAAGTTGAATGGTCGGAATGAATAAAGTGAAACTTGGGTGATTATAGTAGGAAATTTGATTAACATGGACGTTTTATGTTTTGACCAAGTCTTTTAATAAATATTATGAATGTTTATTATGGATCATAATTTTTATTAAAATCGGTATTAAACATGTCATGAATAAAATGAGAGTTTTAATTTGGTCTTATAAAACATTTCATAAATCAAATGAAAGTTTTGGTTGTGAATCATAAAACTCACATTAATGTGAAATCTTTAGCATGAGTATATAACTAACTCATGAAATTTACTCTCTTGAGATTCAACAAGTTTTATAAAAATTTAGAGAGAGACACTCTCTAAATTGTTCTTCCTACACCATCATCTTTAACCTTTTTTTCACATAACATCATTACACATATTTTACCCAGTGATCTCTCGGGCCTGAGGTACTTTCCGGCAGTACATACTGCTTTGGTTGTTGTACCCTGGGAGACAGACGCGTTGTCTTGAGTAGAGACGCGAAATCTGTTTTAAGGGATCCGTGTCTAACACGATCCTCAGACACAACCGTCAATATTTTGTTTGTTAATTGTTGCAGTCAAAGAGTATAGTTGAAGATTCGAATGCGATGAAGACTCATGCCAAGAATATTATATAAAGACTCGTTGGAGTATATACTAAAGACGGATGTTTGAATCAAGTTTGGTACATAAATATTGTTTATATTTATTTTTCTAGTCGTATTTGTAAACGGTATTGTAATAGAATATTTCTCATGGCTAACGAGAGTATCGTTACAATTACCATCTTTTAAAATAAAAGTGAACGTATTTCTTACAAAGTTTAATATAAAAAACTTGTGTGTGAAAATTAACTTAAATTAATACTAACTCACTGATTCCAGACTTAGATCACATGTGATTTTAGTTAGATCACATGTGAGTAGTTTTATACTAATTCATTTTTAAATACACGTGAGATGTAAATGATTGGGGAGCATATGAAATTAAATGAATGGTCAAAACCTATTCTCTTGTGTTGAGTATTTTAGTGTAATTAGAGATTGCATGTGTCATTCAAATAAGAGTGCACGCTTGTTTGAATGTCATCGGGACTGACGGGGGTTCGAGGGCAGCGCCCCCGAGCGGGGTCCAAGGGGCAGAAGCCCCTGGCTGGGGTCAAGCTGCCAGGTCAGCTTGAAAATTTTTTATTTTGAACAAAAGTCCTTCATAAAAAATGCATTAGAAATTCGTTTTTGACTAAAATTGTATCATTTAAACTTGAGGGACTAAAGGTATAATTTGTTCAAAACCGCAATAGCAGTTATCTTGGAAAACTTCAATCCCGTTTATGTTGGTATTGGTTTTAAGAAGAGATAGAATTGAAAAAAACGAAAATCACAAATAACATCCAAAATTCATACGAAATATTGAATCAATTCTGATTTTATCCGGTCAAACTATTGGTATACACTCCAATTATTTGATCTGAAAGTGAAATCACACGACTTCAGAATCATCCGATCGTTGCTGTATTAAGACATTCCCCAACATCTTGCTCTTTCAGAAAAGAAGGCTCTCATCGAACTCGCCCATACATATATTTGTATATATATAAATAAATTGTTAATTAAATAAATAATTATCCATAATAACATTAAAAGAATAAACATTTGTTTAACATTTAATATTAACTTGACTTTTTACCCGTCGCGCGTTGCGGCGGCATCAGACTCGGCGTGATAAAATATAGACTACAATCGACTCAACTCTAAATTAAATTTACGTCAAAACGTAGAGAACTCGAATTTATACCATTGGATGAACCCGTTTAATATTAAACCCCAATCTTTTTCAAATAAAATTTATGTCGAAAAGTAAACCAACTCTAAAAGTAAAAATAAAAAAAAGCATTTGTTGCGATACCATAAAGCAACTCTTTTCTTTTTTTAAATTAAGGACGCGTGATACGGCGCTTTTTCAAACCTTGTTACGTGCGTTACTACGGTGACGTTGACGTGATTAAGAACGTAAAAGAAACGTATGAATTTGCAACGATTTGATATAGATAGGAAAAAAAATACTATTTCTAGTATGTTACAGCGTAAATAACACCTAACATTGGCGCGATAATCACTCAACCAAAACTTAAGTGGTTGGAAAAAAATATCAAAAGAGTAAAAGAAAAAAAAAGAAAAAGTTGCAACTCGTTAGATTCAAACCGGGGATGGTAGACTAAAAATCCTAGTCCTTAATCACTCCAACCACAACACACTATGTTTTATGACTTTGAAATATAAAATATAAGATGACTTTAGGATGATAAAAAATCAAAAGAAAAACCCACCGACCTTTACTTTTAAGTATAAGTATAATATCTAACTACCGTTATTTCTCCAAATACAAAAACTAATATTTCAGGATTTGTTATAGTTATTCTATAAATAATTACACAAACAATAATGATTAGTGTAGATGTGTTTAACCTTTAACACTTTGATTGACTTAGGTTGCTAATTGTGTACCCTTTAGGATCTTACGCCATTAGCAATATCGTTATATGTTGACTATTGGACATCTAGATTCAACATATAAAGAGTTAAAAGTACACAGATAGTCTATATGGTATGCCAAAATTATGATTTTAATCCCGTAAATTTGAAAATCTAAAGATTATAGGATGTAATATTGAGACGACATATGGTACTTTGTTGATACCACAGCCTTGAGTGGTAACACCAAGTTGCTATAGACGATATCACAAGAGACCAACCTGACGACACTAGAAGATCATTCCTCTCTCTCTCTCTTCATTGTTGTGTTAAGATCATCAACTCTTCTATCCTTTGCTTAATAATTTTGAGGAATTTTTCATTTAAATTTTATCTATTTCATTCTTTTAGCTTTTTTAACTTTTCTTTTCTTTTAATTTTAAATGACAAGGATAAAATTATCATTTATTACGATCTTTAACAGTTTTTTAATTAAAATCTTGAAATTACAAAATGAGTAAGAAGAAATTAAAATATTCAAGAAATTAAAATATTCAGTAAGTAATTGTTTTATTGTTAATAAATATTATTTGTAATAGAAAATTAAAAGATGAGATATAGTATAGGGCAAAAGATATGATAAAAAAGTAAAGAAGGATATTAGTATGACATTAACACAAAATAAATATAATTAAAAAATAAGTATATATACGTGCGAGAGGAAGATGTTTTTTATATAAAATACTAGCCTAACCACCCGCGTGTTACACGGGTTGAAAAAATTAAAGTAAATATAAATAAAAACATAAATTATCAATTACTATTAATAAGTTTGTAATATATACACATGTGAAGATACATTAAATAGATATGTATACATGTAAATTATATAAAAGAATTAAATACATAGAGAAATAATATTAATGTTTACAATCTCTAAAATTTTTTTGTATATAAATCTTTAATAAGATTTTGTTAACAATTTCCCAAACTTAAAAAACCATCTTTTCAGAATATTCTCATGTATTATAAAAATAAAAATTTAAAATTTAAAAAATATATGTTTTATAAGATATTCAAAAAATATATACATTAAATAATTGTTCACAATTTTTTTTATAGATTTTAGAATGTCAAAACAAATCTTTCTTTTGTTTTACTCTTTATCGTATTGGATTGACTCACTTTTAGCAATAAAAAAAAGTTTTCGCGGGTGGATATTTACTTTTTCAATTTCTATTTCAGTTCTATCATTAGTTCATAACATTTCCGAATATATGGATTGGTCTCTGGCTTAATAACAATTCGATTAGTTGAACACTAAAAACTGGTTTTGATGTATGTAAAAATAGTTATATAATGGTATATAATGTATGTAAATATTATACGATATTGTGTAAATATAAAACATTTTTAAAATCTTAATCCAAAATCTTATATTGATTGTTATTATTAGAAAATAATTTTAATATTCAAATTGTTTGTTTTAAATTTTAAATTTTAACTAATTTAGTTAGTTATTTTTGTATAAAATTTTTAATTGAATAGTAGTTAAATTTAAAATTTGAAGTTTCTAAATTTACATTTCAATCATTACATTTAAATTATAATTTTAGAATCTTGTTTCATTAGACATTAATACTATATAAATAACATCCACAAGTTTCCTTCTATAACCAAATATTGCTAATATTATGCCATGTGGCAATTGTGTGCTATGAAAATGTCATGTGGCAACACAATACTTAAAATTATGCCACATGACTAAACCCTTTTCATTTATTATATATAAAGATACGTTGGTTTGTATGTGAGCAATGAGAAGGTGCTTTGCTTGATGGGTTGGGTATCCTAGACTAAACCAAATGGTATCATCTTTATCTGTTGTCTCTACAAATATATTATAGTTTTAATGATATCAAGGGTGTATATTTCAATGGTTGAGGATTTAAGTTTAAGATGTATATTAAAAAAAAAATTAAAGGAAATATGGGTTAGACATCCCAAATTAAAATATATATGTTCCCTTTAAACCGCTAAGATTCATGTGTTTTGTTTACTCTTTCAAAGAATAAATATGTTTTACTTTTACAAGTGTATAACCATGTGTGTGTATGTATAGTATGTATGTATATTGGCCATATACATACATATTGAGATCTTGTTTACACTTTAGAGATCCTACAAACAGTTTTTCTATAAGTGAGATTATATTGAGTGTTTTTGTCTATACATATATAGTTCTCTATAAGTGAGATTATATTGAGTGTTTTTGTCTATACATATATAGTTCTTGGGTTGTTAAGATTCTAATAACAATCATTTTAAATCTTTGGATAAAACGGTTAACACAGGCAAATGCACTGTTGGTGTGGTTAAACCAAGGTCGAGTATAGTTGTGAGGTCTAGCTAAACATAGCATCACCAATCTCATCTCAAGTTTAAAATCTAGTTGTAACACACAAGGAAAATCTATGTTAGAGGGCACAGAAGGACTAATCCCCAGGGGCACTCTAATGCTTACATCGATAACTTATATAAAGGGTCATATCAGACATGTATATTGTTGCTACAAGAGAGTCACTTGGTTAGTGATGAACGATAAGGACCTGCTAAGATTATTAAAAAACACTGTTAGGTTCACCGCAGGAGGAAGCCACCTACGATCCACCTCCAGTGTGAGAATCAGGAAACAAGTTAAGGACATCAATTATAAGCTCAGAGTGAAGGTGAGGGAAGTTGGGAAGGATACCTTCGAAAACCATGCCTCTATTTATAGTGTGGATGGTGGTTTAGTGCTAGCTTTCGAGGAAACATGCTCCTTCTTTTTAAGGTAGTTGCCTTCTTACTTTCCTTATACCTTTTGTTGATTGTGGGTTTGTTACCTTTTGGTATAATTAGTTGACTACCTTTTCTAAGGAGATGGTAGTTGTCCACTGTTCTTTGACGTTTTTTTATACCAAAACACACTTCTATAAGGAAAGGTAGTCAACTAGTTATATACTTACCTATCGTGAGTGTTTCTAAGCTTGGCTTACGACCAGGATATTCGTCTTGTGGCAAGGATGTTCAGCCTAGTTGTTTCGATAATGTTTATACTTACAATATCATATATGATAAAAAAACAAAATGCTACCATAAAATATGATGTTTATCATGAGAGAAACCCATCATCAGAGAGCAGATGGAGTTCTTTGAAAAAAAAAGGGAAAGAAAAAATAAGTTGGTTCTCTGAACAAGGTGAGAGACAAAATGTCTAATTGATATTTTTTTGCATGGTAAATGGGGCGGATCACTTTAAAGGCATTATGATGTATTTATTGTGTTTATTGTTGTTCCTTGCGAGATCTTGGTTGATCTTTCGTATTCTATATTACGAGGAGTTGAGACGCCAGACAGCCATGCTATGTCTGACTTGCCTTGGGGGTAGGAAGGTTTCTTTTTGGTTGTAATATGTTGACTTTCTTTCTTTGATCACATCAGCCTAACGCTACAACTTATCTGTACGAGCTATGACTTGTCCTATCATCCTTTTTTGCTTAAAAGTTAACATGAGATAATTTCACCTTTAATTAGACTAACATTGGGCTAGCTGACAAAGCCATGCCATGTAGCTTGAGACAATGTATGGTTAGGTAAAAACCAGACCATATAGTTTGAGGTAATATAGCACAATCCAAGACAAGATCGTCCAAAGCCAAACCAAATAACTTAAGAGAAAAGAACACATGGCAAGACAAAGATGTGTAAGACCAAACCAGTTAGCCGTAAGAAAAGGCACACGATAGCATGAGGTGCCTCTTTATAGTTGTAAACCTGTGTACGTTATTGATAACCTCATCGAGTGGATTACACTTTATACGGGTCTAAGTTAATTATGTAAAATTTAACTCTTTAAAACAATGATAAATTTGTTGTTTATTTCGAAAACAACAAACACACGTCCTTTTGACACATAATGATCCACGAGACTGAGATCCTCCACCTCATAAAGGAGACACACCATTATATAACATTAATTGGTCTACCACCCAATACCCGATCTTTCAGGGCTCGAATAAAAAATTATATATCATATATTTACATATGTCTTAAGGAAAAATTATATACTTTTTCAAACACTTAAACTCATTAATTTTTTAATTATTTTAACCTACTATAATTTATCCATTACTAAAATTTAAACCCACTTTAAAATTCAAACAAAAAACTTGCTATTTGAGATGGGCCGATAAAAAACGATTAGAAAACAAGAGCTCAGGGCAATCGATTGATCGAACTAGGGTCTCATTTTTTCTACTCGTGGATGCCCCCAAAAAATTTTGACCATCCTTACCGACTGTCGTGTTTATATGAAAGATATGTCACTTGAAACTAAATCCGTATGTCAAAGCTTGATTCTTATTTATTAAACATAGAAAATCACCATAAATACGAACAAACAAATTACCTTAACGATTACAAAGCTAACATTACAACTCTCCAGGGACTGCAGGGGCCACTAGGGTAATTTTTTAACGGTCAACAAATGCTTTTAAGTATTTTAAGTACTTTTAAGTATTTTAAGTAGGCTGATAAAACAAGTATTATCGTGTTTAACAATTAACATGTTAGAAATGATGTGCGTAACAAACGTATCAAACATGAAAAATGACTTCTTTAACTACCTATATATTATGCCTATAAGTTTTTTATATGTTTTTACGAACCAAGAATAAGAAATAATGAAGTCTAGCATCCTAATTTTAATATTTTTTAAAAATATAAAAAAATAAAATATCTTTTTTATTAAACAGGTTTAATCGTGTTATAAACAGATCGGGAATTGTCAGCCCTACGTTTTATGTTCGGTCACCCGCGTAAACCCAATGGCAAAAGGCCACCCACGCCCGCTAACACGCATAGCGCTAGTGACCCGGCCCACTGTAGTAAAACCACTCGTTCACACATATTGCATTAAGTGAAACTTGAACCCATAACCCTCAATTTGGAAAATCATGGGCTGCCTCCTCCCAAATGCCTGGCACAAGAGTCAGTAGGGCAACAAGGTCGCTCTGATGTAAATTATATCATATAATGAACTTCAAATTTATATAAAAACAAGCATGCTATGAACTTTTCAAAATCACATGTGAAAACAGTAGGAATCGGAATCCATGTATTGGTTCAGCTAATCTAAAATATTTTAGAAATACATACATGTTGTATACATGAATACAATTTATTCGTATATAAATACATTGCACATGAATATGCATTCATGTGTGGATTTTGGATTTTAACGTGTTTTCACATGTGAATATCCAATTCTCTAGCAATTTAAAGTACAAAGTACAAAACAAGAAATTAAAGATCTATATGAAATGATGAATATGTGTCTCAATATAAGAGAATAAAATGATTGCTATTAACATAAACTATGTAAAGTAATACAAGTTTTTAAAAAATATATTATACTACTTTTTAAAAGCAAGATCGGTGGGCTACCCACCGGTCGTCATGTGACAGCATCTCGTTGGCTCTCAAAAAACATTTTTTTCTTTTTTTAGATTTCCGCTCGGTATACGTCTATATATATAAATTTGTTTTAAATCTATAAAAGAAACTTGCTTTGTCGGACCTTCGCGTGTTCGAACCTCACGACATACCCTTTGTTTTTCTTTTCCTTTTTGTTTAAACAACTTTATATAAATTGTTAGGCCGCAACGTGTGAGTCGCAGTATTATTCTCTATCTATGTAAAGAACCATGGTCGATGCTCTTTGCCCCCCTCAACTTTTAAAAAACTTTGTAAAATGACATTATAACCATGTTGAGTTTCTAAATTTTCGAATTTACTCCTATGCACTTTTACTAAAAAGACCTAATTTCTTGCATTTTTATTTTTATGTAGGTGTCCATATATATTTGAGTTTGTCTATGCTTGAACATAAAATAATTTGTTTAGAAAATAACCGGATTTTTATATAAAAAGGTTTACATGCTTATTTTTATATATATTTTGAGTTAGTATACGTTTCAACGTAAATTTTATTTGAAAACAAGTCAGGTTAAATATAACACGTTTTCATTCGACGGTATAAATTCGAGTTATTCTAAATTATAACGTAAATTTAGTTCAGAAACAAGTCAGAGCGATTATTGTCTATGCTTCATCACACCGGAGATGGTGCCACAACACGTGCTTGTATTTATGTACATTTTGATTTGGCTTACGTTTCGACTTAAATTTTGTTTGGAAACGAGTAGGTAAAAAATAATGTGTTTCCATTCGTGGGTAAAATTCGACTTATTCTACTTTTCGCCGTAAACTTAGTTCGAAAACAAGTCAACTCAATTGTAACGCCGTACGACACGGCCTTCGAGCATTATCGAAAGGTAGACGGGTATACCCCTGTTATGCACGACCAAGTTACTTCCCAGGAGTTTAGCATTGAATCTTGTTCAAGCCCCTGTGCCATTAAAAGGAGATCCCGATAGATTTGGTTTACCCCGTATTTTGCCACATACGTGGGTTCGGTCCTCCAAGCCCCCCCCCCCCCCCCCCACCCCCAACACACCCCACCACCCACCCACCAAATAAAACCATTACAGAACCTATTTCAAGACACTGATCAACATTAGACTGATGGCTTTTAAAACTTCTTTATGTACATTAAAACGTATTGATGCATCAGTTTACCTTACCACTAAACCAGTTAGTGAAAGCAAGATTCAAACCCGAGAACTTTGCTAGAGCTAGAGGGGTACTGTTATCATGAGTCATGACAGTACATCAAGAATTCTACTAAACTTAAAGTGGTGCTTGATGTGTGTTTTGGAAGGATGATTACAACTTCAGGAATCAGATGTTCACCTTTATGCATACATCTTAATAATCCATCATCAGCATAAACTCTATATATGATCATCTTGACTGATCAATCAAAAACATAGCATCATTCTTGCACCACATTCACACACCCCTCTAAAGTAACAAAAGACATAATTATTGGCTTATTGCTAGATCAATAGATCATTATGTAAAGAATCAACAAACAAAGCATCAAAGATTATTCAATTTCTCATTTCATCAATTACAAATCAGTTGCTCCATCTAAAGATTATATCGTCTCTCCTTATACCAAAACTATATGAGATTATGATCAAAACGCAAGTGAACAACACTATCAGTTTCATACAACATATCACAAGTCACAACCACCAATTCAAACAAAGTTTGATATCAAGATTTAGTAGGTACCTCCACTGTTATCATCAAGATTCAGGTTCGTGATCGCATCATTCAACTCCGAACCACTCGCAACAGCATCATTCAACCCCGAGCTAACCTTCGCCAATATATGAGCATCGTTATAGTTTCGAACCGCCTGCACAATCGCCCTAACGCTCTTATACGGATCAGGGGAATTGAACACCTCAGGACCCACAAACACACCATCACACCCTAACTGCATCATCAAAGCCGCATCTGCAGGTGTCACAATACCACCAGAAGCAAAATGCACCACGGGAAGCCTCCCCATCTGCTTCGTTTGTGCCAGAATATCATAAGGTGCACCTAATTCTTTAGCAAACGCAAACACCTCATCTTCATCCATATTCGTCAAAACCCTAATTTTCCCCATCACATCCCTCACATTCCTAACAGTATCAACAACATCACCTGATCGTGAACGATCTCCCTGAGTTCTAATCATCGACGCACCTTCTCGCACCCTCCGTAACCCCTCCCCCAAGCTCCGGCAACCACACACAAACGGAACCTGAAAATTATGCTTGTTGATGAAATGATCTTCATCAGCAACCGCCATTACCTCATTCTCATCGACGTAATCAACTCCAACAGCTTCGAGAATCTGCGCTTCAACAAAATGCCCTACACGAGCCTTCGCCATCACCGGAACTCCAACGGACCGCTGTATCTCCTTCACCACCGCCGGATCCACCATCCGCGAAACTCCGGCGGCGGATTCCGCCGCCTCCGCCACAACGACGCAACAAGCTCCGGCGGATTCGGCGATCTTCGCTTCGTCGACGTTTGTCACCTGAACAATCGCTCCGCCGCGGAGCATTTGCGCTAGACCGACCTTCACAGAGAAGGCGTTGGTGTTGGTGTTCTTGTTCGGATCGGAGATCGCGTTGTTGTTGTAGACGGTTACTGCACAGTCGTCGGCCATTGATCTGTAAGGTGTTTGATGAAATGTCTGAGAGAATGAAGATGATTGTGAAGATGATTATGAAGATGATGATGATGATGATGATTGTGATTGAAGTGTGGGGATCGTGAAGTTTTATAGATCGATGAAGAATTCCGGTGAGAAGTATGGAGAGATCGAGAAGTTTCTGAAAGGTTCGACGGTGGTTGTTGCACGGGGAATATGTAATTGACGGATTCCACAAGAGTCGTGTTATAATAAGTGTGTAACTGTGACCGGCGAGTTGCCTAAAATAGAAGGTGGGATTAACTAACCATGTTAATGTGGATGGATTGAACTCAAAGGTTGTTCGATAGGCTTTTAATGGTCGTTAAAAGATTACATTTTAATAGTTTATAGTTTTTTAATAGTTAAAAGTTAAGTGTAACTTTGAATGGTTAAAAAGTAACATTATATTGGTTACTTTTTAATCATTCAGACTTAAATAGTGTTTGTTTTTATAAAAAAAGTCTGAGCATGCTCTTCTGTTTACGTCGCGCAAACCACACGCAGACGTTACCATTTGCAAATTGTTTGTGTTTTCAAAGACGTTTCATTAAAAAACATTTGCGCGTGGTCTTCTTGGTGCAGACATAAAAATATAACTTTAGAGATATTTTCAAAAATCTTCTCAACTTCTCAACCCTTTTGATAAAACCCTCCTACCATCATCACCCACACCAACCGTCTCCCATCCCCCACCTCCACTCTTCGCCTACCTCCACTCGCCGACCACCTCCACTCACCGCCGCTACAACACGTCGCCGCCGCCTGCACCGTCGGTCACCTCCACTCGCCGGGCACCTCTCGTCGTGAACCTTAACCTCGCGTAGCCCAGCTTCACTCGTCGGCCACCTTCACTCATCAGCCCCATCTCGTGAACCCTAATAGTCTATAGAAATTAAGAACCAAATAGTTTTTTTCTTGCAGACTGTAGAGGTTTGGTTCACCTCTTCTTCTACAGATATCTGTAGATATGATTCACAGACTGCAGACATTTTACCTCTGAAAAAACAAACTGTACCTTAATGTTAACTTTTGATAATCAAAAGGTTATGAACCATTAATAGGTAGCATCTTAAGGTCAATAAGAGGTTATTACTTAATGTTATACGTATTTGAGTTTAATATGTCTTAAGTATTGTTTTGTTAAATAGTTATGTTATTCTATTTCCCTAATATTTTTTAAAAAATGAAGTTTGTCAAATATAATACATGTTGCGTTACATGAGGTTTTAGGTAGATGATTTACGGATGTCGGGTGAAGAAGGTGATACTTCCGTAGCTTGTATTTGTCTTGATAAAGGTGTAGCCTCGTTTCATCTCTCATTGGGCCAATGTAAGAACTGAAGTCATAAAAAATTATTAGAGGGTCCATGGGTTTGAGCCTTATGAACACTCCCAGAATCAAGTCAAGTCTAAAAATATATATTTTGCATGTAAATATTGTGTAGTGTAGTTTGTATGCATTACCTTTCATTTTACCTCTTTGGCCTTTATACATGTACTTTGTTGAATGTATGGAGTCAGTAGTTAGAACATGCGTAGTAGCGAAGTATGTTGACTGATGTGAGTTTGAACTTGTTGGATCGGGTCACTTTAGATAACCCTTTACTTAGAATTTACAATGTGTTAGTACTTCTGGCATTCGAAGTACTCATATTTGGATTAATAGACATTTAAACAATTGAATGTATTAAACAGTTAGAGCATAAATGGATGTTCCTTTATCAAGATGCTTAAAATGAAAATAAAAGCAAAGATAATGGTAAATTTGAAAAAGGAGAAATCAAATACATGATTATTTGAAGGAAAAAATTTATTTTAAATACACTATGAGGTATAGTATGGAGAAAATAAGATTGATGAACAATTAAATGATAAAACCTGCTAAAGAATATGGGTGTCAGGAAAATCATGTAAAACACAAAACTTAAACATCGCAATCATATATGTTCATCATACAGACTTGGAATGTACACCATTTATGTTTGATCCCTTACTTTTCTTTAATGCATCATTAACAGTTATAATATCAAATATTATGTTTACTTGTCTCATTATTCTTATACTCGTGTATTTATATCATGCATGCTTTCTTATTGTTGTAACACCTTCGTGTTAACCTTAGAGACAAATACCTAAACCTTTGAATGTGTTGTGAAAATGCTAAACATTATATATTTGGTCAACTAGATTGAGCTGAAGTCTTTGACAAGTTTTTCATTACAAGTACTGAAATGTTTTGTCGGATTAAAGTCTTGCTAGATGTACTGAAAACACTTTTTTTACATGAACCTTTTTAGTTTGTTAATAAAGTTGGTGTTATATGGAAGAATACGTTCCAATTATTCGATGGCGAGGGAGCTCTATTCATGAAGTGTATTGTTATAATGGTGTCAAAGCAATTAGGACATTTGTGCTTTAGTTTGGGTAAACAATGGAAGTTTTGAATTCATTGTAGTTAGAGGAACACCTCTTTTTACGAAGGGTGTTTATATTTGGCTTTGTTTACTTATTTTTGTAAAATCTTGAAGTTAAGCTAAGATGAAACATAACTTTGAACACGTGTTTGGATTGTGAAAATTTATAAAAAGAATTTAAGGTTTTATCACAAGGGATGCATATTGAAAGAATTGTAATTCAAATTTGTTAAAAGATTTGTTAAGAAGCCTAGAATTATTCAAAGGATGTGACTCATATACGTGACAAAAACAATAAACAAGAACTGGAATCCATCATCAATGTCAGCACCTAGCAGTCATCACTACAAGCACTGCCCTTCGCCAACACAACAGCTTGCTCATTGTCGCCCTTGCACCACACCACCACACTACCACAATGGAGTCATCCACGCAGCCTACCTGTCAATGCCACTATCGATTGTCGTTGCATCCATCATGTCACAATAATAAATCATACATTATGACAAACATTTATGGTGGCATCGAAGATGGAAGGAAACATTGGTGGTGATAGTGGCGGCCAAATGGATGGTAAAGTAGCGATAGTGGCAAGGAAAATGATATGGGGTGGTAGTGGTGGATAGTGAATTTGTGGCAATGGGTGGTCGTAGATTTCAATTTCTTAGTTGAATATTTCGCAACTCTAAAGGAGTGTTAAATTCCTTTAGACGAAGGAATTGAAGTGAAACTATTCAAGTTTTAGTCTTAATCTTTTATCAATCAAACATGTGTTGATTATTTTAGTGTAATTAACTTGATTTGTTGATAAAAGTGTATCATAATATACATCATACAAATTAGAAAAGTGCATACTTATTTTAAATTTAGTCTAATTTTTAGTATCTATAAACCCCATTGGTTCTTAGGGCCCAAATCCCTAAGCAAGGGTGGTTTAAAAGGGCAACGCCCCCCTTAGTGGGTTCGGACAACGCCTCTGGAAGCAAAGTCCAAGGAACATCGGCCTTGCAAAATGGAAGAGGCATAACCCCTAGTTGGGGTCGATCTGAATTTGCAAAATATTGTTTCATTAAATATTCATAAGAATTTTATTCACCAGAAATTACATGAAGATTTAGATTAAATTAGCTCTAATTTGTGCTAATTTGAATTACAGAATAAACTTGCCCGAAAATAGCTTCCTACCCTCAGTTTTTTAAAATACCACATCTTCTCTTTGGTTGGATTCTAAGAAAAACACATAGAAAAACATAATTGTTCTTGAGAAATTTCTAAGTTTAATCCGGTTAAAAGATTCATAATGAGCCATCAAATTGTTTCAATCTGAAAGTGTTACATGACTCTTAAATTGTCCAATTAATGTTAGATTTGTGAAATTTTTCCTTACGATATGTTATCCTTGGTATTTAGATTTTGATTCCAACAAGATTTACGAATGAAATGCAACTTAAAAGTTGTCCTTTTACGTGTGAACTATGATTTGAAATCGAAGACCGTTGTCAAAGTTTTTATAAATTAAATTATGTTTTGTAATGTTATTATATATGTCGTATCCAAAATGTTTTTTTATGTTTATAAAAGCTATGATAACATAAATAAAATAACATAAGAATAAAATACGTGTCATCGTGCTTTGGTTAAAGAATCTTACACACATAATATATTTTATGGTTAGTTTATATATACGTGAAATCTAAACAATCGATCTATCCATACATTCAAATATAACTATTTTTAACTCTATCTCATTTTTAACAAATTATAAATTATATTAAATAGTAATCGTGAACCTTTATTGGTGTAATACGAGTCAATAATCTGTCTATAACTGTTTTTTATAAATTACTTGATTAATATATAAACTTAGATATTATTATCTTGTGGGAAAAAAACCAAATAATTGAGCGGCGAAATAGAGTATTGAATGAATTCATATTGGAAATATACCCCTAGATCTAGGGCAGAAAGACGTGGTCCGCATACCATGTGGACGAATGACGTTATTGTTGATATATAGAGCATTTTTATGAATGATAATCCAAATATCAAATTTTATAAAATAACTAAAGGAAATGGTATCCAATGAAAACATGTGAAACATGTGAGATAGACAATGGGATGGGTTCTAAAGTCCAATTATTCTTAACGCAAATGGTTAATATAAGTTAACTAGATGTTTATAAAAATAAAGAGGTCTTGGTTTTAGACCCGTTGATTTTATTCATATCTGATTAACTCGTTCTACTTGATCTCACTCGTACCCGAAGAAACTCGGCCTGAACAACCCGGAAAACGACTAAACTGGTTCTTATTCGGGTTGGGTTTCGGATAGACTACCCGAATAACCCGAACAGAGACACAAGAATAACCCAATCAACACCCATAATGATTGAGTAAATTGTTTGTATGCACTTGTTTAGATTGTCCAAATTGAGAAAAATTGTTTGTATACAATTATATATTTAAGCATGTTTTATAACTTATATAAGTAAACTAATTTAAGTCCATTAATTTTATAAGCTTTCAAAAGAAAACTCATAGGAATATACTAACTTAAGTCTATTGTTTTATACCCGAAACCCGATCCAAACAACCCAAAAACCAATCAAACCAAATGTTATTTGGCTCAGTTTCGGGTAGACTTTCATCACTAAAAAACCCAAATGATCCGAACCGATTAACCCAAAACCCGATTAACTAACCTGATCACCACCCCTATTTGGTTTAAGTCACACATGTGCCAAGAAAGAGGTGTCAGGTTGAGCCAGTAAGTTTCTCTTTGAAGGTAAGTTTCTCCTGATGGATTGTAAGGCCCCGTTCCCGGGAAACCTCACAGTTGGTTAATCATAGCATAAAATCATTTTAATAACAAAACAATACAGCGAAATAAAATAAACATGCAGTTGATATTGTGATCATACATTTGTCCTTTAATTGTAAATAAAACGTAGTACTTTTTCTTAAATTACTATAAAAGATTTCATAAACAGAAATGTCATCCATTGCCATCCAAGTAGCCTCCAACCGGTGCCATCCTCAGCATCAGCATTTACCTGCCAACTATTATGCATAAAAATCAGCTTTGGTGAGTGAGTTCTAGTTTTAAATAAATAAGAGAATATAAACTTTATCCTTCATATAATGACCACGCATACATCATAATACATAATATTTCTTGCATCATAATAAGCATGTTCATTATCTTTCATTCTTTCATTATCTTTCATTCTTTCATCATAAATGAGATTGCACAAAGCAAGAGCTCCATGTTGATTGACAACGAATGTCGATCCTTGTCGGTACACATCATCATGGTAGCTAACCCCCGACAGTTGATCCACACTGCAAGGCACATAGCCCGCTCATGAATACGGATCAATCATCATACATCAGACTCACGTAAGTGAAGTCGATCATAGTGCTTGCAAGACTTTTCATCATCAAATGGGCCCGAGGGTAACATTTATTAAGTTTCACTTTTCATTAATATCATCTTCTACTTTAATATATAATACTTTACAGATAAACAACACAACATATCAAGTACATGTCATCATAAAAACATCACCGACCCACCGCGAGACAGCGGGGGTTCGGGGGCGGCAACCCCTGACAGCGGGGTCCTAGGGGCAGCAGCCCCTAATGGGGTCCAAGGGGCAACACCCCTGGCTGCGGCCGGGCTGCCAGGTCAGCGCGAAAATTTTTTATTTTTAAACATTTATATAACACATAAAATCGATCTTCCTGTTAAAACCTCATAAAATCTAGGTCATTTAAAAACGTATATTTAGTATGCATAATAATCCCAAAACATGAAAAAACTTATAAACAGGGGATCTAGAACTCACCTAGAAATTATGAGTAACTTCTAAACTAAGTTTTCTAGGCTAGGATCACACTACACAGCCTGCAGATAAGTTAACACTTAAATGAGTTAATTTCTGCCTAAATTCGCTGCTAATTTCGCTGCCAGAAAAACAGTTTCGCTGGCAGTTTCGCTGGCAGTTTCGCTGATAGTTTCGTCTGCCAGTTTCGCATGACAATTTCGCCCAACTTTCGTTGTAATTCCATGACTGCGAAATTACCTGCGAAACTATAAAACTATAGTTTCGCAGAAAACCCACAGTTTCGCAGTTTGAATATGCAATTTCGCTGGATGCACATACAGTTTCGTAGATCGCATAAAAATTACGAACCAGCCCGTTTTTAACCCAAAATCGCAACTTTTTACGTCCAATCTCTTAGTTTATCAACCATGAGGCTACATTTAAGCTTTATACATGTTTTCATACGTAAAAATGTGACCTTTATGCGATTCTTTGCAACTTTTCAAAACCCAAAACCCTAGAATCCGGGTTTGATCTACAGAAGGGTTTAGAGGTCGATTCTTACCTGGATTTGTTGCTCATTTCTTATGGTTTGATGCTTAATCGTTCAGATCTTCAATCCCTTAACCTTTGAAGCTCTAAATCTTGAGTTTTCTTCACTTTCTCTCTCTACTTTCTCTCTCTATAAATTTTGGTGGCTAGGGTTCAAATGAGGAAGATGGTGGCTGATTAGGTAGGTTAAAGGGCTGATTATGGGCCCTTAATCACTTAGGCTCTTGCCCATAAGCCTAATTTAGCCCATAACCTATTTTCTTCCTTTATTAAATACCCAATAATTAAGCCCATTATCCTTGATGACTCATGTAATAAAAATGATCCGGTGGGTTCGTCAGTGATCTCGATAACCATTTTATAATTAGATAATGGGATAGATAATTGGATGTGAGACGAGTATACAACTACAAATTTAGTAGGCTAGGATACTAATCCTTTTATTAGAGTTAATTACATGATTGGTTCTTATGGTATGTCATATTGTAATATTGCTTCCAACTTTTGATAAATTACAAGTTTTGTTCCAACTTTTTTACAAATCGTAACACCACTGGTCCTTGAAGTGGATGGTCGTTAGTTTTTCCTGTTAAGTCAGTGTGAAATGATCAAAATACTCTTTATGTTTAAAAATTAATAACTTTTAAATTAATATATTTATACATAAAATGGGTCCCACTCTAACCCACCACCCTCTACCACCATACGTAACCACCACCGATCACTTAACCATCACCATCACTTAACCACTAACCACCAACACACCACTACCGTCACCATCATTGGGCACCATGCCTCCTCATTTCCTCCATATCACTATTCCCATGTTCACCACCCTCCATTGCCACCACTCCTGAAACTCGTACCATTAACACAACATTGTACCACCACCAACACCTTCCCCTTTTGAATGAAACCCGCCCATCGGTTTCATACTTGGGAAAGGGGTAGATCCTACCATCATTATTATGCGTAGAAGAGAGAAATGGAAAGAGTCGTGCATCACCGTCATCGTATGTTATCTTATGGCGGTGGTGAAAAATAAAGGGGTGACAATGATCTCACCAGTGGGATGTGTTCTCTTTTGGCGGTGGTGGAAGTGAGAGGTAAGTTCAGATCTGTGCATCACCATCAGATCTGTGGAAGGTGGTGGTGGTGGTGTGGTGATGGTGGTGGGTGGTGGAGGTGGAAATGGTGGTGGGTGGTGGAGGTGGAAATGGTGGTGATGAAGATGGTTGTGTGTTTGTATTTTTATAAGAAGACATGCAAATAAGATAAAGAAAAATATGGGGTGGGATGGGGGGTGGCGTGGGAACCTTTTTTGCATTGGTTATTAAAAAGTTATTATTTTTAAACACAAATGGTATTTTGATCATTTCACACTGATTTATCTAGAAAGAATAACGACCATTCACTTCAAGAACTAATGGTGTGATGGTTTTTAAAACAGTTGGGACCAAGCTTGTAATTTTTTAAAAGTTAGGGACCAATATTTGAATATGAGCATACCATAGGGACCAATCATGTAATTAAATCCTTTTTATACGATATCTGATCCAATTACCAAAATCATGAACAAGGAAAACATTATTCTACGCTTGCATAAGCATTCCTTAGACCTTTTGCAAAGGTTTGGAATAAGACACTATAATGCAACTTCAACCCCTATGGATTTGAACATACAACTTCAATTCAATAAGGTCGAGTTTTTGAAGATGCTACCATGTATTGAAAGCGTGCTTGTGGAGTTGTGGGTAGTCTCATCTATCTCACCCTAACGAGGCCGAATCATTCATTCTCGACAGGTGTACTTTTTTTCTTTATGCGAAGCCTAAAAAAAACCCACCTGGAGAAGGTACCGAGTTTTATGGTATGACAAGTCCACCATTGATTATGGGGTAATATTCAAGAGGAAGTCAAAAATAAGTTGGTTGGGTAGGGTGATGCTAATTATGCTCGTGACTTATCCACTGGGCTATCAATATATGATCTACAGATCTAGTCAAGTGTTATTTCGTGGTGTGGCAAACGACAACCAACTATGTCACTCTCTACGATCTAAGCTGATTATATGGCTTGTGTAATTGCTGAAAGACTTGAGAATTAATCATACATTTCATCCATCTTGTTGGCCAGTAATCATTCATCTTGTGACAACATTTCATCCATGTTGGCCGGTAATCATACATTTCATGCAAGAACAGAGCATATTGAAGTACATTACTATTTTGTTATGAAGAAGGTGCTAGAAGGCAAGATTGATGTAAAGTATGTTAGTATGAACAAGCAAATAGCAAATATATTCAATAAAACTTTACTAAGCCAGAAGCTATTCTAGTATACTAAACACAAAAGTATTTTAGAAGATAGTGTTGAGACTTGAGAGGGAGTAATGAAGTTTGTCATTACGACCATCCTGTTTTAACATTGCATGCCACAACTTTTTGGGACTCTTCTTTGCATGAGACTAACATTTACTATCTTTATTATGTATTTAGTCATTTACGCTTTCTATAATAAGTTATTGTTCTAGCATTAGGTAGTTATTTTCTTATGTAATGATTAAGTAGCTTATACTTATTTTGAAGTAACGTACTATGTTATGGCACATGCACCTTGTTTGTTTTTTGCTCTTGATTACTCAGACAATACAAGTTTTTACAAGTTTTTTTTGCACAAAACGCTTATGTATCATTTCATCTGCTTACCACATCAATAGATTCGACATCATCTCGCATTGTTTTGGACTTTGTTTAGAAATGTATTCACGTTGACCACAATACAATGTGGAGCTATCGCTTTAGTGCCTTTTTAATGGAAGTTTTGCTCAACTTATAAGATTATTTGGTCCACGTCACCTCAGCGTGGTGTTCCATGTGTGGCCAAATTGTCACCTAAGTCCATGTGATGGGTCGTTGGTTGTTCACTTAAGGGTCTTAGATAGTATTGAGGCGTTTTAATATAGTAAGAACATGAACAATAAAAACCAAATAAATTCATAAAAATTAGTAAACATTAGAAAAACATTAGTATATGTAAAATAAATGAAATATAAGTTCTTACAAAACTTTAATAAAAGATGTAATTTTAAAAACTTTAACCAAATATTTTTTTATAGAGTAAAGTTTAGTTCTCCTTAAAAAATTTGTTTAACAATGACCTTAGTTTTTTCTTTAAATAAACAGGTTATTTTTTTAATAACTAAACGGTTGTTATAGGTGGACGGCTAATGGAGTGATATTAATTATGTATTTCTAGGTTTAGTTAATAATAAATTAAGTAAAAATAAATGACGTATCTAGAATAAAATAGTATACCTTATAAATATTTTAAACATTACGATGACGAAGAGCTATCAACCAATTTTTGGTTTTATTATTGCTGGGATATGGTTTGAAACTCTAAAACCAAATTGTTTTCTAAAGCGATTTACGTATAGGCCTTTTTTTCACCAATAACATAAAATCAATAATAAATAATACGGACGTGGTTAAATTATAATTTTAATTTTTAATAAATAAAACTTTTGGTTTTAATTGTGTGCTTGACATGAAGGGTGAAGAAAGTCATACTAAGCCCTTTCCAGAGTGTGTTACTTGTAACACCGTTAATTGTAGCACCGAAGACGGTGGAGTGGTGTTCCCGTTTCTATCGCATTGTCACATCATCCCACCACCCCTCTTCCCCCGTCTCTTCTTTTTTTCCCCTCTCCCTTTTGGTTCATCAACCTCAATCCACCAATTACCACCCTACTCTAATTCCATCTCAACCTATCTCATCTGTTTATATTGTTATTACACCCTTGTGACAACTTGTTCCTAACCATCAAGTGTCTAGTTCCCAAACCCTAATAAAGTTAAATTTATGTTACGATTTAGTAATTAATTATTATATTTCTTTTATTAAAGAAAAACAATGTGGACCTTAAGAATCTAATTTGTGATATATTGATCAATAACAACCATATTAAAAATTTAATTATCAAAGTTATAATTTTAACTTCGTTACAAAGTCAATCCCACATTTATTAATTTGAAAGTAAAATTACATAACACATGAATACTTTCAGATCATCAACAACGCTACACCAGCATTTTTCTACAAACAAGTCTTGTCAGCCGTCACATCAGCTTTTTACTCGTTATTTCCACAAACTCAGGTCACCTCCAGTGCCACCATACACATTCTTCACCCAAAACAAACACATTTCATTAAAAAATAAATTTATCATTGCGAGGCACACAAGGATCAATCATACAACACCCTTGGGGGCCTGCATGTTTGGATATGTATCCAAGCTCCAACACTTGCACTTGAGACGTGCGACTCCATGTCTCGACGTACAGTTCCAGGAATAATGCGTTTATGAGAGCCTTAGGCTTGAAATTGCTCTTGATAACAAAACTAAAAGTTACAAATTTCATTGGTTAAATCGTACGCCTGATTTATAATCAGCCAACGAGCAATAGCTGGACCGGTTAAAACTCAAGTGATTAAAATGCAACTTGATATGTAGTGCAAGGACTATTTCTACAAATACAAAACACCTACACACCACCACATGTCACGGAGAGCTTAAATTCAAATCTTGACCAAATCAAGAACATCAATGACCCCTGCATTACTACTACTCTAAACCCTTGTCTCCAAAATTCAAATTCACTTTCTACTTTTTCTCACCAATTGCATTCAATCTCCACCGTTCAATCCTCAAAGATTCAATTCCCTCTGTAATCACTCAACAATTGCATCACCATCAGCTCAAAAGTATTCATCATCGATCTTGTAAAAACATAAAAGCTTCAAATTCGAAGAAATTCATCAACACAAGGGTTTGATACTTGATATTTTGGTACTTTGATTTGTAATCAGTATGAATGCGGTAGGGAGACACGGGCAGCGATCTGGTGCATCTGGAGCTCATCACCAGCGGCAATACTCCGATAACTTCTTGGAGGTTACGTCATCATCGTCTAATGGTCGATGGTTACAATCTGCTGGTCTTCAGCACCTTCAGCAATCGTCGTCTCATACTTCTTCTGTATGTGTAGTTTACGATTTCATAATGTTTATCGGTTTATGAGTTTGTGTTTGTGTAATTGTGTTTGTCCTCTTTGGTTAGGTTAGGATGTCAGATCTGGTTGTGGTTTGACTGTTTGAGATTGTGAGTTTGATTTGTTGTTTAATTGAGCAGCAGGACTTTGGTGGTTACTATGGTGGTGGTGGTGGTGGAGGTCAAGGTTCGAGAATGTATAACAGTAGTAGGAATGTTGGTGGTCAGAGGTCGTTGAGCGGTGGGAGTGATTTGTTTGCGGAGCCGTTGACGCCGCCGTCGCGGCAGAAGAAGCACGGTGGTAGTAGTGGTGGGGAGGACCCTAATGGCTTCAGTCCTGGGCTTTTAGATCTGCATTCATTTGATACGGAACTTATCTCCGAGGTAGGTCTTGTGTTTGATTACAAAATTTAGGCATCTGGTGTGATAATCTGGATTTGATTCTTTACAGTTCAATGATCACTTCTAAATTGCACAGCGAAACAACCCTATTTGCGATATCTGTGAATTTCATGTAGTAGATGGATTAGTTATAATTGCTTGCATTGCTAAACAGCTAAAGATTATATAATTCCTGTCAAATACGATCGTGATTCCTGTGGGTCCTGAGGGATTAGGGGATAGAATCAAATTTCTTTCCTGAGCGTTATCTCCTTTAAATTCATACAAGTGGTCTGTCTGAAGTTTTCTTGTTTGTTAATATGCTAACAGGTGCCTGTGACTGGAACATATGGTGGCAGAAGTTTTGATGATGCAGAGACATATTTTGGCAATAACAAACAGGCTAGTAAAGCTCGAGGTTTGCCTGATAACAGTATTTTGAAAAGTTTTGCTCCGGAAAAAGAGAAGGCGAGCAATGTTGCTAAGATCAAAGTTGTGGTATGTTGATCCTATTCCAACTTTATACTTTTTCAATACCGTAATAATTAATATATTTTGAAGATATTATCTAAGTAATTGATCACTTGAAGTTTATAACTATATCTCTTCATCTCTTGTTTTAAAAGTGTCTAATGGGGATTAAATTTCAGGTGCGCAAGAGACCCTTAAACAAAAAGGAGTTAGCCAAGAATGAGGAAGATATAATTACTGTAGAGCCCCATTCCAATAGCCTTACAGTTCATGAGACAAAACTCAAGGTTAGCCCTATAATAATATCACCCCTAAATGTCGAAACATGTCTTTAGGGGCAGATCTATGTGGTACTCTGGATATACACGAGCATATCTTGAAATTTTTTTCTAGTTTAAGAACCTATTATAAAGAAACAATTGTTGTGGCAGTGACTTTCTTTATAGGTTACATGAGGTTGACATTTTAAATACTAAAAGTTGCCTTGTCTCTGTGTATATGTATGTATATGCCATATCCCACATATGCAAAAGCAAGAAGCATTAATTATTGAGAAAGACTAAAAAGAAACAACAAGCAATGACGCAATAGAACAAGTAGGAAGACAAGTGTAGAAAAAAAAGAAGAGAGCGGTGGAGAAATAAATTATAAATGTCATTATCATAATTATTTTTGGAAGTTGAGAATGTTAATATATATATTATTTAATAGCTGTGTATCTAATGTCCAAGTGGAGTAATTCTACATCCTGCTAATTGTAACATGATAAAACGTAAATGATCTTTACCCTTTTTTTCCCTTCCAAATTTCCATTCGTAAAATATGAATTTTATTTTTACTGCAGATATGTGATCTCATTTTTCTAGTTCTACTTCTAGTTCTAGTTCTAGTTCAGGTGGTTGTGTTCGAAAGCTTTTCATAATTTTTGTTACATGCAGAGGAAATGGATCTCGAAAAGCATTATTAGTACTTAGTAGTGTTTTTTTAGTAACATTTTAGCTAAGTAGCCAAATAACATTTCACAATTGTCTGCCTCCGAACATCTTTCTCTTGTTTGTTTGAATAAATTTAAACTATCATGTTTTCAAACGAGGCAACATTGTCAAAAGTTGCATATCACTGCATGTTTGCTATCAGTGTCATTGATAATTTTGGGTTCCTCATCACTGTAGGTTGATCTCACTGAATACATGGAGAAGCATGAGTTTGTTTTTGATGCAGTACTAAATGAGGAGGTTTCTAATGATGAGGTAAGTAAATTGTTAAAGGAGAGGGGAGAGCAAGAGAAGGAGAGAGAGAAGTGCTTTCTTACTTGAGTTGAGCTTGCAAAATGGGCAGGTTGGGGGAGTTCGGTGAACAACTAAACATGTCATGTTTTAAAACGAGTGAGGATGGGTTAATGGTTGACCCACAAACGCTTTCTTGTCGTTCTTTATAATTTTTACAAAAATAATGCACTAAATCTGATTACAAAAATGATTTTAGCACAAATGCACAAATCACAATAAAGTCTTTTTATTTAATAAAATGATTTAGGAGGTTCAACCTGTTTGACACATTCCCCTTTGAGCTTATTTTTACAAAAATAATGCACTAAATCTGATTACAAAAATAATTTTAGTACAAATGCACAAATCACAATAAAGTAATTTTTTTGAATAAAATGATTTAGGAGGTTCAACCTGTTTAACGCATTCCCCTTTGAGCTAATTGCCTTGATTTGACCCATTTGACAAGTTTGAGATAACTAAGACTGACTTTATAATTCATTAACATTTGTCATTTCCACAGGTTTATCATGAAACTGTTGAGCCTATTGTTCCAATAATTTTCCAGCGTACTAAAGCCACATGCTTTGCATATGGACAAACAGGTAATCGAGCTTTAAATAACATTTCTGTAAAAAATTGTAGGGTTTTAACTTCATTTTATTGTTCAGGAAGTGGGAAGACTTTTACAATGAAACCTTTACCTTTGAAAGCATCTAGGGATATCCTAAGGCTTGTGAATCATACATACCGCAGCCAAGGTTTTCAGTTGTATTTCAGCTTCTTTGAGATCTATGGCGGGAAGCTTTTTGATCTCCTCAGTGATAGAAAGTAAGTTCTGTGACAATTATTATTGCAATGTAAAGCCATAACAGTCATTTTGTAGTGTTTGGATAAACTAATTCTAGTTATCTGCCTATTCAAAGTTGGTCCCATATCCACTTAAACAAATGTTATTTAAAAAAAGATCAACTTTACTTACTCACACTTCCATTGTTAAATGATGCTTCTAAAAAGTACAAATATTACTGCAATTAGATGCAATAAATTTCTTTATATTGTTCACAAAATTTTTATAAAATTAAGTATTATTATAGTTGACATACAATAAACTGTCACACTTTAGACTCGAAAACTCGTAAAACGTATATGAAAATTGTTTCTTTTTGTTGTCATTTGATCTGATTGTTCAATGATTAGTCTTATAACTGCCATGACAAAACATATTATTTAAGAAACATTTCCATTGTTAATACACCCCATCCTGTAAATAATTACTTCAAGATGTTAAGAAAAATGATTTGATTCTTATGCAGAAAATTATGCATGAGAGAAGATGGTAGTAAACAAGTATGCATTGTCGGTTTGCAAGAATATAAAGTTTCAGATGTTGAAACAATTAAGGAGCTAATCGAAAGAGGGAATGCAACAAGAAGTACCGGAACAACTGGTGCCAACGAGGAATCTTCTAGATCACATGCCATACTTCAACTTGTTGTCAAAAGATCTGTTGAATCTAAACCTCCGAGAGTTGTTGGCAAACTCTCCTTCATAGATCTTGCTGGAAGTGAACGTGGTGCAGACACCACAGACAATGATAAGCAAACAAGGTAAGTTTATTCTTTAATATTTTTATCTGTTTATTCAAGTTGCTGGACATTTTATAATGTGCGATTTTAATTATGTAATGCAGAATGGAAGGTGCTGAGATTAATAAAAGCTTGCTTGCATTGAAGGAATGCATAAGAGCTCTTGACAATGACCAGAACCATATTCCTTTTAGAGGCAGTAAATTAACTGAAGTTTTGAGGGATTCGTTTGTTGGAAATTCTCGAACTGTTATGATTTCTTGCATTTCACCAAATGCTGGATCTTGTGAGCATACGCTTAATACCTTACGTTATGCTGACAGGTAATTATGATTACTTGTATTTGGTACTTAATCCCCATTTTCTAGAGGTGGCAAAATGGGTGGGTTAAATAATGGGTAAAATGGGTTCAGAGGTAAGTTTTGGCTTATGTAAAAACAGATCTGATGACCCAAAGCATAATGTTAATCTAACTTAATATTTGATTAAAATGGGTTCAAGCCAAAAGAGGTAACTTTTGGCACAGGTTAGGTTGACCAAAAACACTCTCCTGTCGAAATATTTATTTTATTTTATTTTTAAAAATTTTTTTGTTCTTATTTGACCTGAAGTTAGAGATCAAACACAACCCAAATCAACCCTGAATAACTGTTGTACTGTAATTAATGAACAGGGTGAAAAGCCTCTCCAAAGGGAACAAAAAGGACACATTATCTTCAAGTTTTAATTCCAAGGAACCCACAGCAGTGTCAATGTCTACTACAGTCTTACCCCGGGCTTCATCCTACGAAGATAACATGGTTGATTCATTTCCTGAACAAGCCGACGAGGATGATTATGATACTACAGAAGAGTTCTACGAGCCTGAGCAGCCCTCATGGAAGAACAATAACACAAAAACTGAAGCATATAACTTCTCAAATATACAAGATAAGAACAGGAGAATCAACGGTCAAACAAAGTTAAAGGAGCCACCTAAATCTGAATCAAGAAACTGGAACCCTGATGATGAGTTGAATGCCCTTTTACAAGTATTCATTTTGCATGAAATTTAGTATGACATTTTTTTCTTTTTTATATTCGTGTTATAACTTGATATTTCTAATGCCAATCTCAGGAGGAGGAAGATCTTGTAAATGCTCACCGGAAACAAGTTGAGGATACCATGGATATCGTCAGAGTGGTATATCATATTTCATAATGTTAATTAGTGATTACACAGTCTTAAGAATTTACAAAGGGATAATTGCATAATAATTTGAGACAAATTAAAGTAGAAAAATGGCCGATAAATTTTGGATGTATTACAAAAATTTGTAAGGATGACCGATTCTTGAAAAGGAAGGTTAGTGACACTAATTTTAAACCAACCAAGTTTCCTGTAGTATTCCTTTATAACCATGAAAACCTTTTACAAGAAAACTCATGGGACCCACTAATATGCTGCTAAGTGCTAACTAATGGAGGTGGCCCTTGAAGGAAGAAACTCGTGCGAGCTTATTCTACACGAGCCTTTGAAGGTTGAGTTTGTTTGCTAATATCATGTTTTTTGGTGTGTTTGTAGGAGATGAACCTATTGGTCGAGGCAGACGAACCAGGAAACCAGCTAGACGACTACGTGGCAAAATTGAACACAATCTTGGCTCAGAAGGCTGCAGCCATTTCACAACTACAGAACCGTTTGGCGAATTTCCAAAGGCGTCTTCAGGAGCATGATGTTCTATTTTCATCTGGTCCATAAACTGTATAGGATTGTATAAGGTACGATGTTTGTATTCGAGTCATTTGTTGGTGGCATTGAAATCTATTTATATGCTTGCGGCGGAGGATTTATACAGTATTTTGGTTAAACCCTGGTTATGGTCAAATCTCGTCATTCATTATTGTTTGATACTTTGTAAAGCTATGCTGCTTTGTATACTCCCCATAAAAGATGATTCATTTTCGATTTGCCTTTATAATTTTGTTGTAGGCAATTGTAACATCTTTTTAACCCTATATATTTCTTTTAAGGTTGCGGGTGTACATGAATGATCGGGACGGGAGTGATGAGGTGAAGAGTTGGTCATTCGAACGAGTGGATCGAATGCCACCCGCCCCTTGAATGAGCAGTATGGTAGAGGAATTTTGTGAGTGTGGCGCTGGGAAAATGATCATGGTGGGTTATAAATTTGAGATATGTATGGTACATCGAGTGAATGAGTGTTCTTCGATTCTTAATTTTTTTAGTTGGCTAATTTTAATTTGATGATTAACTACATGTTATGGCTGTTCACGAATCAAACCAAACGCCGGTTCGCTTACAAATTGAGCGGCTCGGTTCGGTTTATAACTGAGCGTTTGGTTTTACTCGGTTTGGCTTGGTTTCATATTATTACTCATTCAAAAGTTTTAAGTTCCAACTCAAACTTAACAATGTAATAAAAGAAAACATACAAAATAAGTTCAATAAAATAGAAATCTAGAAGACAAACAAAATTTTACTCGAACTTGAATAAATCACGGCAAAACCCACATCCATCACCTTCACTGTGACCATTTTCACATTTGTTATACCAGTTCTTTTTCTTTGACCATCCAACAACTTTACCCATGGGAAGAAAACTGGTAAAGTGGTGAGTGACTATGGTAAATAAATAAATAAACTAACATATTACATAGATATAATATTTGACTTTTTGAGTTAATTAAAATAGACCTAAGGTAAAGTAGTAAATAATTAAAATGGTAATGTGGTAAATAAATAAATATATTAACATATTACATAGATATAATATTTGAAAATTATATTTAAAAATAAATCGAGCGAGCAACGAGCGAACTTAGCTTTGCTCGTGCTCGGTTCGTTCACAAACCGAACCGAGCCGCTCGGCTCGCTTACAACCAAACCAAAATCGATCAAGCAACTTTTCAAACGAGTTTCGAGCGGGTTTCGAGTGTCGTGCTATTTGAACAGCCCAACATGTTATCAGTTTAATTTTAGGAATAGAATATAAGAAAAAAGATAATTGAATTTCAGATGGTTGATTTTAACCGTTCTAATTTGAAATTTATCCGATATAAGTTATAATTTACTTTTAATGAAAATTTTTAACTCATTAAAAATTAACTACTCAAACTTGTTAAAAATTTACCTTGTTCTAAATTGATTTATAAGTGTTAAATAGTAATCAATGATCTAATGATAAAAAAGTAGAACAAATTCAACCAACCTAATCTGTTGTTACTTAATTCGTTGTGACCTGTTTTTGTTATCATAGCATTTTAAAGATATGTGACGTTTACGTTATATAATATTGAACTAGATTTTCCTTATACGCATTGCGCCAGGAATTCCACCACGATCCTAATATCAAAATGCGAACACTAAAACACGTCGTAAAGACGGTCATTTCAACGTAAAACTTAAGGCATTAAGAAACCTGACCGCAAGCCCGGATCAAAACAACCTCTACACTCTTAAAAGAAAAGAAATGAAAAAAACACAAATATCCGAAATTACTATAATATAAAAAATATTATATTGTTACACAAGACAAAACTGTCTGTATCGATGACTGCTGTGTTCTACCTTTTGAAGACAATATAATACCAAAGTTGCCTAATTCTAATGTGACGATTGTCTGTCTTGTTGTACATTCTGAATATTGAATATTTTATTCTTATTGTTTAGATTTTATATTATAAAACCCTCATACTTGTATAGTAGAGGTAATCTTTTGTCAAACCACTTATGAATCTGCTGATTGTAATTCTTTGTACTCAGCTTTGATTAATCAAGTGAATACTTTGAAAGAATAACTTGTGTACTTATCTTTACTCAAAGTATTTGTGTTTGTTAGTAAGTATTTAACTTAGATTCCACATTTGTTAACCACTGATCAAATAGAAAAGTTTTGTTAATCCATAACCCGGATCCAACATATGTAAAAAAGGAAACATTTGTGGTTAAAAATATAAAACCAACAAATCTTCTTGTAGCTAAATTTCTTCAATTAATAGAGTATAACTAGTTTATTTATCACCCGCGCTACACGGCGGAGTATGTAATTTTTTCTAAAATTATAATCGCAATTCACGTAGTCATTAGTCTCTTGCAAACAAAGTATATATTTCTTATGCACATTCGTATCCTAAGAAATATATTATGACATAAGAGAACTATATTATATAAAAATAAAATTTTTTAAAGTTTCATGTAGCTAACATTGTTCTTTTGTATAGATATATAATGTTTGACTTTAAATATCACAAATGCTTTTTAAACTTTTTTCTTTATAGATGAGCATAGCATTGATAGGTGATACTGCATTAGGGGTGTTGATCGGCTTAGTTAATCGGGTTTCGGGTTAATCGGTTCGGGTTATTCGGGTTTTTCAACATTGAAAGTTTACCCGAAACTCGGACTGAATAACAATCGGTTTAATCGGTTTCGGGTTGTTCGGACGGGTTGTTCGGTTCCCGTTTCGGGTATTAAACAATAGACTTAATTTAGTAAATTTTAGTGAGTTTTCATTTGAAATCATATAAAACTAGTGGACTTAAATTAGTTTACTTCTATAATTTATAAAATGTGCTTAAAACATATTTATATACAAACAATTTTGTCAATTTGAACAATCTAAACAAGTGTATATATATACTTTACTTAATTATAATATGGGTTGATCGGGTTATTCGGATTTCGGGTTAATCGGTTCGGGTTATTCGGGTTTTTGAGGTTTGAAAGTTTATCCGAAACCCGACCCGAATAAGAATCGGTTTTCGGGTTGTTCGGGTAACGGGTTGTTCGGATCGGGGTTTCTTCGAGTACGTGTGAGATCGGGTCGGGCGGGTTAATCGGGTACGGATAAAATCGACGGGCCTATTAACTGCATGAATTTAGAGCTTCTACAATGAGATTTTTTCGGTCTAAGGACCTTGAGGTGGAGATCATATGGGGCAAATAGATGAAGGTGCTCAAGGACATGTAAATATATGTAAGTTTTGAGTTTAAGTCTCACTTTAAGCAAAAATATTTAGCGTTGAGCAAAAAGTTTTTTTTTCACTTATGGGTTTTCTCCGGAGGGGGTCGGGGTGCGTTCTTGGCTTGAAAACAACTATGTGGACCCTATTAAAATAACACATATCATTCGAAACAATATCGTATGATGCAGGACCAGATCCTTCACTTCATGATGCAGCTCAACATAAACACTTTATCCATGTTAAATTTTTGCTCACTAGCTACATTCTTTGAATTCACAATCTTTTTTTTTTTCATCATTTCGCACTTTCACTTACGATATAAAACACTATTAGGCATATACCGCTTCTAGTTCTTGCGATGAGGGTAAAGTTGAACCGGTAGACCTTTTGCTGGAACTGGAGTAGACCGATAAACTATCTTCTCATTCGGGACTAGCTTTTTTAAGTTAAAATTCTTCACGAAGTTATGCATAAATACAAGTATCTCTAGTCGGGCGTACTCTTTTCCTGGGCACATTTTAGGTCCTCCCCCGAACGGCACAAACGAGTATGGTGCAGGGCCAGATCCTTCAAATCTCGAAGGGTCAAATTTCTCAGGGTTCGGAAAGTATTTTGGATCGTTATGTGTCGTGTTTACGTTCCAAAATATCTGTAAAATATGAAAACAACACATGTTAGTTAACTACATCTACTTCTTGTTGGACTTGTTGTGTTTAAGGTTTGTTAATGTTATAATGTACCTTCCATCCTTTTGGAATGGTGAAACCTGCATATTTGAAGTCTGTTAACGCTTCTCGAAAGGCGCCTTGACCTGGTGGCGCTAAACGTATGGATTCACGTGCGACGTTCCATGAGTATTTCATCTTGTCGACGTCTTCCCATGTGAGAAACTCTTCTTGTTTAGATTCCGCGATCATCATTTGTTCTACGTGAATGAATATTAGCATGAGAGATGTATTGATCAAATGTCTTTCATGTAGACAAAAGTGATAGTTATTGACTTGTTGGTTTTGTTCTAAATGCACACACTAATGCTTTTTTTTAGCAATTTGGTGAAATATGTTTCTGATTTTGCTCTATGGGCACAAATAATCAATAAATGCATGAATGGGTCAATTTCGGTTGTATATTATCTCAAAAGAATAAATAGCTAAAAGTAGAAGTGGTAATCGTGTTGGGTTGGTGAGTTAAATTGATCAACCCAAATATGACTCGTATATTTATTTGTGTCATCGATATCAACTCAAAACCGACAACACTTTAAATCATGTAATTTGAACATGATTCAATTCATAGCTTCGTGATGAGATTTTTGAACACCGTTGTCAAGGATATAAGATTTATTACACAAGAAATGTGGCTTGTGTAATCAAACTTTAATAAATTAGTTATTTGTAATTTTTTTTAGTTTTAAGATAGAGTGTTTGCAGGTCAATCTAACTCATAGGATACGAACTATCGAAGTTGATTTGATTTGTTACTGTTTTCTAGCCCGCTCATTGCAATCCGTAGTAACATTTAGATGTTTTAGGGTTTTGTAGATTACCTTCACGAACTTTATCATAGATGTGTGGATTCTCCGCAAGATGCTTTAACACGAATGTAATCGCTACACTACTAGTTTCATAGCTCGCGACTAGTAACCCTATAATATTATTCGAGATTTCCTTCTCGCTCATAAGCTTCCCGTCTTCATTTGTCACAAGTAGCATTTTCGACAATATATCATGTCTCACTATCTCTTTGCTCTCTACCAATTCTTTTCTCCGTGCTGATATGATTTTCATCAAACCATCACGAAGAACTTTTCCTCCTTTCACTGCACGGTTGTATGCAGTGCCAGGAAAATCTATAGGCATCGAGATCATCCCGTTTGTGACAATATTGAAATTCTCGAGTACCTTAGCAACTTTATATTCATCATCTTCATCCATAAAAAGTTTACACGATACGCCAAAAGCATACTTTTGTGACAAAGGGTAAACCTTCACTTCTTTATAAGGAGCCCATTCGGTCTCCATATGCTTACGGGCCATCGAATCCATTAGAGGAACATATTGTTTTAGGGCTTCGGGCTTTAGAATATCGTGAATGGAGTTGGCGAGTAACGGGGCTACAACCTTTTGATCTTTATTGATGACGTCGGTGAAGAGAAGAACCTTGGTGGCGGATTTTGGCCACCACGAAGCGAGAAGTTTGTTCTCGTTTGCGAACACAAACTTGTTCCCTTGAGGTCCACATAAGAAGGCCATTTTCTCCCCAAGTAAAGACGTTCGAAACACGTCAGGCGAGAATTTTTCCATTCGTTTTTTGATGAACTTTGGCGGGCCCGACAAGCCGAAATCGATGCTTTCTCCCACGATGGGCCATCCACTCGAGCCCGGTGGCGTGTTATTGTTACAAGAGGCTCGTTTTAGGTATAATAATATTGAAAACAGGGAGGAAAAGATAAACACAAGAACGGGTAGCGAAAATGCAAACGTGACATCCATGTTACGCGATAGCAAACACAATGGGTACCGAATGGGTGTTTTAAAAGTAAAAAAGGGATCAGGGCGTCACTACAAGTATTCTCGACACGATCAAGATTCATTTTTGTCACTTGGTCGGGAATATTTTATCGTTGAATTCGTTTGTTTCGACAACTAGAACATGGGTGTCATCAAAGATCGTTAGTTTCTACAAACAATGGTAATGTGGCATTTGATGCCGTCGAGGGGGTGTACGACAAACATGCTCAATTGACCTTGGAATCTAATTTGGATAGAATATAGAGTGTTTGGATATGATCTTGAATATGTCATTAGTATTTCTAGAATCAGAATTAAATATTGTTAAAATTATAGTACACTTTTGTCAGGATATGTGTTAAAGTGTAGTTGAATGTCACTGCTATTGGGCCAACCAAACAACATGGCTTTAAACTTTACTAATAGTGATATGATAACATAATTAAAATGCTAATGAACTTTAAGTTTGATATTAGAGATGAGCCATTTTTACCAAGTACCGGTACAATACTATACATAATCGGTATGTTATTTGTTATTCCAAATATTCAGTACCTGTATCTTTCGGTTTTGGTATATTTAAGTATTTTCAATGGTACAGGCGTTAAACCGACAATATCATTGTGGTATTCAGTTTACACTTTTACCCATTTTCAAAATTGGTATTTTTTGATACAGTTCGGTTCGATGCCAATCTCATCCCCATTTAATAGGTCTAAATATGTAATTGCTAATGTATTTGTTAATGGCCAAATGAGTTTACATGTTTAAAGTATATAGGTTTTAAAAAAAAACCTATATATATTTATATAATATTTAATTCTTTTTAAAAAAATTTCACAATCCCAAAAAGATCAGGCTCTAAGTTATCACCCACCCTACCCCTCCTCAGGGTAGGCCCTCCCAAGAACAATTTGTTTCATCCACCACACCATTGATTCCGCTGTCACCTTCATTGACACACCCAAAGTCTACACCCTTCACGTAGACGAAGTACTTCTTAGTCCCTCATATCTATTTTGCTCTCTTGCTCATGATCTTAGGGTCTTTGTCTAAACTTAGCCATTAGTTTGAGTTCATTATCAGTTCATTCCTTACAACAAGACAATAAAAACTTGTTGTCTTAAACCAATTAGAAGAGGGAGATATAGATTAAGATTAAGGACGTTAAGGGCTTAATGTAGTTTTATTATTCTTTTAATGGCCTCCGCATGCGAGCACTTTCCTTGTTATCACTTCGCCTATTGCCACAATGTGCTACTTCTTGACCACTGTATATTATATAGGATGTTGTATAATTATGTAAATACATACTTCTTAATATGTATCGGATATGTATGATATATGACCTAGTGTATATTTCTTATATATGTATGTTTTGTCTATAGTCATTGTGTGGGTTGTGTCTGTTCTTTAATACATAACTAGACTTTGGCGCGCGCGTTGCCGCGCGTATGCGAGTTTTAATGTAACCCTAAATCAAAATCAAAATGAAGGTTCAAAACTACAAAATCAGTAAAATATACAAAGTAAAACACACCAAAACCTCAAATCCATAACACACCAGAACATGCAGAACCTAAAAACTAAATCAAAGCCCAACACCATACACAAACAAACGAAAATCAAAGCCGCAAGAAAGCGACACAGTCCAAAATAAAAAACCGACGAAAATCAAAGCCCCGAAAAGAGCAAACAAAAGGAAATTCCAAACCTTAATAGCGAGAAGCGTCAGGGTATCGATAACGAAAGAAAGAAAGCAGGAACTCGAAGAAAGACTACGTTAAAGAACCCTACAAATCAAAGACACGTGTCCAGATACCAAAAACCTCAAAATCTCGAACTCACACCCAAAACAAACCATATTAAAATACAAATAAACAAAAAAAGAAAAAAAAGTTTAAAACACAAACAAAAAACAAAAGGAAAATTAAAACACAAAAAAAAAAAAAAAAAAAAAAAAAACCCTCACCGACCAAGCCTTTTAATAAGAATAATAATGTGCTGCTGATGTTCTGCTATATGGTGACTTTGCTCCGTGGTAGTTATATTCACTTTTGATTGCTTGAATTGTTGTAGAGCTAAAGGACTCTTTAAAACCAACTTTTTTGTCCGGTGTTATTCACTTGGTCGGAATGCATTTAATATGAATAAAACCGACCTTTCATATAGACTAGTATTTTATTTTTTAGGATGCTACTTCTTAGAGCTATAACATGAACCAAGTGAGCGTTACATGACATGTGGCGTAGCAACACATATGAACATATTAAAGACACCACATCTGTTAAACGTGCTGTGGGACAAGTTAATATGAACATATTAACTTACAGGATGTCACGGGCCAACAAGGATCTTATGGGTGCAAATGTTACAAGATTATCAAAAACCATAAGAGGGTATAGATCAAGATAGATGATATGCAAAAAAATGAGCAAAATTCAATCAGAATATAGGTAGAGGTCTCATTTGCAACCTGTAAAAATCATATGTCCTGCTAGTTCACACTTCTTCGGATACTTAGACCAAAACCTTCAAGACGTATAACTTCAAACCAAGAAGATGGATCTAACACCCGCCAAAATCTATACTCATGATTATACACACGAATCATCTACCTGGTCCTCATGTAATTAAATAAATTTAGAAAACGCAAAATCATTAAAAGGCACGAGGCTTAACTTTTAAGCGGCAGCCTCAGGCTTCTCTGTTTCCATCGCTGCTGGCTCATCAGATTTTTCGTTGGTTTCTGCGTTTGGGTTTGACGTTGTAGTGTTCTCTGCCTGCCCGTCATCGTGAGCTGGAGTGGTTGATGGTGGAGGTGAAGCTGTCTTCTCCGGAGTCGCTGGCTTTGGTTTTGGTTTTGCCATTATTGGTCTGCACACCCTGTACATATAAAAAAAATTCATTTTCAGATGCTGCAGAAATCATCATGAAAGAAAAGAGGTAGTATAAAGTAGAGACACAAATGACCACTGGTCCTAAGGGTAAGCTGGTTGCAACAGCTTAAGGATCTGGTGACTTGGTTAAAAAGAGGGTGAGATTCTCAGAGTCGTTTAGGTCCCATAGCTAAGGCACAACAATGCGAGAGCTTTACATACGCAAGGTGTCGCTCTATGTACAACCAAACAAGTTTTGTGTACAACCAAGACTTTAACTGTTTTTACATATCACCCACCGTTCACACCCCCAATTTTGACCAACTTGACCCATATCTAATGAGGCACCGCATCAAGGCCCTGAGGGGTTTTTCCTAATTGCGTTGTTTGCCTTGGTCCTCAGGCGCGTTTTTTTTTAACCAAACTGTTAGGTTGAACGAAATGGAAAGTTACAGGTCACAGGTCATTACATTCCATTATGTTTGGTTGACATGGAATTGAATGAAATAATAATTCAAATACATTTTAGCATGCATCAAGACAATTTTAACAAATTAAAAAATGATAATTTAATTAATGCATTAACATAGGATTAAACTATAAAACATTTTATATGTAATGTCCCAGTGGCTATTACCACTATATGCTTTAGGTTGAGAATATACCTGTCAAGTGCCTCTGCTTTCTTTCTGATATCAGCTGACAGAAGAACTGGATCAGCATGCTTTGGAAGCGGGTCCTGGAGTTGTTTCTTCTCCCTCAGCCAATTTTCTGCTTCAGAACACTCGTTCAATACCTGAAAGAGGGCTCAGGTCAGATTAGCAAGAACAGATAAGAATATGATTGATGATTGATGCAGATACATTAAAAAATGGATATTGAGGTCGTTACCTTCTGTTTCTCACTCAAGTCGATGTGTTCATATTTGGGATCAGCTGATGCAGCAGCCTGTCTGTACCCATTAACAAGATTGACCATTTGATCGACAAAGGATCCTCTTTCTGAGTGCTCTTTGTACCGTTGTTCAATGGGGTCACCTTGCTGCAATTGTTAACGTAGTGTAAATATCCAATCTAAAATATTGCAAACAGATATATACATAAAAGACAAAGTAGAGAAAACAAACCTTCTTGAGCTCATCAAGTTTGGCGATATATACACCTTTAGTTTCATCTTCACCATCTTCATACAGCCAATCTTCTGTTTCTTGAAGCTTAGCGATAAACCCTTCTCTCTCCGAGTCCGTAACAAACTCGTGCAATTTATCGTGCAGCTTGAAAACAGTGGAGATTTTGAGTCAGTACTTCCAAATAACCATATAAAAGAATATCTGAAAGTAACAAAGAAATTACCTTGTTCCTCATCTCATAGACATAGGCCTCCACAGCATTCTTTTTGTCCTTAGTTTCTTCCATAACCCGGTCTTGCAACGCCATTTCAAACTCTCTTTCCACTGCTTTCTGCACATCCTCAGGTAGCATTGCCCCATAGACCAACTCAGAAACTGGTAGGTTGGTTTTTTTGATCTTTTTCTTTGGAGCTTCCACCTGCACAAATAAGTTTGGAAGTTAACTGTAGGACTTCATACACCCAAGGTTTTTTATTGGCTATGCAATAATATAACAATTTATACTAACCTTGGTATCAGTTTCCATCTGAACAGGATTATTTCCTGTTTCTGGAGCACCATTCTCAGTCACAGAGGCCTCCTGCATATTTACATCAGTTCCATTGGCAGAGACCGCCTCAGCTGGAGTCTTATCCACATCCATCTTTGATGGTTCACTCGACACTGGAACTTCAACATCCTCTTCTTCAATAAGCTGGAATGGAAATTATAGAAAATAAACAGTAAGAAACACCATACTACCAGGCATTAAGGACCAGCAAAACCAAAAAGATTATTGATATGAGACTTAATAACGCACCTGTGCAGACTCCACAGAGACAATTCCATGCAGATTTAAACGGGCTTTCACCTTCACCTTGGCACGCTCACCTTTTGTAGCTTGAAAGGGACCAATCTGCACAGATCATGGGCAACATAAAAGATTAAGCAACGAGCATAACCCTAAACTAGTTGCCAAGGACTCAAAAGTTCTTGAATCTGTGGGCAAATCTTACCGTGTAAGTACTGATCTTTTCTGATGCTTGTAATTCACTAACATCCGCATATTGCATATCTACTGTAAATGTGCTGGCCCTATAGAAAGTCAGAGCTTTAACACTGGGGACTTGATTTCCCTTGGGAAAGACAATACTGCTTTGTTGATTCTCCATATTTCCGTTCGGGGAATCTTGGGCAGCTCCTTTCCATGTTAAGGCAATTGAAAAAGGGAAGCTCTCTTGGACCTTTAATAACAAAAGCCAATACAATTAGGATTCTCTAGATATATAGATAACTGAAATCAAAATTCACTTAGGCAATGTAACAAGAAGCCCCAACTATACCTGAAATTCTCTAACTTTGAAAGTCGGACTAAGAATAGCACACTGCAAAGCACAGCCTTTGGAAACACACTCACTTGCGTTCATTGTACGCCTTGGTTCTTTCCCAAAGAATTCTGTCAAATTCTTGATCACAGCTGGCACCCTAGAACCTGAACCAACAACTTCCACAGCATAAATATTGTCAACTGAAAGTTGAGCTTCAGAAAGAGCCTTTTCAAGAGGTTTCTTTACACGTTCCAATATCGGGGCGCTAATTTGTTCAAACTCATCTCTCTTTATAAAACCTCTGACATCCTTGTCGTCCATCAAGCATTCTATGTTCATAGGTGCCTCTGGATTTGCACTGAGCACCTTCTTTAGCTTTTCACATGCAGCCCGGAGCCTCAGACAAGCCCTTGCATTCTGGAAGACGTCAATTTTGTACTCTGCTTTGAATTTTGCAGCAAAGTATTGGAACAAGACCTCATCAAAATCTCTCCCTCCCAGGCAACGGTCAAAGGAATGAGCCAGTATCTTCAATTGGCCTTTCTTGAAGCCTGCAATGCAGACCTGCATGCTAGCATGTCCAATGTCAACAAAGGCTACATTCAACTGTTCATTCTCGGGCAAGTCAGTCTTGTAGATTCCATAGGCTAGAGCGGTTGCAGTTGTTTCATGCATCAACTGCAAAGGATGCAGGCCAGCTATAGTAGCTGCATCCATAACAGCCCGTCTTTGAAGATCAGTGAAATAAACAGGTATCCCAATGCAGCAATCCACAACTGCTGAATTCAAATTCTTCTCTGCTATCGTCTTCATGTTTGAAAGAACCATACCCATAACCTGAGTCGGTGTAAACGTCTTTTTTTCTCCAAGATACTGAGCGTGGATCAATGGAAAACCATCAGGTCCCTCAGTAACAGAAAAAGGCAATGCCTTCAGATCCTGTTGCAATTCAGGATCAGAGAAAGGCCGGCCTATCAGCCGCTTGATCTGGGAGATGGTATTCTTTGGGTTCATCATGCTGGATGCAGCACCAGCTGTACCAAGGAACCGTTGTTTGTCACCAAAACACACAATAGCAGGAGTCTCACGCTTTGACTCGTCATTAAGAACTACATCGATTCCCCTTTGTCTGGCAACGGCCACAACACAACTCTCGTTCCCAAGATCAAATCCAACCACGCTCATCTTTGCTTAGTAGAGTACCTTGTTTAACCAACAAAATTATTCTTCCTAGCAAGAATCAATTTAAACCACATGAAATATGTAAAAAGTCACATAAAAAGCTTAAAACCAAGTCCCTTGTAAGGTAATCAGATTTGTCAACAACTGTGTCAATTCATCCATATAACACATATGTAAACACCATATAATAAACCTCAAAGTTCCTTTACAGAAGAAGCAATCGCTGATGTAAACATGGATTTTAAAAAGCGCACCGGAGGCGCTCGAGGCACACAAAAACCACACCTAATCTACACAGGAGGATTTTGTGTGACATATAACTTTTTAGGTTATATTAGAAGGTTATTTATATATTAACCGAATCATATTTAAAGATTATTTACAGCTAAATTTTTGTTACAGGATGCTATAAACCTATAAGAAATATAAAAAAAATGTGTATCCACTTGGTGCGTTTTCAAAAATCAAGATGAAAACTAACAAACATGTAGTCATAGCATTTCAATATTTCACACACACAGTTCACATGTAATAAACAGTAAACCTTACTCCTTGGAGAAACATAAATAAACAAACGTGACATAAACAGCACAATTCTTACTGTTGATCCCCATCGAAGATCAATCTACATTACCAAAACCTATTCTAAGCCCTAACAACATTCAACATCCAAAAACCAAAACCTAGATTCTTCAAAACTGCTTATTGCATCGAGAAATCAAATCAAACGTAAGTATCTAGACATACAGATTGAATCAACGAACATAATGTAACAACTAGACATCAAACAACATCAGATCTCGTGAATTACAAAAGAGATCGTACCTCGAGACGATGACGACGGTGTACGGCAGCGGTGGTGAGAGAGAGAAAATGAGGTTTTTGTGTTGTTATTTGTTTTCCGATAGTCTGGTAAAAGCGTGTAGTGGAGTGGGTTTTATGTTGAATTGTTTTAGTGTTTTTGAGACGAAACTAGATTCGTCCAGAAGTCACCTTCTAGAATCATCTTTTATGTAACCTAAGTCTTAATGTAGCGGTAGGCACGTAGCCCGTTAAATCAAACATTCATTTTATATATATTTTAATGGTAAATGTATTGATTCGGTTTTGAATTATAAGTGTTATATATTCGGGCTTACTTATCTGGTTTTAAGTTCGGACCACACCCTTAACTTTCACAAGTAAAATTCACAATTGAAAATTTTTAATTCAAGACTTTTTTATTTTAGTTGTCTTGGATAGGTTATTTAAAATGAAGATTTTAATTCAAGACTTTCTTATTTTTGTTGTCTTGGATAGCTTATTTAAAATTGTGTTAAGAATCATTAGTAAAAAAAATATTTATGTAATTGATATTTAAGAGATATTATTCTTGTTACGTGTTGCTAGTTTAATTATTGAAATAAAAGATTCTTTGAAGATCATTAGGATCAAACTTGATTACGAGTAATTTAGATGGTTGTAAACTAAAGTGTTATTGTTTTAGGAAAAAGGACAACCTAAATATAACCTACTAGCTTTAGTGACCCGTGTATTACACGGGTTTGTTTAGTAAAAATTTAAACATAATATACGGGTTTGTTTATTAAAAATTTAAACATAATATAAGAATCGTTGATTAGTATGGAAGAATATAGAAAATCGCAATAAATATATTTGATTTCATAACTGTTTACACGTGAAAATCACGAATGTGTGAAGACCTCCTTGTAAACTACATTTGTAGTAGCATTAGAAGGCTTGCCATGTTCATCTAAAATTAACAACTTCAATCCGTCTCTACTTGTAACTCTTGATAATGCCACGTAAAGTTGACCATAGGTGAAAACTGGTTCCTTTAAGTACAATCCAACCCTTGAAAGGGATTGTCCTTGGCTCTTGTTTATTGTCATTGCAAAACAAACGGCTAGATGAAACTGCCTTCTTTTAAACTTGAAAGGAATTATTCTGTCTGACAGTGTCAAAGTTAATCTTGGAATGAATGTACGACTACCAATATTACTACCAGATATAAGCTCCGCTTCTATAAAGTTAGAAATAGATGTTAGTACTTTAGAAAGGATGAAAGTAGTATGAATAAAGAAATAGAAGTTACCTCCATTTTACTGTGAGACAGAAAACAAATTATATACAATTAATTTGATCTTTATTATAAAATTAGTACTTTAGAAAGGATGAAAGTAATATGAGTAAAGTAAATGAATTAGATTATCTTAATGGCTTAATCGTACTGGTGATTGCAATTGCAAGAAAAAAATATAATGAAGAGTTAATTGTACATGTGTATGTGAAAAATGATGTATATATACGAGGGTAAACGTGAATCTATTTTAGAAATTGATTATGTTTAAAATAGTAGGTTAAATCAATTCCAAATTTATATTAAGTCAAACGTATTACAATTTAATGTGTGATGAAAAGATTACAAAAATAACTAATTTTATTAATAGAAAGTCTGTTATGTAATATAAAAATCATAATAATTATCATATATATTCTAAATTTTGAAAACTATATAACAGGGTAGGCATTTATTTAATTAAAAAACTTATTTATGTTTAAAATAGTAGCTTAAATCATTTCCAAATTTATAAATAAATCAAACGTATTACAATTGAATGTGATGCAAAGATTACAAAAATAACTGATTTTATTAATAGAAAGTCTGTTAATAAATTCGATTTTAATGAGTAACTGATTCACTAAATTAAAACAAATTTAGGAGATAATTTAAATACAGTTGTCCGTATTCCATTTTAATTTGTAACGATATCCTAAATTAAAAGAGGTTGACCTTTTTACATATCCTAATTTGTAACAATAATTAAGACTTACTGTAACCATAATTCCAAATTTTCATTCTGAAAATAATAGAAGACAATTTGTCATCTAAATCTAGTTTCCATTTGATATTTTAATAAAGAATAAAATGTAGTGTGTATTGCATAAAAAATTAGTGCATCTAATTTGTAATCATTTTGCAAACATAAAAATGAACACATATATTGAACTTGTACTAATATAACCTATGAAACCACATGCAATCTACACCTAATTCTACACTTCAATGGCTTCTGATGCATCAGAGAAAAAACCCCAGACACAAATGTATTTTTAAAAAATATGTTTATGAGGAAGAATTTAAAAGATGGAACTTCAATAGTGAAACTGTATTAAGAAAAGGTTTCAATCTTTATAAGAAGTTGAATTATAAAGAACATGCAAAGAATATAACTGGTCTATTAAGACTTCATGAATGACATGAGCCTCAGCGGCATAGGAAGCGGAAGCCATGCAACACCTTGGTTCATGTTGTTCGACCACTGAAAACAAACATACATATGATATAAATCATCTGCAGATGCAATATGCTTTTGAACTGTTTTTGTATGTAAATGTATTAGTGTATATGAAATGAAATAAAATGTGGTGTACAAAAATGATTGTTAAAGTGGCCGCCCAGAACTTGAATGTGTAGATTTGTTGTAGTTGGATGGTCCGAACCCGAAGATAGGTCCGCGCTTCCCAAAAGCAGCTGACAAATGGGCGGGAAAAAAAATCCCAAAGGCTTTAATAACGTGACACGTGTCCCCCCAAATACCTTTTTATTAGTATAGGGGGATATGGTATAACTTGTTTGATTGTTTATGTTATTTTCCTTCATAAAATTATGTTACGGAAGAAATTTCTAGTTGTTGCTTTTGAGGAACATATCACCAGTATTTTTATAATTAAAAAAGAGAGTATATTATATCATTAATTTTGAAACCGTGTCTGCTATGAAAATTTTTAATATTAGTAGTCAAATGAATACATAAATATTATATATGTTTATAATATAATCATAATGACATCTATTAATGTTAGGTAAAGACTCAGAAGCACCGAAGTGGCCTAAAGCATGTAATATCCGTTTCGGGTACTTGTTCGAAGCGGAAACGCCTAAGAAACGTTTCTAGGGCGCTTCGGTTCAGAGGTATTGCACAAGGACGTTTCGAGGGAGTTTCGATCGCGTTTTCTATTTAATTTAGGGTATAAACCCTTTTGAACTTACGTTTCCCAATTCCCAGTGAATGTGTGAAACAATAACAACACCAACCGGCTCCTCCAATCTCACACTAGATGAACTGGGATATGAAAATGATTTGATTATTGATAATTAATTACCTAAGGAATTTGTCTTTGAAATTTGTTTAATACTTTAATGTCTATTTTGGAAATTGCTTGATATATTTTTATTTTTTTATATATATTCTTTGGGTTTACCTTTGTCGTTCCCTGTACCCGTCCCGCCTCCCGTACCCGTATTGGTGCCACATAGGGTAAAGGTGTAAATAATTCGAACTGATAAGTTAATTGAGATCAAATGCAATAAAGTGGAATTGAACCAAGCTTTAAACAAGTTAGTGTGTGAGCTTGAGTTTATATTTGAATGGAATCTTTCAACTAAAGTAATGAGATGTTTAAATGGAATTCTTTTAGTTCTAATACCTAGACAAGATACGCCTTATTTGCAAGATGGAAGACCTCTTGATATGGTCTTCAATCCTTTAGGAGTCCCTTCGCGAATGAATGTAGGACAAATATTTGAATCTTCACTAATAAAAAAGAACTAAGTATTATATTTTACTAGCTTTTGCACATTTTCGTTAATCCATGAACAGAGAGGGATGGGGTTTCTCTCGCTTTTGGCATAGTGGGCCCCCGGTGGGGGGCTCGAGATCCCATTTCTGCACCAACTCAAGATATGCTTAGTGGACTCTATGTCTTAACGAGTGGAAATCGTCGGGGTATTTGTCTTGGGCTCAGGAATTCCTATATAACTTAAGTGATACAATAAAAGCTTTTTCTCTTCTTTTATTAACGGATTTATGTATCGGATTTCATTCACCCAATGGTTGGGAATTGATGATTGGCTTTGTCTACAAGGATTTTGGATTTGTTTATTAATAAACAAATCCGAGCCCAAACTAAATCGTGACGAGTCAATTTTCTTGGTTAGCACTCACGTATGTGTTTCCGGTAGAGACTTGAATAAATCAACATTCTCGTCAAAAACATCGTTTTTGCAAGAAGTTCCACAAGTGAAAGAGATTGAAGTGTTTATCGAGTTTTTATTCAAGGTAAGAAGACGGGTACGTCATCAGTATGCAGATGGCGTTCAATAAGGTGTTTCTATGATCTTGATTTTTACTTAGATTGGTAGCTTAAAGATAAGGGTCACCAGGATTCAAATCTTAAAATGATATAGATTAGGACTTTATATATTTTAAAAACAGATTAGTATGTGAGTCGTCAATTTAAAAAATAATAATAGTAAAAAGGTGTGTTTAGTATTAAAAGGATATTATTCAATATAAAATAAACAAATGCGATTGTACAATTATTTTATAATTTGGTTTTCTAAGAATGCTATCAAATAACAGTGATTTATATAATCATCTTAATTTATTTAAAAAAGTGCTAGACATAATTATGATTCTCAATATATAATACCAAACATTCCCTTAGGGAGTATTGAGAATGAAGTTACAGCTGCTAAAATTTGTTTAGATCTGTTTAATTTCATTGTCATCATAATCATACTTAAACCACTGGAGTTAACAGTGGCTTCTTGCTAAAATGAGCCTCTAGGTTCCCAACAACAAGATTGGTTTCAGAGGACTAAAGGCAGAGTCACTGGCATTAGAGATCCTCTCATTTGTTACTTGCATCGCATGATCGCCACATCTATCACGGGACGTGGCAAGAGTCCGGAGTGGTGTACCATTCCCGGCTTATTTTACTTATACTGTTTGCTTAAGGGGACTAGGTGCAACCTGGCCAGATGTTTGGCAGAGTATTTTGCTTTGTTTTATCATCGTCATGGGCGAGGAGCGATGTACGGCGGCGCGTACATCACGGTGATTGCATGTTATTTCGGTTATCTTCCTCGCTATCTTCCTGACATATCTCCTCCGATCGAGCTGGTGAGATTAGATCGTCGTACGTTATTCGGCATGCGTATTATACGCCAGTTTCCGAGTGGCATACGATTCTCTCTTCGACCCGGGGAGATCTAGTAGTCGGCACCTGTTCAGCAGCTCGGCGTTGACGATCCACAGCAGCACCAGGAGCATATTCCGCATGATCAGCCGCCACACGACGAGCAGCCGCATGACCAGCCGCCAACACATCAGCTGCCACCTCAACCACAATTCCCTCAACATATTTATAGAGATGTGAGGTTGTCTGCACGTATGGAGACATTTATGCAGGAGATTGTTATGAGTTTATGTGACCAGGGTCGTCGGCTCGATCGAGTTGAGGATCTTATAGATTGGCATGTTCAGCTTGAGATTGCGCAAGCCCGTGCTGCTGGTATTGATCCTCCGGAGTTGCCACCGCCTCAACATTACCCAGATTTGCCATAGTTTTTTATATTATTAATTGTAACTTTATTTTGTTATGTATTTAAAAACTTTATTATTTATATTTTCATTTTATGTTTGTTTTATATGTTTATTGGTTAATTAAGATTTAAAATTGTCGGTTAATAAGTTACAAAACATTACTTATACGCAAAATGTAAGGCCCCGTTCCCGAGACGCTCACAGCTGGCCAATCATCGCACATAAAACATATTAACATTATTAAAACATTGCAGCGGAATTAATTTAAACCATTTCATATCATATAAATAATCGCTTTTGCAAAATAATACAAAATTCAAAGTAATTACAAAACATCGTTTGTTCGCATTACAATGCAAAAACTTTATCATTTAACAAAATGGATGCCTTCCCAAAAATGCCAAGTAGCCGCCCCGTGCCATCCTCAGCAACATTTACCTGCCAACTGGAAAATACATAAAAGTCAGCGTTGCTGAGTGAGTTCTAGTTTTACAAAAACATTATATTACCTTTCATTCGTTAAAACATTTTCTTTCTTTCGCACATGATCACACATCATACGTACATCAAGGTAATATTTATTATCTTCCATCATCGTTCATTTCGTACATATCGCACGTTTCGCACATTTCGTACTTATGGCACTTTTCGTACATTATTATCTTTGCACTTCTATCTAGGTCATGTCGTATGTTTAACCCCCCTCTTGAGCACAAAGCCATATCATCTAGGGTCAAGCGACAAGGACCCCATATCGCACATATCGCACGTATGGGGTAGTCACATAGACTAACTCCCCCTGTGTGTGAACCCTTAAGGGTTAGCCAAGATCGCACGCTGTAAACACACAGTTGAGCTAACAACTCTCAATGAGTTGTGAACCTCCTTTCTTTTGCTTGCAAGACTTTTCGTTCATTCATTATGTTTCACTTTCATTATCTTTAATCTTTCGCTTCGTTAAGATAATACTTTACGCTCATTATCATAATCACACCACGTAAAGTCACATCATAGTACGTAATAAGGACATAAGGAAACATATCATACATAAACATCACATAACCATCACATACCCCATCACACATCATCATACATAACATACACCATCACACATCATCATACATAACATACATCATCCATCATTCATTCACATACACATGAACATACGGAATTCACCCCAAATCTTATCAAAACGTTTAAATATGCATTTCCAGCCCCAAACTAGTTTAAAACCTTTAAAATAGGGGATCTAGAACTCACCTGGACTCAGTGAGCAGCTTTTCAATCAAGCTCTCAAAGCAAGGGTTGCACTACACAACCTGCAGATGAGTTAACACTCAAAGGGGTTAATTTCTGCCTAATTTCGCTGCCAGATAAGCAGTTTCGCCAGCAGTTTCGCTGCTAGTTTCGCTGGCATCTTCGCTGGCAGTTTCGCTGGCATCTTCGCTGCCAGTTTCGCTGCTAGTTTCGCTGGCATCTTCGCTGCCAGTTTCGCCCAACTTTCATTGGATAACCATGTCTGCGAAACTACCTGCGAAACTACAGTTTCGCAGGAAGTCTTCATAGTTTCGCTGGACGACTACATAATTTCGCTTGAAGAACCCTTAATTTCGTAGAACGGGCTGAAATTACGAACCAACCCATTTTTGACTCAAAACTTCAATCTTTTACATCCAAAACCTTGGTTTATCACCCAATAAGCTATATCTAAGCTTCTTACATGTTTTCTTACACAAAAACGTAAGTTTTGGGTGAATCTTTGCCACTTTCAAAAACCCCAAGCCCAAGAATCTGGGTTTACATCAAAAGGAACGATTAAATGATGTTTCTTACCTGGATTCTTGGTGTTTTCTTGTTGTTTGGATGCCCACGAACACCGATCTTCAATCCCGTGATCAACCGAGCCTTGAATCTTCACCTCCTCTCCACTTTCTCTCTCTACTCTCTCTCTCTAGAAATTGGTATTGAGTTGTAAATGAGAGTGGCTCAAACTGATCCGTTTATATATACCGGGCGTTCCCGGGACCTTAAACTCGCCAAATACATAACCAACGAGGTCTACTCGGTCCATACTCCATTACCCGCTTAGTTTCTTTAAATAATCTCGGCTAAGCCCATTATTATTAATTGGCTCGTTTCGACTTTATTCCGGGCGTTACACAAAATCTCAAGCTGAACGTGCATATATAGTTGGCACCATAACCTATAAGCAAATTTTTTATAAAGAAAAATATATGTAAAAATAACACAAAATATAAACACCATAACATATACGCCGCATATGGGTCCATACGCGAAGTATAGCCACCCCGACACTTCGTCTGACATGCGTCTAACATGGACATGTCAGGAAATGTTTTATTCCCTATACTCCGCGTATGGATCCATACGTCGCGTATAGGGAATGAAAACATTCCCTGACAATCCGCCCTATACGCGGCGTATAGGGATACCCGAGTGTTGATTTAAAATCTAGTAGTGTCTATTTAACCTGATCCATAAATAACTCAATTTGTAACAAAAATACATCAAATGAGAAATAATATGTATTGTTAAAATGTATATTTATCATTGCAATATGTAGTAAGATTTAGATGTTTTAGGGTTTTGTAGGTTACCTTCACGAACTTTGTCATAGATGTGTGGATTCTCCGCAAGATGCTTTAACACGAATGTGATCGCTACACTACTAGTTTCATAGCTCGCAACTAGTAACCCTATAATATTATTCGAGATTTCCTTCTCGCTCATAAGCTTCCCGTCTTCATTTGTCACAAGTAGCATTTTCGACAATATATCATGTCTCACTATCTATTTGCTCTCTACCAATTCTTTTCTCCGTGCTGATATGATTTTCATCAAACCATCACGAAGAACTTTCCCTCCTTTCACTGCACGATTGTATGCAGTGCCAGGAAAATCTATAGGCATCGAGATCATCCCGTTTGTGACAATATTGAAATTCTCGAGTACCTTAGCAACTTTATATTCATCATCTTCATCCATAAAAAGTTTCCACGATACGCCAAAAGCATACTTTTGTGACAAAGGGTAAACCTTCACTTCTTTGTAAGGAGCCCATTCGGTCTCCATATGCTTACGGGCCATTGAATCAATTAGAGGAACATACTGTTTTAGGGCTTCGAGCTTTAGAATGTCGTGAATGGAGTTGGCGAGTAATGGGGCTACGACCTTTTGATCTTTATTTATGACGTCGGTGAAGAGAAGAATCTTGGTGGCGGATTTAGGCCACCATGAGGCGAGAAGTTTGTTCTCGTTTGCGAACACAAACTTGTTCCCTTGGGGTCCACATAAGAAGGCCATTTTCTCCCCAAGCAAAGACGTTCGAAACACGTCAGGCGAGAATTTTTCCATTCGTTTTTTGATAAACTTTGGCGGGCCCAACAAGCCAAAATCGATGCTTTCTCCCACGATGGGCCATCCACTCGAGCCCGGTGGCGTGTTATTGTCACAAGAGGCTCGTTTTAGGTAAAATAATATAGAAAATAGCAAGGAATAGATAAACACAAGAACGGGTAGCGAAAATGCAAATGTTACATCCATGTTACACGATAGCAAACACAATGGGTGTTTTTGAAGTAAAAAAAAGGATCAGGGCGTCACAACAAGTATTTTCGACACGATCAAGATTCATTTTTGTCACTTGGTCGGGAATATTTTATCGTTCAATTCGTTTGTTTCGACAACTAGAACATGGATGTCATCAAAGATCGTTAGTTTCTACAAACAATGGTAATGTGGCATTTGATGTCATCGAGGGGGTGTACGACAAACATGCTCAATTGACCTTGGAATCTAATTTGGATGGAATATAGAGTAAGTATTTGGACGTGATTGTGAATCTGCTTATTAGTATATGTGGAATCAGAAATAAATATTGTTGTAATTATTGTATACTTTGTTAAGAATTGGGTCAAATGTCCTCGCTAGAAGGTTTTCAGAGGCGTCTTTACAAACAATTAAAACAACCGTTTTATGCCCCCAAAGTTTAAGGGGCACCAAATTTGTAAGAACCTATGTTTATTTATATTTTAGATTGAAAAATATGTGATAATAATATTTATGTTTATAACGATAAATGAGAATAATTACAAAATGATTGACGGTTATGAAGGTAGACTTACAAAACTTGGTTAATCGAGGTCGACTTGCAAAACTTGGTTCATCGGTTGTTCACTGTTGACAGTTTTTTTGGGTTCATCACTTCTAAATTCTCTTTTACAATTAATTAATCATCTAATCTACTAACTGTTATTGTCTAATCTTGATTTATACTTAATTGTTTTAATCTACTATTGTTTTTTTGTTAGTTGATCTATTGTTTTTTGTTTCGATTTTAATCTATATTTATATTATTTTTTACTTTAATCTATTGTTGTTTGTTTATCATTTAATGTGTTCTATTACAATTGATTTTGTTTCACTTAATTACTTTGTTTTCTGCAAACTATAAATAAATTTATTAATGTTGCCAGTCTCAGGCCAAATTTTTTAAAAATATTATATAAATAAAGGCCTCAAAATTTAGTTTTGCTTTAGGCTTTTATAAATGTTAAGAACCTTACTTACACGATTTTTCTTGAGCTTTTAAAAAATTTTAGGTCCTATAATATAAAGATAATAAATACAGTATGAAAACTGAAGATATGATAGATAATTAAAATGGATCTAAAAATACCGTTGGGCCAACCAAATAAAATGGTTTAAACTGATATATGATAAATTAATTAAAATGTAAATAGAATATGAAAACTTTAATGTTTAATATTAGGGATGAGCAAACCGAACATAATTGATATCGGTACTGTTATTAGTTTTTTCAGGTTGGTACCAGTACCCTTTGGTTTTGGTATATTTTGGCATTTTCAATGGTAACGGTACCGAACCGACAAAATTGGTACGGTATTCGGTTTACACTTTTTACCTATTTTCAGAATCAGTATCTTTCATACGGTACCAGTTCGGTATCGATCTCATTCCTGACTAATAGGACTAAATAATTAAATTGTTAATGTGATTATAAATTGCCTAATGAGTTTACATATTTAACAAAGTATATAGGCTTTCTATAAAAAAACTATATATATATATATATATATATATATATATATATATATATATATATAATATAAAAAAATTTAAATAGAATACACGCTCCCGAGGAGATCAAGCTCCAGGCTATTACTCACATCGCCCTTGCTCAAGGTTGGCTCTACCTATTTATAAGCCTTTTGAACGGTAAAAGAAACATTTTTGCTTCGATCCATACTCAACCACTGTCTAACAAACTGATGCAGAATCGGAAGCAATCAAATGGCTCAACAACAATAGATAATCAAAGACAATAGATTGAACCAAAAGGTTTCAAGAACAATGTTCTTATTTTCAGATATCAATCAAAAACTCATAATAAAGTTTACCAAACCCTAATATTTATAGTAAACCTAACAAGATAATAACAAAGTAAAATAAAAAATAAAATATAAACTAAAAAAAAGATAATTAATTTGAATAAATATTCAAATTTAAAGTTGTCGATGCCCCTGCATCACAAACCAATTGAGAGAGCAACATGGTAACAAATTTATCCATTTCAAGGGCAATTTGAACAATTAATTTGTTTCATCCACCACACCAATGATTCGGCTGTCACCTTTATTGACACACCCAACGTCTACGGCCTTCATGTAGACGAAGTTCCTATTAGTCGATCATATATGTTTTGCTCTCTTGCTCGTGATCTTAGGGTCTTTGTCTAAACTTAGGCGTTGTTTGACAACATCTGAACTAGTAAATATTGAACCTGTAAGAGATATGATTTGGTAAGAACTCTAAACTAATAAATGTTGAACCAGTAAGTATTGTTTGGTTGAATATCTGAATGACTATATAAAATACATATTTTACCCTTTGCTATTAACCCTAAAGTGGTGGCGGTGGAGGTGGCTATCAGACTTGTTGTTGGTAGTATTTAAGAGGACATAGGTGAGGGGTAAAGTGGTCTCTTATTCATTTGGCATCTCTATAAAGCTGAACCATTAAGAGGCAAACTAAACCATTAAGAGATGTTTTTCAGATGAAACAAACGCACTTAATGCTGACCGGTTCAAATGTAGGGGTTGTTTGGCAGCCTCTTAATCAGTCTCTTAATGGTTCAGATGTCTGAATGGTTCAACACTTAATAGTTCAGACTGTTTGTTTCACGAGCAAATGTCTAAATGATTCAGACATTTGCCTCTGAATGGTTAAGCATTATACTAGTACTGAATGGTTAAGAGGTCTAATGCTGAATGGTTAAGACATCTTATCTGATTGATCAGACATTTGCATTTAAATAGTTAAACGATATATAGCTCTTAATGGTTCAGACCTCTTAATGGTTCAGCACTTAATCATTCAGAAGTTTCCAAATAGCCCCGTAGTCTTTTAATGATTCCATTAAGAGGCCACCAAATAATCCCTTGACCATTTATTTGAGTTCATTATCAATTTCATTCCTTACAACAAGACAACCAAAAATTGTTATATTAAACAGTTAAACCAATTAGAAGAGGGAGACATAGGATTAAGGTTAAAGACGTTTAAGAGCGTGTAGTTTAATTATTCTTATAGTAGCCTTCGCATGTGAGCAATTTCCTTGTTATCACTTCCTTGCCTATTGCTACAATGTGCTTCTTCTTGACTACTATATATTATATATCGATGCTATATGATTCCACAAATATGTACTTAATATATATTGGATATGTGTGGCATATCTATGTATATTTCTAGTCGTCTATGTATTAGTAATCAATTACTATGTACTGCATATTTGTTTATAGTAATTATGTGGGTCATGTGTGCTTTGATACATCATGTGTGCCGATGGTCAGCTATATGATGACTTTGCTATGTGTTAATTATATACTCTTTTGATTATGTGAATTATTGTATAGTTGAGGGACTCTTTAGAAACAACTCTATCCAGTGTGGACCGTGTGGTAGAAGTAAAACTTGCTTACATACCTCTCTCCAGATCTCGTTCATAGTTTCGCTATAAATGAGATTTAGTGAGTTTGATTACGATTATTATAATTATATGAACAAAAAAATGGTTAGAATGCATTTAATATGAATAAAACCGACCTTTTATACAGACTAAACTTTTATTTTTTTAGGATGCTACTTCTTAGAGCTTTAACATAAACCAAGTGAGCGTTACATGATATGTGGTGTAGCAACATATACGAACATAATAAAGACACCGCATCTGTTAATCGTGCTGTGGGACAAGTACTTGCAGGATGTCACTGGTCAACAAGGGTCTTACGGGTGTAAATGTTAGAGCCCATAAATTTCATGGGTTCATCTACAAGATTATCATGGGTTATTAATGTATGACATATGGTAATATGATATGCATAAAAATGAGCAAAATTCAATCAGAATATAGGTAGAGGTCTCATTTGCAACCTGTAAAAATCATATGTCCTGCTAGTTCACACTTCTTCAGATACATAGACCTAAACCTTCAAGACGTATAACTTGAAACCAAGAGGATGGATCTAACACCTGCCAAAATCTATACTCATGATTATACAAACGAATCATCTACCTGGTCCTCATGTAATTAAATAAATATAGAAAACGCAAAATCATTAAAAGGCACGAGGCTTAACTCTTAAGCGGCAGCCTCAGGCTTCTCTGTTTCCATAGCTGCTGGCTCATCAGATTTTTCATTGGTTTCTGCGTTTGGGTTTGACGTTGTAGTGTTCTCTGCCTGCCCGTCTTCGTGAGCTGGAGTGGTTGATGGTGGAGGTGAAGCTGTCTTCTCCGGAGTCGCTGGCTTTGGTTTTGGTTTTGTCATTATTGGTCTGCACACCCTGTACATATAAAAAAAATTCATTTTCAGATGCTGCAGAAATCATAATGAAATAAAAGAGGTAGTATAAAGTAGAGACCCATAAGACCACTGGTCCTAAGGGTCATTTTAGCATGCATTAAGACAATTTTAAACGAGTTACAGGTCATTACATTCCATTATGTTTGGTTGACATGGAATTGAATGAAATGATAATTCAAGTATACATTTTAGCACGCATTAAGACAATTTTAACAAATTAAAAAATGATAATTTAATTAATGCATTAACATAGGATTAAACTATAAAACATTTTATATGTAATGTCCCTGTGGCTATTACCACTATATGCTTTAGGTTGAGAATATACCTGTCAAGTGCCTCTGCTTTCTTTCTGATATCAGCTGACAGAAGAACTGGATCAGCATGCTTTGGAAGTGAGTCCTGGAGTTGTTTCTTCTCCCTCAGCCAATTTTCTGCTTCAGAACACTCGTTCAATACCTGAAAGAGGGCTCAGGGCAGATTAGCAAGAACAGATAAGAATATGATTGATGATTGATGCAGATACATTAAAAAATGGATATTGAGGTCGTTACCTTCTGTTTCTCACTCAAGTCGATGTGTTCATATTTGGGATCAGCTGATGCAGCAGCCTGTCTGTACCCATTAACAAGATTGACCATTTGATCGACAAAGGATCCTCTTTCTGAGTGCTCTTTGTACCGTTGTTCAATGGGGTCACCTTGCTGCAATTGTTAACGTAGTGTGAATGTCCAATCTAAAATATTGCAAACAGATATATACATAAAAGACAAAGTAGAGAAAACAAACCTTCTTGAGCTCATCAAGTTTGGCGATATATACACCTTTAGTTTCATCTTCACCATCTTCATACAGCCAATCTTCTGTTTCTTGAAGCTTAGCGATAAACCCTTCTCTCTCCGAGTCCGTAACAAACTCGTGCAATTTATCGTGCAGCTTGAAAACAGTGGAGATTTTGAGTCAGTACTTCCAAATAACCATATAAAAGAATATCTGAAAGTAACAAAGAAATTACCTTGTTCCTCATCTCATAGACATAGGCCTCCACAGCATTCTTTTTGTCCTTAGTTTCTTCCATAACCCGGTCTTGCAACGCCATTTCAAACTCTTTTTCCACTGCTTTCTGCACATCCGCAGGTAGCATTGCCCCATAGACCAACTCAGAAACTGGTAGGTTGGTTTTTTTGATCTTTTTCTTTGGAGCTTCCACCTGCACAAATAAGTTTGGAAGTTAACTGTAGGACTTCATACACCCAAGGTTTTTTATTGGCTATGCAATAATATAACAATTTATACTAACCTTGGTATCAGTTTCCATCTGAACAGGATTATTTCCTGTTTCTGGAGCACCATTCTCAGTCACAGAGGCCTCCTGCATATTTACATCAGTTCCATTGGCAGAGACCGCCTCAGCTGGAGTCTTATCCACATCCATCTTTGATGGTTCACTCGACACTGGAACTTCAACTTCCTCTTCTTCAATAAGCTGGAATGGAAATTATAGAAAATAAACAGTAAGAAACACCATACTACCAGGCACTAAGGACCAGCAAAACCAAAAAGATTATTGATATGAGACTCAATAACGCACCTGTGCAGACTCCACAGAGACAATTCCATGCAGATTTAAACGGGCTTTCACCTTCACCTTAGCACGCTCACCTTTTGTAGCTTGAAAGGGACCAATCTGCGCAGATCATGGGCAACATAAAAGATTAAGCAACGAGCATAACCCTAAACTAGTTGCCAAGGACTCGAAAGTTCTTGAATCTGTGGGCAAATCTTACCGTGTAAGTACTGATCTTTTCTGATGCTTGTAATTCACTAGCATCCGCATATTGCATATCTACTGTAAATGTGCTGGCCCTATAGAAAGTCAGAGCTTTAACACTGGGGACTTGATTTCCCTTGGGAAAGACAATACTGCTTTGTTGATTCTCCATATTTCCGTTCGGGGAATCTTGGGCAGCTCCTTTCCATGTTAAGGCAATTGAAAAAGGGAAGCTCTCTTGGACCTTTAATAACAAAAGCCAATACAATTAGGATTCTCTAGATATATAGATAACTGAAATCAAAATTCACTTAGGCAATGTAACAAGAAGCCCCAACTATACCTGAAATTCTCTAACTTTGAAAGTCGGACTAAGAATAGCACACTGCAAAGCACAGCCTTTGGAAACACACTCACTTGCGTTCATTGTACGCCTTGGCTCTTTCCCAAAGAATTCTGTCAAATTCTTGATCACAGCTGGCACCCTAGAACCTGAACCAACAACTTCCACAGCATAAATATTGTCAACTGAAAGTTGAGCTTCAGAAAGAGCCTTTTCAAGAGGTTTCTTTACACGTTCCAATATCGGGGCGCTAATTTGTTCAAACTCATCTCTCTTTATAAAACCTCTGACATCCTTGTCGTCCATCAAGCATTCTATGTTCATCGGTGCCTCTGGATTTGCACTGAGCACCTTCTTTAGCTTTTCACATGCAGCGCGAAGCCTCAGACAAGCCCTTGCATTCTGGAAGACGTCAATTTTGTACTCTGCTTTGAATTTTTCAGCAAAGTATTGGAACAAGACCTCATCAAAATCTCTCCCTCCCAGGCAACGGTCAAAGGAATGAGCCAGTATCTTCAATTGGCCTTTCTTGAAGCCTGCAATGCAGACCTGCATGCTAGCATGTCCAATGTCAACAAAGGCTACATTCAACTGTTCATTCTCGGGCAAGTCAGTCTTGTATATTCCATAGGCTAGAGCGGTTGCAGTTGTTTCATGCATCAACTGCAAAGGATGCAGGCCAGCTATAGTAGCTGCATCCATAACAGCCCTTCTTTGAAGATCAGTGAAATAAATAGGTATCCCAATGCAGCAATCCACAACTGCTGAATTCAAATTCTTCTCTGCTATCGTCTTCATGTTTGAAAGAACCATACCCATAACCTGAGTCGGTGTAAACGTCTTTTTTTCTCCAAGATACTGAGCGTGGATCAATGGAAAACCATCAGGTCCCTCAGTAACAGAAAAAGGCAATGCCTTCAGATCCTGTTGCAATTCAGGATCAGAGAAAGGCCGGCCTATCAGCCGCTTGATCTGGGAGATGGTATTCTTTGGGTTCATCATGCTGGATGCAGCACCAGCTGTACCAAGGAACCGTTGTTTGTCACCAAAACACACAATAGCAGGAGTCTCACGCTTTGACTCGTCATTAAGAACTACATCGATTCCCCTTTGTCTGGCAACGGCCACAACACAACTCTCGTTCCCAAGGTCAAATCCAACCACGCTCATCTTTGCTTAGTTGAGTAGCTTGTTTAATCAACAAAGTTATTCTTCCTAGCAAGTATCAACCTAAACCACATGAAAAAGTAAAAAGTCACATAAAAAGCTTAAAACCAAGTCCCTTGTAAGGTAATCAGATTTGTCCTCAACTGTGTTAATTCATCCATATAACACATATGTAAACACCATATAATAAACCTCAAAGTTCCTTTACAGAAGAAGCAATCGCTGATGAAAACACGGATTTTAAAAAGCACACCCGAGGCGCACGAGGCACACAAAAACCGCACCTAATCTACACAAGAGGATTTTGTGTATCAGGAGGAAGTTGTACATATAACTTTTTAGGTTATATTAGAAGGTTATTTATATATTAACCGAATCATATTTAAAGATTATTTACAGCTAAATTTTTGTTACAGGATGCTATAAACCTATAAGAAATATATAAAAAAATGTGTATCCACTTGGTGCGTCTCAGGCTTTTCAAAAATCAAGATGAAAACTAACAAACATGTACCGCTGTGTTCCCGAGATTAATAAACGAAAGAAAAGAAAAGAAAAGAAGTGAAAGGAAATTAACGAGAGAAAAGAAATAAAGAGAAAAAAAATTAAGGAGAAAAAAGAAATGGAAAGAAATGAAAAGACATTTTAAATTTTCGTGTTCCAGAGTTCGAATGAAATGAAAAGAAATTAAAAAATTTATGTGTTTAATTTCTTTTCTTTCCATTTCCTTCCGTTTTGGAAGGAAAGTTAGAAGAGAAAATTATTGAAAATTTTCTTTTCGTTTCTTTCCATTTCCTTCCTTTAAAAAACTCGGGAACACAAAGTTTTTTTTGTTTCCTTCCATTTCCCTCCTTAAAAAAACTCGGGAACACAACTATTTTTCACTTTCCATTCATTTCCTTCCATTTCTCTCCTTAAATGAGACTCGGGATCAAAGCGGTAGTCATAGCATTTCAATATTTCACACACACAGTTCACATGTATAAACAGTAAACCTTACTCCTTGGAGAAACATAAATAAACAAACGTGACATAAACAGCACAATTCTTACTGTTGATAGATCAATCTACATTACCAAAACCTATTCTAAGCCCTAACAACATTCAACATCCAAAAACCAAAACCTAGATTCTTCAAAACTGCTTATTGCATCGAGAAATCAAATCAAACGTAACTATCTAGACATACAGATTGAATCAACGAGCATAATGTAACAACTAGACATCAAACAACATCAGATCTCGTGAATTACAAAAGAGATCGTACCTCGAGACGATGACGACGGTGTACGGCAGCGGTGGTGAGAGAGAGAAAATGAGGTTTTTGTGTTGTTATTTGGTTTTCCGATAGTCTGGTAAAAAGCGTGTAGTGGAGTGGTAAACAAATGGGGGCGAGAGGTTGGGGGTTTTATGTTGAATTGTTTTTGAGACGAAACTAGATTCGTCCGGAAGATACCTTCTAGAAACATCTTTTATGTAACCTAAGTACTAATATAGGGAACCGTTAAATCGACACCGCATGATTTTAAATAAATACCTCAAAATTTTTATACGTGTCGTATAGCCTATACGCGTCGTATAAGGGGGGTATGTATAGGGCTATATGTGTCGTATAGGGAGCCATATATGTCGTATAGCCCTCTGACAGCCCCCTGAATTTTTTCTCGTAGTCAGTGTCGAAATTCGCTATACGCGTCGTATAGCCCTATATGTGTCGTATAGGGGGTCGTATAGGGCTATATGAGGCGTATAGCTCTCTGACAGCCCCCTGAATTTTCCTCGTTTTCAGTGTATTCGACCCTATACGTCGCGTATGGACCCATACGCGGCGTATAGGGGGTGTCGATTTATCTTGTGGGTGTCTCTATATTAGGACCCTTAATATATGTTTATAATATAATCATAATGACATCTAGTTATGTTAGGTAAAGGCTCGGAAGCACCGAAGCGGCCCAGAGCATGTAATATCCGTTTCGGGTAGTTGTTCGAAGCGGAAACGCCTAAGAAACGTTTTTAGGGCGCTTCGGTTTCAGGGGTACTGCACAAGGACGTTTCGAGGGAGTTTCGATCGCGTTTTCTATTTAATTTAGGGTATAAACCCTTTTGTTTCCCAATTCCTAGTGAGCGTGTGAAACAATAACAACACCAACCGGCTCCTCCAATCTCACACTAGATGAACTTTGATATGAAAATGATTTGATTATTGATAATTAATTACCTAAGGAATTTGTTTTTTAAATTTGTTTAATACTTTAATGTCTATTTTGAAAATTGTTTGATATATTTTTATTTTTATATATATTTTTTGGGTGTACCTTTGCCGTTCCCTGTACCCGTCCCACCTCCCGTGCCCGTTTTGGTGCCACATAGGGTAAAGGTGTAAATAATTCAAACTGATAAGTTAATTGAGATCAAATGCAATAAACCGGAATTAAACCGAGCTTAAACAAGTTAGTGCGTGAGCTTGAGTTTATATTTGAACTCATTTAATAAACAAATCCAAGCCCAAACTAAATCGTGACGAGTCAATTTTCTTGGTTAGCACTCACGTATGTGTTTCCGGTAGAGACTTGAATAAATCAACATTCTCGTCAAAAACATCGTTTTTGCAAGAAGTTCCACAAGTGAAAGAGATTGAAGTGTTTATCGAGTTTTTATTCAAGGTAAGAAGACGGGTACGTCATCAGTATGTAGATGGCGTTCAATAAGGTGCTTCTATGATCTTGATTTTTACTTGGATTGGTAGCTTAAAGATAAGGGTCACCAGGATTCAAATCTTAAAATGATATAGATTAGGACTTTATATAATTTATAAACAGATTAGTATGTGAGTCGTCAATTTAAAAAATAATAATAGTAAAAAGGCGTGTTTAGTATTAAAAGGATATTATTCAATATAAAATAAACAAATGCGATTGTACACTTATTTTATAATTTAGTTTTCTAAGAATGCTATCAAGTAACAGTGATTTATATAATCATCTTAATTTATTTAAAAAAGTGCTAGACATAATTATGATTCTCAATATATAATACCAAACATTCCCTTGGGAGTATTGAGAATGAAGTTACAGCTGCTAAAATAAGCAGACTTGAGCACAAGCACAAATGTCACTAATTTGTTTAGATCTGTTTGATGTCATTGTCATCATAATCATACTTAAACCACTGGAGTTAACAGTGGCTTCTTGCTAAAATGAGCCTCTAGGTTCCCAACAACCAGATCAGCCATGGCGTTTCTGGTCTCGACGGTCCCACTTCCGACATGTGGCAACAGAACCACATTGTCAAGACCAAACAGCTCCTCGGGCACATGCGGTTCATTCTCAAATACATCAAGACCTGCACCTGCTATCCGGCCTTCAACAAGAGCAGACACCAGCTCCGGTTCATCTATGTGTGGGCCCCTCCCGATGTTAATTACATACCCCTTGGGACCAAGTGCATCAATGACTTCACGGTTGACTATGTGACGGGTTTCTGGTGTCAGCGCGCATGCCACAACCAGGATATCACAATTGGCAGCTAATTCGACGACACTGGGAAAGTATTTGTATTTTGATTCGGGTTTCTCTGATCTGGAATAGTAGCTAATGGGACAGTTAAATGCTTCGGCTCGTTTAGCGATGGCTGCCCCGATTCTTCCCAGACCTATGATTCCAACTCTTTTGCCACTGAACTGCAAACATTATGAAAACATTACTCTAAATTGAATGAAAGAGCAATGGGCAATATGAAATAATAATCTATAGGTGTGTCTTGGCTTAGGAAGAAAGAACAGCTAATGCGGTTTATGATTAATGTAATTAAGAGTAGAATGAGAAACTTGGTAGATTAAACATATCCACTCTTGAAGTGTACAATTATTTTGTGATAAGACTAAAATAAAATGATGGACAATTATTTTGGGACCAAAGGAGCATATGATAAAATATATCTAGCATTAAGAGCGTAAACAGAGCAAGCAATTAATGAGATACTCGAGATTGACTTAGTTAAGCCAAGCTTAAGTGAGCTCGATCCCGAACCCAAGCACAATTTGAGCTCATCCAGTAAACCAGCTCCAGCCTGAACTTCATATACCAAGCTTGACTATGTTCATGATCCTAAACAAGTCTATTATTTATACGAGTATAATATTATTTATTTTATACAAATACATTATTACATTATATATGATTATGAAATAAAATAACCTAATATATATGATGATAATTAAATATATACAAATAAATATAAATTATATAGATAAAATAAAAAAATAAATACCATTCTAGCCAAGCTCAAGCTAGAAAAATTACTCCAAAGTTGAGGTAGAGCTTCAGACATGGACCTCTAAAGTTATCTTATGTTAACGAGCCACTAGCCAAGCTCGTGTTAAATGAGCTCCGTGTATCGAGATGTGCACTAAATGCTTTTCGAGAGATCTCCTCCAAATCACTAGGATGGCTATCAAAATCATGTTAACCCATGGGTTCTAGGTAATGCATGCACATCCTTCGATGGTGCCTCAAAGATTAATTAGAAGTGAGCATCACCACTTCTCCATACCTAGTGGCCATGTGCTCCACTCGAGTTAATGGACAAACCCAAGAGATGGATCATGTTCGAGTGTGGTGGTCAAAAGGAGTTTCAACGGAGTCAATTGAGGAAAGTCGGCCATTACACGTTGGGATCAAGTGTTTGTCAAGTGTCGCTTGAGCCAATGTAAAGCCAATTTCATAGGGTGTTCGCACATGGAAGAGCAAAATGTTACTATGTAAACCTATACTACAGCCCCCCCCCCCCCCCGGGGGTCCTAGAACACACACGTAGCCACATAGGTGTTTTTAGGTATGCTCAAAGTGAACCCCATGAGCCACACTGCCTTCTGTGGACTTTTGGGGCGGGGTGCTAGTGTGCCACATGCCGGTTAATGAGTACTGTAACATTCATTTTATTCTATTGGCAGTGTATGAAATTCTCGTTCTTAGGCACTCTTTAGGCACCTTGGTCACATCAATTGACATCTATGTACACCTAAATTAGAAATATGACAGCCATCTGGGGGCAGAACCAACAGTTTACCAACTTGATGAAAACCCTAAAATGTGCTTGAACATCAACATTGCTTAAATCTTGTTAGCCCTAATCGGCTAATCTTGTTGTGTCCAATGATCGATAATGCATGGTAAATTCAGGATAATGTGAATAAATTGAAAGTAATTCTGTTGAATCAGCTCAAGATTAACAAAATTCTACAGCAAATCAGTAATCACATTGAAAAATTGCAAGAACCACCATCAAAATTCGAATCAGTAACAGAAGATAATCGATTAATCATGCAGAATTTCAACCAGATGAAGAAATCAAACCTTAGTAGTCAATTTGAAGTCCCCTTTCTTCCACAACCCACTCCTAACATACCGATCGCACTCACAAATCCCTCTAAGCGTCGATAACATCAACCCAATCGCCAAATCAGCGACATCTTCCGTCAACACATCAGGCGTATTCGTAACCCTAATCCCTTTCTCCTTACAATACCCCAAATCGACCTTATCGAGCCCCACACTGAAGCTCGATACGATCTCCAGCGCCGGCAGTGAGTCGATCAGCTCCCGATCGGCGCCGACGCTGGCGTTTCCGACGACGGCTCGGATGGCGCCGGAGTTGTTGTTCAGGAAGTCGTTTTTTTGGGGATGGTGCCACATGCGGAAGAGGTTGAATCGCTTGTCGAGCTCGTGCTCGAGGTATGAAGACATTGGACACGTCATCAGTACGCCGATGGCTTCCATGGTGGCGGTGGTGGTGGTGGTGGTGGTGGTGGTGGTGGTGGTGGTTGTGTGGTCACCGGCTAGTGACTGATGATGATTCAGGTCCACAGATAATGTAGGAGAGATAGCTGAATAGCTAAGCTAAATACATCCTTTTTTGGAATGACAGCTTGAAAACTTATTTTTTAACGTTACATCACAACTAATTTATAACGATATTTGACAAAAATAATCATTTCGTCAAAAAAATTAAATACATTAGTTTACTTTCAAAAGTTTCATAAATTGTTGACTTTCACATTCAAAAAGTTTATAAGTTGTTTCAACTTAAATTCAAAATAACAAAACTTTTAGACTGAAATTAAAACAACTTATGAAACTTCTTGAGTTAAATGGATGTTTTTAATTTTTTGGAGAAAATAACCACTTTTACCAAACGTTAGAGAGCAAGGTTTAAATTATTATTTTTTTCTCTTGTAATTTCTTATTCATGTGTAGAGATCACTAGGCATGAGGTGTACCCTTGCCGCATGTTGAAGGTCGTGACTAATAGCCGGCGTGGTGTTTTCGTAACCCCATAGGTCAAGTGACCTCCCTCTCGCGATGGCAAATCCGCACGTGGTGTTCTTTGTTGTCTTGATCTTCGCTCAGTGACTGTATAACGCAACGATATTTTTCGTCCTCCCAACCCTTCTGTCCATATTAGATGTCACTAGATTGTGTGACAACTACAGAAAGAGTATACTTGATGACCTAAGAGAATTAAACTTGATAAGAAAACTTAAATCCTAAAATATCTTAGACGAGCATTCATGTATGGGGCTGAGTTTGAATTAGTTTAAAAAACTTTCACCGGTTTGAAACGAGTATGGTATTATATGATAGTTGTTTGATTACCCGAATTGAAACCAAATATATTAAGAATGATAAACAGTATACATAAAGAGTATACTTGAGTTGTTTTATAGCAACCTGACACCCCTAGACTCCTCATGAGAAAGTCTTGTACAGTGAGTTTGTTTGTGTGCCATTCAAGTTCAACTTTGAGATTAGTATAAGATCAAGTCTTCGGAAATGAACATCCCAACAAATAAAATTTAACACCTAAGATCACAAAAAATATACACACGAACACAATGGGTATTCTACTATTCTACATCAAGTATTGGTTATAAACATGGTTTATCAAACATAAGTTGGAATTACAAAATTCCATTATACCCGACCATTGGCATAAGATCTACACTAGGAACTAGTTTCTTTGTACTCGTTAGCTATTGGTGATCACTACTTAGACTTCTCTCATATGAATAGATCTTAGAACACATTTATGTAACAAATAGTTTTGTGTATGTCAACACCCCAACACCTCATCACACGTATAACTCGTCAATATTTTATTTTTTCACAGTTGATATCCAAAAAAATAATGAGAATGTATGAAAAGAGTCAAGAATTAAGTGATATACGAATAAAACTTATAGTTATCATATTATTGTGTGAAAAAGATTAAGAAGATAATATAGCAAAATATGGTTACTAAATCAAAAGCATATCACATAATTGTGTAAAATGCATATGAATTGAAATTCTTAAGCAGATGAAGAAATCTAACCTTAGTAGTCAATTTGAACACACTCTTCTTCCATAATCCGCCTCTAACAAGCCGATCGCTCTCACAAATCCCCCTCAACGTCGCTAACATCAACCCGATCGCCAGATCAGCCACATCATCAGTCAACACCTCAGGCGTATTCGTCACCCTAATCCCTTTCTCCTTACAATACTCTAGATCCACCCTGTCTAATCCAACACTAAAACTCGATATGATCTCCAAACTGGGGAACATATCGATAAACTCCCGCCCTGTGGTGAAGCTTGGGTTCCCCACCACGGCTCGTATGGAGCCAGAGTACTTGTGGATTAATTCATCGCGTTGAGGGAAGTTCCACAAGCGGATGAGATTAAAGCGCTTATCGAGTTGTTGTTCGAGGTAGGAGTTCACCGGTGATGTGATCAATACATCGATGTTTTTCATGATTGATGGTGATTTAGATTGTTGAGGTCAACGGGAGATTGGGGAAATGAGGCCAACGAATACTAGTAATTATGAAGTGTTCATATGCCAGCGTTTAATGTAATAAAAATATGTTAATATGCTAATTTTTAATTTAGGTGTGATTAAGGTTGTGTTTGGAGGTAATGAAGATTGAAAAAGACAAATTAGTGACGTGGAAAGAGAACATAATACCATAGTTAATATGATTATTAATTAATATAAGACGGCAAAATGGAACCAACGTTACATTTTTTACTAGTTTTTTAAGGACCCAAAGAAGCTTCTTTTCGTCATGATGGTAGGTCCCATATTGTTTAATAATTTATAATATACTAATTACCAAATTGCTTATGCTTGGTGGGTTGTACCATGTGCTATATTGGTTATACTCACCTTTTGTTTTTTATTTCATTAATTCTAAACATTTTTTGGTTTAACCCAATACTTTATATCATTTACAATTTAGCCCCAATATTCGTTTACGTTCAACTTTAATGCCTAATACTTTTCATATTTTACAAATTGTTCGTTTTACGTTCCGGTCTAAATTTTACGAGTTAACACATCGTAACTTGCGGGTGTGGTTCACTTTTTACGCTTATTTTTCCCCGTTTAATGGCCCCATCGCAATGTGTTGGTTTTAGATCGACTTACTTATTATTTTATATGCTTTACGTTTTGCCTGCGTGGTTTAACGTTTTTACGTCTACTTTTTGTTTGGTTTATTTTATTACTACTTTTTTATTTTTTATTTTAGCGATCACTAGACGTGGTGTGTCATTGATGCTACTTGGTACGGTTTATGTCTCCCGCTGCAACGCGGGGGATCAATACTAGTTTTAATTAAAATCTACCTTTTGTTTACATAAAATTTTTAATTCTATATATCACTTAACCTTATACCTACAAGAATTTAAACTCATATCATATTTTATATAAATAACATTTATTAATATCATTAGATTAGAAGTTCATAGGTAGTTATAATTTATTTAAACACTTACATTCTATAAAAAATGACAGAACTAATGTTAGACGAGTGAAGAATGTCATAGTTACACTCTACATATGTCTTTGTCTCTCCTCCCCCACTCATAGTTTCTTCCTCCTCCCTCCACTAACCGTTCGTGTGGACGGACTTACCCTCCCCGGGAACTTGGCTAGTTTTGAGCCTATGATGACACCTAGGATATGTGTTTAAAGTGTTGATCAGGACGACTCTTAGAAGCTCAAGTGTGAAGGGTATTATTCTCATATACAGTTAAGTATGTTGCTTATATACAAAATTCAATTTGTAGTCATTCTTAAAACTAAAGAGGTTATATTAGCAGGTTATGTTCGTGCGTTAGGACAATCTAATTTTAGATAAAATTTAATTCGAAACATATAAAAAAATAAGATTTTAGAGAAAGTTCATATCGAAACATAAAAAAAAAATAAGAATGTCATAGCGACGTGTTAAGAATTTTGTTGATATGCATTGCTTAGATATTTTATTATCTAGTTTTATATAGCCAAATTAAGACTTAACTTTATTGTGTATAGATCACAATAGCCTAAATTTGAAATGTTATTATTTTTTTATATACATTGCTTAGATATTTTGATATCTAGTTTTCAGTTACTGTTAAAAGGAGGTGAATGGCATACCCTCACCATCACACTTGTACTCTAGTGAAGTATACTGGTATACAAATTACCTTATAATATAAGGCATTGAATATATGTTCCATTGTAACCTATTTTTCAATTATAGATGATGAATAATAGTGCAACTATATTTTCAACCATATAAGTTTTAATCTGATATATTTCACATAAATCATTAAGTAAAAAATTGACACTTCTATAGATCTTTGAAGTGAACATATTAAAACTTATAAATCTTTGAAGAAAATGATTTAACAGTTTGTGTGCATTAAGCTCCGACTTTGGCCTACTTTCTATCTATTTGATTTGTTCAACCTATTTAACTCGCTCCTTTTTATGAATCTAGTGACCCGTCTGAGATAAAGCACAATAAATTCCACTCCGTCGCGAGTAAAAATGATTTGAAATTCGCTACCATATCAAAATAAGTAAGAAATGATGGACAAGCCTCAGGAGACTATTTACAAGAGTATTACCTATGACCACTTTTATCTATGGATTTGACGACAGATCGTAAAATTGTTGACCACAAGAATAGAATCGAGGTGTCGGGTGATGATATGTAAGAGGAAGATGTCTGCTAAAGATGCATGATCAGAATCGCGGTCGGGTGTGAGTTTGAAGAAAAGAAGAATCTGTAGATAGAGCAGAAACAATCTTGCTAATACTTGAATACCATATTGGTAAACCTCAGTGTAAACTAGAAATCGACGAATTTGAACACAACTGGGTAAGAAACTGTCTATATGCTTTCAGAATCATGTAATTAGTGTAAAGATTACCAAAAGAATCCTAAAAGTTCAAGCTTTTGTTCCTTTCTTGATTCTACAGGATGTTGGACATGCTATTCTCGAGTGCTATTCAAGAATACCAGAAAGCTTCACGCATAAAGTGTTGTCACGCATACAAGATTTACTTGAAATTGAAGTCTCTTAAAGATTCAAGATACAAGCATCAGTTAAATTCCCATATTTTTACACAAGTTATCATAAAATTTGTAGTAAACATGAACTCATACTTGATTCTACACATCAAACGGTTAAAAGAAGTATCATCCATTATCCATACTCGAAAAACGAAAGAAGTTTTAAGAATAGAATCATACTTACAAGATGTGTCAAAGATACATTCAAGTATTCAACACATACTACATTGTTTCTTGATCATTAATCAGTTTAGATTTTGCCACGCGGTCCAAGCTTCGGCTTCTGTTGTGGGCCCTTGACAATTGGCAACACATCCCCCGTGGCGGTCGAGCTGAAGTACGCAAGGGTCGAACCACCTCCCAATATCAAGAACTTGAGCAACAACCCTCTCTTGGTGAAAGGTGCAGCAAATGTCTCAAAGAACTTACTCTGCAATCGAATCAATCAAAACAACAGATTCAATCATTCAAGCATCTACAACTACAACCATTAACTACCCATATACACAAGAACACAATACAACTTAATGATTTGATAATGGGATCAAGAATTTCATTGAGGCAATAGGTCGAACACCTGGAGGGGGTTGTAAGGTGAAGGTGCATCAGAGCCATAAACATCCCATTGACCAGTGGTGTTGCCCAAATCTTCAAGATCAAAGTACACACTTTTGTCACCGTATTTCGCCACCACAGCTCCAGCTCTATACATTCACGATCACCCATAAAAAAAGCCACAAAAAAGCCCCAAAAAGCCCAAAGATTCAATTAAGCATTCACGAAGAGAAATTGAGGAGAAATTAGGTGTTTTAGTACCTGTACGATGTGGGTTTGATGCTCCGGTGAGATGGCCGGAGGTTGAGCTTGGTTCCGGCGAGGGAGCTGCCGGCGAGGCCGTTAATGGCGGTGGTGGGTGCAAAGGTTGCAAGAGACGCCATTGATCACAAAAAACAGAAGCTTGATAGCGTGTGGTTCTGTTGATTTTGTGATTATTGTGAATCGGATTGATGGATGTGAGTATATGGGATGAAGAAGACGAAGATGATACAGAGGATGGTGTGGTGGGGTCGAGTTGATGTGGGTGCTTGGATCAGAGGGTGCCACGTGGATATTATGGTTTTTGGATTGGTTGAAGTTGGATAAGCCTATCTATTCATCATGGTTATGGAGGGAGGATCGTTGTATCCTCTTCTAATCACTTTTGTTATTGTTGTTTAACATAACTTGTTGGTATATTAGATCATCTTAGTACCGAAAATTTATGACACGAACATGTTAACACGATATTACGTTAATAGATTTTGTATCTTAAACAGATCAACATGTTAACACAAGATAAAATTTGTGTCCTAAGTGCTAACATGTTAAATACATGTTAACCTGTTAAACCTGTCAATTACATGTTTATAATGTTTAATTTTTAAAATAATTAAATTAATTTATATAATACTAATTTGCAAGTTTTGTTTGCATTATTGGTGGTACAACATGCTTAAATGGGTTGTAACCATCTTTTTTCTTTTTTTTTTATTAATTTTTAACTTTTCTATTTTAATAAACTACTTTTACATATTTGACAATTTAGTCCCAATAATTTTTACTTTCAAATTTGGTCATCTATACTTTTTATATTTACAAATTTTGTGTTTTACGTTTCAGTCTAACTGTTGCGAGTTGACACGCCGCATCGTATGTGTGTGGTTTGACATTTGTACGCTTATTTTTTCCCTATTTAATAGCCATGTCACAACGTGCTAATCCTAGGTCAACTTACTATCATTTTATATGTTTTATGTCGCTTGGACAGTTTAACATTTTTACGTCTACTTTTCGTTCAATTTATTTTTTTATCTTTTATTTCTTTTTCAATACGAGTATTTCGGTATTGGTGGTCACTGACGATAGTGTGCCATTGGTGTTACTTAACACGGTTTTACGCCCCTGCCGCAACACGGGGGCTTAATACTAGTATTATTCAAAAGCTAAACAAAACCCTACCCTTACCCTCCTATACACCCAACATCGCACAACCCTTAGGAAACCCTCCCACACTCCACAACCACCATCCCGACCACTCCACCAGACGGCCATCTCCACCGACGATCACTCCGCAAGGCGACCATTACACCAACGACCATATCCACTCGCGAGTATACGCGACCATCGTCACCGGTCACGACCATCACGTCTATTACGAGCAAAGGCTAAACACCATCGTAACCATCACGACCATCGTGACCAGTTGACCAAGTTCACCACAATATCACAACTATTATTTCGACCAGCCGACTAGGTTCACCATAAAACAACACCAAGACCGATTCATTAAACATTCACCAGGTACACATTCTTCATTCTGTTTTCATTCTTTAAATATGTGATATTACATGTGTTACTAAACATCTTTTTAAACAGGTCGTTTCGTGTAACTTGTTTGTTTTCGTGTTTTATAAAACGTGCACAACAAGTTTTCGTGTCGTGTTCATGTCTGGCAAGTCAGGTCATCTTGTCTTATCGTGTCGTGTCTTATTGTGTCGTATATTATTGTGTCATGTCTAACATGTTATGCCAACCCTAGATGATTCACTATTCTTATCCAACCCAACCTTTTATTATTATAATTTTTATTATTTAATTTTAACAACTCAAACTACTTGATTTTTTACTCTTATTTACAACTGAGTTCAATCTTACTTTTTAATATATATATATATATATATATATATATATATATATATATATATATATATATATATATATATATATATATATGTATGTATGTTATGACTATATTAAAAACAAAAAAATTGTTTTAAAATGATAATTTAAATCAATAAACTTTATATATTTCTTTTATATTAAAAAGTAATTTTTAAGAAACATCTTTGTTTTAAAAAAATTATATTGTAATGTTCACGAAAAAAAAGTTAAACAAGATTGTGTATTTTGATTTTTTAAAAAATTAAATATTACAAATTATTAAGGTAAACTAGATTCGGGATAAACCTAATCTAATTAAGAGTTAACAAAAAGGAATTTAATAAAACAAACTTCCAATCATGAAGCAACAAGTGAAAAGGAATGGGATTACAGCCTAGGTTGGTTGACCGACCTGGTTGAACATATACTTACAATTTTTTTAACTCTCACGACGAACCTAACACAAATGTTACTATAACGACAAGTCTTAGTGATTAAGTTGTAAGGTATCAAATATTAATTTTTATTTTTGTATGTGATGAGGGGCTCGTTTAAATGATAGAAGCATAAAGTTTTTAAATAGAAATTCTGAGTTCAACCGACCTAAACGTACAATATATAGTTTAGTAGTTAACTTCCATTTAGTAGTTAACCATAGTCGATCATTTAGCTTCCATAGTCAATTCCCTATTTTGATTTATAGTATCTAAAGATGTTGCACGAGACCAGGGGTGCTTTGGGTAGTTTTGTAAGGATTTAGGTACATTATTAATTTGGGTAGTTCTTTTTATGGTTTTTGTTAGAAATAAATATGATGCCTCTCAATTTAAAGGTGTTCATTGGATCGGATAATGAATTACTCGGATTATTCGGATTTGAAAGTTTCAGGACTCTATCCGAAATCCGATCCGATCCGAATAAGAATATTTTTACCAGATCCGAATCTATCTGAATAAACCAATTAACAATTTTTTTTTTGTTTTGATTTATTTATTTTATTTTTGCTATTTTTTTATTTTTAACATTTTATATGTTGAAAATCACAAGAAAAGATATAAAACTAAAAAATAAAATTTGACTTTGTACACAAATTTAAATTTAAAACATAATAGGTAATCGTATAAAATCCAAAAATTAAAATCTATAATTTAAAACGACGATCGATTATTGTATCATTATTTAGGATTATAGCTAGAATATGTAAAGATTATTATGTATTGAGTTGAAAATATAATAGATAGTTGATTAATGAGTATTAGACTAAAACATAGTTAGAGTCTTATTTGGATTAATCGGATATCCAAATAATCCGAATAAAAAAATTTGTGATATCCGAAATTCGATCCAAAATCTCAATAAGGAATTCGGATTCGGATGAGATTCGCTCTGAACAAGGCTTCGGATCGATTTATTCGGATTCGAATCAGATTTCGAATATTTTCGGATTTCAGATTTTTTAAACACCCCTGCCTCTCATTGGTTGTTTGCAACTTTGGATGATTTATTTACTTTGGGTTGTACTCCTAGTATCATAAGGGAGAGGAAGTCAATAGAGTGATTGGCATGGGACTGCCAAGTTGGTTGTGTAATACCTAGATGAACACCACCCCATCCATCTTTGGTAGCGTTATGACTAAGCGTGTAAACGAGTCGAGGCGAGCCCGAGCTCGCTTAGGCTCGAGCTCGTCTCGTTCTAGTTTTAAAAAGCTCAAGCTCGAGTTCGGTTCGTTTGTAGTTTTATTTCTAAAGCTCGAGTTCGCCTCATAAAATAGTTATCAAGCTCGAGCTCGGCTCGGGATCGACTCGTTATTGTTAGATTATTATTTATTTTAATTTTTTATAGTTACTTTTATATATTTTATCGAGAAAACCTTTTAATATATAACATAATTTGTATTATTAGTTAGTTTTTATCATAGTAATATATATAATAATATGATTTATGTAAATATATATTTAATATGTAAATAAAAAAATTATAAAACTAAAAGCTCTTTTAGGCTCGCGACGGCTCAAGCTTGATATCTGAAACTCGGGCTCGAGCTCGTTTACTAAACGAGCCAAAATGTGAGCTCGAACTCAGGATCGAGCTCGTTTAGCTCATTTAAGCTCGGCTCGATTCGAGTTTTTTTCGAACCGATCCCGAACAGCTTGCGAATCACCTTGGCTCGTTTACAAGAAGTAACCAGCGAACCCAAAACATCTCAACACAAACCGACCCGATCCGTTTCCGCATCTTCGATCAACGGTCATCATACCATCCTAATCTAACGACCACCATAACAAAACTACCCGCGTAGCACCACACCCCAAACACCCAATCTCTTATATACCATCATCATCATCTTCTTCACATCTTATCTACACACAATGTCTCTCCTCCATCTTCACCTCCCAATTTCCCAATTCAAATCCCTAAATCTCTCCACCACCTTCCTCCATGGCACCACCGCCATCTCCACCGCCCCCTCCGCCACCACCACCACCGTCGCCACCACCCTCCGCCCCCCAATTCGCGCCATGAGGTCCCTCCAAGGCCGCGTCATCTGCAACACCAACGACAAGACCGTCAACGTCGAAGTCGTTCGACTCGCGCCTCACCCCAAATACAAGCGCAGAGTGAGGAAGAAGAAGAAGTTTCAAGCTCATGACCCTGAGAATCAGTTCCAAATTGGGGATATTGTGCAGCTTGAGAAGTGTAAACCCATTAGCAAGATGAAGACTTTTCTTGCGGTTCCTGTGCCCAAAAGGGTTTCGTCGAAGAAGACGACACAAGAAGGTGGAATTGAGTTGGAATCTGCAGGTTCTTCGGAGGTTTAGAGGTGAGATGTTTGTTGGTGTTGTACTTTTGTTGATTGTTGTGGTTTTGATTTCGATATTGGGGATTATGTTGGTGCAATGTTGATGAATCATGAATGATGAATCTTTTTCTTTTGGGTTTGTGTTTGTTTTGAAGTTTTGATTGATCTTTGTGATGTTTGATCGAATGAAGTGACTTTAAGCAAGATTGAGTGAATGAATTGGATGATTTGTGATTATAACAGGAATGCAGGTAAGGTGTTTGATGAAATGCCTGTGAGAGATGATATTGCTATATAACTTTATAAGTTTAACTTGATGCTTAATGTTGCAAGTTCGTACTCTTTTGTTTGTATGGATATCGAATATTTATACTTTTATTGTCACACTAAATGGTTATGGTAATTGGTTTTTCTGATTATTAGGACTAGAGTAGATGAGTGTGCGAGTTGATATTGTAATGACTATATTCACCCGCGAACAAACTTTAGGTTGCAGGTTTTGGGAATGACTTTTCGAAGCTTAATTCAGAGTGAACCGCTAACTGAATTGAAGTCGACTTCGCCCTAAAAATGAAATCAGCATCTGCATAATCTAAACCCTATGGGGTGAAACAACAATGTACTAAATGGGTATATGGCTTAACCAAAATGACAAAGACACTAGTGTTATTACTTATGATATGTATGAGATAGCGTAAGGGGGACACCGATTACCGAATAAAGACATCCAACCCCTTTGGAAACACAATGAGAAATGGGGTTGAAGGGCGCCCCGGCACATAAGAAAGGATGTTCTAAAAAGAAACTCGACAACTGAACTACCACCAACATAGCCTAAAATAAGAATGTTTCGTATGACGAAACATGTTTGTAGTATCACACATGTTTATAATAACATGGATATCTAGAATAGAATACCTAACCCTTGACGTCAACATTGGATATTTCCCCGTGCTCACTTGTTAGGCATGTGACGATAGCTCCTAGCGTTTAGGATATTAGTCCTACAATTTATTACAAATGTAAGGGAGATAACATGTGTGACTGGTTAACAAGACACTCATTGCCTTACTTGGCTCATTCTTCTATAGGCGACATCATGTCATACGTGGATGAACCAATAGTGGACCAGTGGTTAGCGTGTTATCAAGTCACCTTTTTCATTGAAAACCACAAAAAAAAGGCCTAGCAAGGAGCTAGAACACTAACAAACTAAACATTACAACCAATTTACATAGGATATATATACACCAATCTTCCCATTCTATTGATACCAGATTAACCTTGTATTTCACCGACATAGAACTTGTAGTTTTTATCTCCTCACGAAGCCTATTGATTGATGATTTTTTTTATTTTTGTCGAAGAGGGTATCGTTTCAAGCCTTCCATAAACACCAACAACTAGTTAAAATCACTATATGGATAGTATGTCTTTCGTTTGAGTTAAATCAAATATTAAAATACCTTTGTCGAAGAGGGTATCGTTTCAGCGGTGATCGCATCCCAAATCCTCGGCAACGCATTCATCTAATAACAGGCTATAACAAATAAGAATTGTTCTTCTTCTACAATTGTTGCCATCTGCCTCCCGCCACCCACCCCACACCCACAGACGCCACCATTTTGCAAGCCGCTCCCATGGCGTGCCTATGTGTGGAGTAGGGGGTTCAGTCACCCACACTCGAAAAAAAAAATTACTGTTAATCTTCAAGTTATAAACTTATTATTAGACATAGCCCCAATTAAAATTTAAACTCAGTATTTGACATACACTCAATTAAAAATTTAAACACAATTCCGATCACTAAATGTAAATCGTCGCCCACCCCCACAAGCGACCAACCCCCTCTGCAACCACCGGCTGCCAAATTTAATTTATCTAATTGATCTTATTTGACGAGGTCTTAAGATCTAAACAACAATATCTTTTCTATAAAAGGTGAGTGATTCCAAAGATTTTACCTGGTCTTAATGTTTTTAGAGCATTCACAACCCATTCCCTATCTTTATCCATATAATTACACTAAAAATCACTACTTTTTCTCTCTCTTTTTTAACTTTATCATTACTTTTTCTCTCTCATTCACTCACAACCACTTAAAATATATTAAAACCATTATATGGTTTTGAACAGTAATTCCCCAAAATACAAATTGAACAGTAAATTTACCATATCCTTCACTCATAACCACTTATAACCATACCATATAATATAACAAACATACTCACAGAAATATAGAGAATGAGTTGTGAATGCTCTTAGAACCACTAATTGAGACATTGAGTAATAATGATGAAAGTCATATTTTCAAAAAGATATGTGTGTATACATCTTTATTTTATATTTCTTAATTTTTAAGAGATGATTTTGTCTTTTGTTTTTACATTCCAATATCATAATAAAATAACACATGTATCAGTCAAATACATTTTTTGTATTTGTGTTTTCAAAGACGTTTTTTAAATTTAAATTCAAAATCAAAAATAATTTTCAATACCAACTCTAATTCTAATTCCAATAAATTCAGCTGACGAAGTCCCCATAAATCTGTTTTCATATGGTCTTGGTTGCTAAATCATAACTGTCAAAGCTGTAAAGCGCAAATGACCCGTTTGTCGCCTAGGAAAGCATTATAGTAGGAAAAATAATATAATTTTGTTATTATCCTATCTATTAAATAATAAAGATGATGAATGGTAAAAAGTGAAATTATGGTCGTTCAATTGATATCTACGACCATCATGTTACAATTAGGACACATGCTTTCTCTGATAAACCCACCCTCTCCATGTCAAAGACAGAGACAGAGAGAGAGAACTAAAAGGAGGGTGGTTTTGTGATAGTCACAATGTCTCTTTTTTGTGAGTTTTTTAGGTTTTCTTCATGCCTCCAAGGAGAGGCTTTCTATGTTATGGTGGGACAATGACGAGGGCCGCTTCAGTCTGTCGTTCTCTTGCCTCGTGTTCACCCCTCTAATTGATTCGCCAGGAGAAAAAGGGGAACTGCTGCCACCTACACCGCCTTCGGTCATGGTAGGGATTGCTGGTGTACCAGTCGGCCTCTATCTGTTTGTTGTTGGTGATGACGATACCATCACCGCCATGTGGGCATGGTGGTGGTTAGGGTTTGTTTGAGAAAGGGGAACTCACGCTACCACCATAGGAGGAACTATCAGTGTACGAACCAACGTCGTGTCTGCATGGTCGTGGTTAGGGTTTGTTTGCCCAAATTGAATAGTGGTTGGTTAGTATTCCCTTTTAAGGGACCCGAGGTGGCGGTGGTGTGGTAGTGGCGGTTATGATGGTGATTGCCTGCTACTAAGGAGGATGAGCACATGTTATCATCCATCATCGTTGTTAGGTTCGTGTGAAGGGATGATATCTATTGATTTTGAAATCTTTTTTTCGTAAGGACTCGGTCACCGGTCATCGTTGCCAGGCTTGAGACAATGGTGATGGTTTGGCTATCATGGGTAGTGGTTGTTGTAGTCCTTTTTCGGTTGTGTGTTTCATTGTATTCAGATGTAAATATGTTTCTTGATAGTTAACCTAAAGTATGGATTTGAAAGGGTTTTCATTACTTTTGTGACGTTTTGGGGAGCAAAAACGGGTACTGGAGCCCGTCTTTGTTGCCTCTAAACCTTGCTTGATCTAAGATGCTTTTATTTTTTATGTGTTCCTGAATTCTGATGTTGGATCACCGTTACGTTACTGTGTTGGGTCCATGGTCGTGGGTTCGTAATGTAATTTGTTCTTAATGAATGTTTGTTGTGGTTGCATTTCTGTTTATTCCATTAGATCGATGATGGCGGGTATTAGACCGTTTGAGGTATCACTGGGTTTGCAAAGAGATTGTTAACCCACTTTTTGTTTCGAGGAAGCTCTGGATTATCCTCTGGTCAAATTTGGTTCGTTGGGCTTTATTGTGTGGCTATGATGAGCTTAAATGCAGGTGATATACTTTGAATCAAGGTGCAACTTTGACGAGACAGATCTCGAGAACGGTGGGATGTTACTCGCAACCCTCTACAACCATGATGCCTTGATTCAAATTATGCTTCTGAGCCTAATAATATGTGATATAAGCCCTCCCACGTTTGTCTTTTAACATATAGTGTGATATCCAAGTTCGAGGCTATGACGATAATACGTTAAACTATGAGATGTTGTGATCGTTGGATTATGTGCGTTTATCTGAGCTTTGCTTTAAGCCGTTTACCACACTCGCAAATATTCATGTATATACTCTCAAGAGAGGGAAAGAAAGACCTTGCGCAAAGAGCAAAATAAAAAAGTGACATACTTGTATTATGGGAGAACTTAAACACGTTATTTGATGAGTTACGTTTTATTCACCACTTCTAGTTGTAAATACCTTTTGAACTTTAGTATTTTCTAGATTAAAATTTTTGATGTTAAGGCTGCGTTTGGTTGGAAGGAATTGAATGGAATTTAGAACTAGTATAATTTTCAAGTAAATTTGTTTGAGTGAATAATGTCACACCCTGACCGACGGCGGAATCATCGGGGCGGACGAATGGGAGACGATTGCTCATAGCACATGGAACTAATTAAGTTGAAATAATATTAGATATCATTATTCATTAAACATTACAATACAAATGAGTAATTACAAAACAATCAAGATACAACCAATAACGTAAGACTTTCAATTTAAACTAGGTCCAAGTCCTATATGAGCACAAGAAGATCTTCAAGTAGGAAACCTGAAACATGTTAAAAATAAAAGGGTCAACTATAAAGTTGGTGAGTTCCCATGGTTTAAACACACGCATATATGTATATATATAAAAGGGTTACAAGTAGCAATTCATGTCCATGGTTACAAGTTAGCAAGCTTATAGAACACATACAGTTACAACCAAACCTCGACTTGATTACAAGTATATAAGATTGGCTAAGTGTATTTGGTTCCCATGATGAACAAGCATACGTCATCAGGAGTCGGCAATACATCGACTTTAGCACCAAATAGGCTTGTCAGGCCCAAAGATCTAAGACGTCGCCAGGCTAGCAATAGTTAATGATTGTAAACAAAATATGTATCTCATATAAGACTTACAATAACACAAATAACCATGACAAAAAGTAAAGATGAATTGCATGTGCATTTACAAATATCAAGATGTTTACAAGTGTAAGTTTATAAGATTAACATGTTTCACCCCAAAAGGTGTGAAGTAAAGTAAAAAGTGGCATGGAGAACTCACATAGAAAACTCACAATAATAGTGATGGTTGTAGAGTACATAAGAAAGCTTGGATGTTCAAGAGTCAAAGGTGATGTCCTAAATGATAAAAATAAACAATAACTTGAGTTTGGAATACATTACAAGAAGTTATGACGCTTAGGAATGCCAATAAGCGAAAGGTAGATTGTTAAACGATTATTGTACCAATTTTAGATTCTGGACAGAATGTTTGGTACGTGTTTGAACAGGTTTTTAAAATAGCAAACGGTTTCATAAAATTATAAAAATTTATATTTGACTAGTTCAAAGTCTCCCGGACAACTTTCATTCAGAAACATTTTTATGAAAAGATCTTTAAATAGGTCAAACAAGCATCACAAGACAGAAGGTGCTGAAATGCGCACTTATCTTGTGAAGGATATTATTGAGTCGTCCGATTGAGTTTGAAGACGTATAAACTGTAGTTGAAAAGGTAATTCAATGAACTTAACATTGGAGTCTGAGTTTACCCAAATTTAGTTTGTTATGATCAAGTTATGGTTGGTTGAAGTAAGACTATATTCTGCCAGAATTGTAGTAAGGCACTTATGTGCACTTTTAAAATTGTTAATACATGAAACGGGTTAGAACAATTTATTATGTTAATATATGGTATATTAGTCTTCATTTGAGTTATAAAAATATTCTAAGACTTTGGCATAGCCATCATTTAGAACAATAATCTTGCGGAATAACCGAATGCGGCGGCATAGCCGTCCATATACAAACGGGATTCTTTGTTTATGTTAGTGTGTTGTTGGCTTGATTTAGGAATGTTAGTGATTGTTATAAGATTAGTGATTATTAAAATGTTAATGATCAAATCATAATGATTAAAATAAAAAGAGATTTGGTAGAAGAAAGAATAATAATAATAACATAAAGTCATGAGAACAATTGGATGTTAGGATGATTAAAATGTATAATATAAAAACAATAAAGGATTACCTTAGTATTAAGAATTCTTGAAATTTCTTGTAAAATAAAATTCTTCAAATTCATCATAACCAATGGATGAAAGAAAGATATGAGAGTGAGGTTTTTAGAGAATGAGCAAATGAAAAGTGAGGTCTAAGCCTTGCTTTTATACTTGAGGTTAGGAGGAGGTTATGAATGGTGTTAATGGTGATTTATAAGTCTTTTAAAAGGGGGTTATGATTGGAATTTGAAATAAATATAAAATTAAATAATTTAAATAAATAAAAAAATAATTATAATTTAAAATTTAAATTCTTGAAGACTCTAATTTTAACAACTTTTTTTATAAAATATTTATAGACTTTATAAAACCAATTTGAATAATTAATCAAATTATTTATTTGTTAATCTTTATAACTTTTATAAAACTTGTAAACTTTATAATTTGATTATTTATTTTCAATATTTAAAATTCATAATTACTTATAAAACTTTATAAGTTTAATAAAATTTATTTTATAACTTTATAAGTTTTAATAAGTCTTTTCCATTTAGTTATTTGTTGTAGCATGATTAATAAACTTTATAATTTTATGAAAAAGAATTATTTGTAAATCAACAAGTTATTATAAGTTGTTTAAATGATAAACTGAATAAATCAATTTAAACTACACGTCTAATCTATATAATTCATTAATATAAATAAAATAAGTTAAATAAAGAAATTCATATCGTAAGAAAGTTCGATTTTAGTTCGGGTTCGGGTTTATAACTTGAAAATGGCGGATGTTACAGTCTCCCCTACTTTATGAAATTTCGTCCCGAAATTTAATCACGAGAAGATTGATTTCCAAGATATGAGGAGACTTGAATTTTATGCCATATTTGCAGGTGACACTTGGAACGTTTAAATTCAATGAATTTAATTATGATGTCTTACTAAGCTTAAGTTTGTTAAAAGTTCGTTATTTATGATTTCATGTGTTACTTGGCAATGGTAAGATTATTAATCTAGAGTTTTTAATTGATAAACGTTTGTATTTTAAATGTTTCAAGACAACTGGGAGGTTTTGTCACGCGGGAAACACTAAGTATTAGTGTGACACGAGACTTGGAGACAAGTTCAGGATGCTTTCGGATGGGATACGGAATTCATAAGAGCTTCTCAACAACTAACGTTAACAAGGTTCTTAGATGATCAATTCTTGTTTACTATATCGTTGAGGTTTTCAAAGTTTCATTAGTTTAACGTTGATACGAGAATCGTGTTCGTTATGACTAAGGATTCAATTTAGAATGAAAGCATCATTGTAATAGGCTTTCGGGACAAGTGTAGTTTTTAGGGAAAGATGTTTAGAAAGATTTTCAATGGTCATTAAGAGAAATGGTATAAAGAGTTAAACAAAGACATCGTTCATGATCGGATTGGAATTTAAATAATTCAGAATATCGATGATGAAGACAATCACAAATAGCTTTCCAAGTACGGCTTGCACACGCGGTTTATCAAACTCATGAACACAAACGTACATTGCTATAACCAGAAAGGCATGGCATAAATTTATAATAAATTTTATCTTGTACGAAAGATTGTTTTAGGAGTGTTATCATCATGCAATTAGGTTTTGATGATAACTCAGAATGAAGATCGATAAAAAAGTTCCATAAACTAGATCAAACGTCAAATTGAAATATAAAAGCGTGAGAGAAGAAATCGATTTAAAATTTAACTGTTCCAGTCTTGGAACTAGGGTTACCCCATAGTAACAACGACCCCTTTTGAGTTCAAGATTCATGCTTTAGCTTGACTGGCTGGAACACTATCGTCGGTAAATCAGATAACGTGTTCACCCTTCAAGTTATTACATGTTTCTTGTCAATTGAAGTCTTAAAACCTTGGTAAGTTTGAGATCAAGGAATGGGAATAGTCATCAAGGTGTGGTTTTCACTCCTAACTTGATAGTGTATTCCCAAGGTATGACCATTAACTTACCAATCAAAAAGTTCGATCCCAACTCCTTGTTGAGGATCCACAGAAATAAGACGAGGTAACTCACCATTAAGGTAAGGGAAATCACTCCTATCTTAACGGTGAAGTTTTACAAAAACAAAATATAACAAGATGAACTTCTTCATCAAAATCCAGAATTCACTCCTACTTTGATGAAGTCGTCTCATTTGAACAAATACAATTCATAAAGATGATATTATCATCAAGGTATGGGATTCACGCCTATCTTGATGATTGAATTTCATAATAGCAAGAAAACAATCGAAGATTGACATTTGTCACCAAAGTACGGGTTTCAATCCTATTTTGGTGAGATAATGTCATTTGTGAAATTACCATTCCGAAGAAAATAATTGAAGTCAATCCTCGGGATAAGGAAATCACCCCGATCCAGAGGATGAAATTTTATAAATCACCATTGGAAACCATTTATCAAAACGAATAGAGAATCATCAAAGTAAGGGAATCACCCCTGTTTTGATGAGTTAGAATCATTTAGGAGATACGAGTGTTCTTAGTCATAGGTTGGCTTGCAAACACTTGCATCTCTCACGGTGCAGACGGTACAGAGTTTGACTTAACGACGAAAGGAAAATAATATCAATTAGAAATTCGGAAAATTTCAAGTTACATCAATGTAATAAAAGGAAAAAAAATCATGCTTACAAGCTTAAGATCAAAGTTCGAGATAGCAGAATTTGATATGATGGTGTTCAAATCTTGAATAATTTAAATCAGGAAGGCAAAATCAAGGACAAGAATGATTCGACATCATAATGAGATGTGAATATTCGATCACAATCGAAGGAAATACATGGACTTCTCAAGATATGAGATCAGCCATAACCTTATTAAAGACATGCGTACTTATAAGCGATCACTCATCTCAAGGGTTTCGAGTCAAGTAAATGGATTCAATGATCGAGTCAAATCACCATTTACACTTTGCCTAGACAAAATATCCCGAGATGTAGGAATTCCACCTATAGCATTGCATGTTCTTAGTTATGGGACACATCCTTAAGAAGACTTGAGAACCATAAGTAACGGTTTAAAGTTTTTGATGACCATTCGGTTTAGATTCCCAATATCTTTGGGTATATTAAGGTCCATGTCCACGTTGGTCAAGATATAGAAATAGTTACATGAAACGCTCAACGTGTAATGGTGTTTAAACGTAAGAGTTGAAATGTAGGATAGGTTCAATATTAACAGGGACATTATGTATGATAAGAATGAAGTGATACCAGTTCAAGGAATCAAAGATTTTTAAGATACAAAGAGGATGGTTCCATTTGGTAACGCATTACCATTTGGAATCGTTGACACGTCAAGGTAAATTGACCCATTTGCCATAGAGACTTGTGTATGTTGACCATAGTTTATCACTCATCCCAGAAATCCCCAAGTAAGCATAACTGGTCTCACAATGAGATTTATACGATATGCTTGCCTTAGCCCGAAGGCTTTTTGCCAGGAAATCCAGAATACAGGTGTCTATGTGTCACACAAATTTATTTGGTTTATGAAATCAAAACCTTGATGAGATGTTCATAGATTAGACATAGAGTCTAAGGAATTGAACCCACGATGATAAGTGTAGATTTCACATGTTGCCAAGAATAGGTTTAAGAAGTTCATTTGTCGGGGAGAGTCAAAGAGTTAAAGTTAAGTTTAGGGAGACAAGTAACTAAGTTTAAACATACATAAGGCATTCCTATGCTAAGGCATCAAGTTGCACAAAAGGCATAGCATTATGTAGCATGCAAACAACATGTAAGCACAAAGGTATAAGGATCTTTCTATGAGGTTCATGCAACTATAGTCTAGGTCACCATTTCTAATAACCTAAATCCCTATAGTTATGGGCTCTGATACCAATCTGTCACACCCTGAACGACGGCGGAATCATCGGGGCGGACGAATGGGAGACGATTGCTCATAGCACATGGAACTAATTAAGTTGAAATAATATTAGATATCATTATTCATTAAACATTACAAGACAAATGAGTAATTACAAAACAATCAAGATACAACCAATAACGTAAGACTTTCAATTTAAACTAGGTCCAAGTCCTATATGAGCACAAGAAGATCTTCAAGTAGGAAACCTGAAACATGTTAAAAATAAAAGGGTCAACTATAAAGTTGGTGAGTTCCCATGGTTTAAACACACGCATATATGTATATATATAAAAGGGTTACAAGTAGCAATTCATGTCCATGGTTACAAGTTAGCAAGCTTATAGAACACATACAATTACAACCAAACCTCGACTTGATTACAAGTATATAAGATTGGCTAAGTGTATTTGGTTCCCATGATGAACAAGCATACGTCATCAGGAGTCGGCAATACATCGACTTTAGCACCAAATAGGCTTGTCAGGCCCAAAGATCTAAGACGTCGCCAGGCTAGCAATAGTTAATGATTGTAAACAAAATATGTATCTCATATAAGACTTACAATAACACAAATAACCATGACAAAAAGTAAAGATGAATTGCATGTGCATTTACAAATATCAAGATGTTTACAAGTGTAAGTTTATAAGATTAACATGTTTCACCCCAAAAGGTGTGAAGTAAAGTAAAAAGGGGCATGGAGAACTCACATAGAAAACTCACAATAATAGTGATGGTTGTAGAGTACATAAGAAAGCTTGGATGTTCAAGAGTCAAAGGTGATGTCCTAAATGATAAAAATAAACAATAACTTGAGTTTGGAATACATTACAAGAAGTTATGACGCTTAGGAATGCCAATAAGCGAAAGGTAGATTGTTAAACGATTATTGTACCAATTTTAGATTCTGGACAGAATGTTTGGTACGTGTTTGAACAGGTTTTTAAAATAGCAAACGGTTTAATAAAATTATAAAAATTTATATTTGACTAGTTCAAAGTCTCCCGGACAACTTTCATTCCGAAACATGTTTATGAAAAGATCTTTAAATAGGTCAAACAAGCATCACAAGACAGAAGGTGCTGAAATGCGCACTTATCTTGTGAAGGATATTATTGAGTCGTCCGATTGAGTTTGAAGACGTATAAACTGTCGTTGAAAAGGTAATTCAATGAACTTAACATTGGAGTCTGAGTTTACCCAAATTTAGTTTGTTATGATCAAGTTATGGTTGGTTGAAGTAAGACTATATTCTGCCAGAATTGTAGTAAGGCACTTATGTGCACTTTTAAAATTGTTAATACATGAAACGGGTTAGAACAATTTATTATGTTAATATATGGTATATTAATCTTCATTTGAGTTATAAAAATATTCTAAGACTTTGGCATAGCCATCATTTAGAACAATAATCTTGCGGAATAACCGAATGCGGCGGCATAGCCGTCCATATACAAACGGGATTCTTTGTTTATGTTAGTGTGTTGTTGGCTTGATTTAAGAATGTTAGTGATTGTTATAAGATTAGTGATTATTAAAATGTTAATGATCAAATCATAATGATTAAAATAAAAAGAGATTTGATAGAAGAAAGAATAATAATAATAACATAAAGTCGTGAGAACAATTGGATGTTAGGATGATTAAAATGTATAATATAAAAACAATAAAGGATTACCTTAGTATTAAGAATTCTTGAAATTTCTTGTAAAATAAAATTTTTCAAATTCATCATAACAATGGATGAAAGAAAGATATGAGAGTGAGGTTTTTAGAGAATGAGCAAATGAAAAGTGAAGCCTAAGCCTTGCTTTTATACTTGAGGTTAGGAGGAGGTTATGAATGGTGTTAATGGTGATTTATAAGTCTTTTAAAAGGGGGTTATGATTGGAATTTGAAATAAATATAAAATTAAATAATTTAAATAAATAAAAAAATAATTATAATTTAAAATTTAAATTCTTGAAGACTCTAATTTTAACAACTTTTTTTATAAAATATTTATAGACTTTATAAAACCAATTTGAATAATTAATCAAATTATTTATTTGTTAATCTTTATAACTTTTATAAAACTTGTAAACTTTATAATTTGATTATTTATTTTCAATATTTAAAATTCATAATTACTTATAAAACTTTATAAGTTTAATAAAATTTATTTTATAACTTTATAAGTTTTAATAAGTCTTTTCCATTTAGTTATTTGTTGTAGCATGATTAATAAACTTTATAATTTTATAAAAAAGAATTATTTGTAAATCAACAAGTTATTATAAGTTGTTTAAATGATAAATTGAATAAATCAATTTAAACTACACGTCTAATCTATATAATTCATTAATATAAATAAAATAAGTTAAATAAAGAAATTCATATCGTAAGAAAGTTCGATTTTAGTTCGGGTTTGGGTTTATAACTTGAAAATGGCGGATGTTACAAATAATGATATGTAAAACCCAAGGGAATGTTTAAGCTCAAATTCCCTTGGTTGTGGGATTTCAAATTCCCTCTCTAGGTGAAAGGATTTTGAAATCCCACAACCAAGGGAATTTGAAGTGAAAAATTCCCTTGGGTTTTACATTTCATTACCCACCTAAATATAATTTACTTGAAAATTATACTAGTTTCTCAATTCTATTTCATTCCTTCCAACAAAACGCAAGAGTTGTCAAATAAACAAGTTGTTTAAGAAGCAACATTTAGGAAACTTCATGCACAAGTATAAATTAATAGAGCTACCTTCTTTCTTTAAAAGCCCAAAAATTTTCACTTACCATATGATGCTATATTAGGTGTCAAATCTCATTCTCTCCTACTTTATATTAAAACATAGAGTAAACTACCATTTGCATCCTTAATCTTTTCTCATTTTAATCGTTTGCATCCCTATAGTTTTAAAATTGCCAACTGCCCCCTTACGTTTTATGTTATCTTCATTTGAGTGTCTGTCGTTTTATTTTTGTTTCAATTTGAGTCAAGATAACTAACACAGTTAGTTTTTCTGTTATAATTATGGTTGAAAAGACTAAACTACCCTTTGAATTAAATAATAAAAAAACTTGTGGGACCCATTCATCAACATCATCTTCTTCATTACCAACATACCCAACACTGCCTCCACAGCCTCATCACCACCTCCACAACCCTCATCACCACCTCTATAACCCTCGTTACCACCACGAAAACCACCCGTCACCACCTCCACATCGCTCATCACCACCACCATAATCCCCCCACACACTCTTTTCTCTTTATTAGAGCCACCAATCACCACTGCTGTGACTCCCATCACCACCGCCGCGACCACCATCACCACCATTGCGACCACCTCGACCCGCATCACCTCCCTCATCACCACCACCGCAACCCCCCATCACCATCATCGCGGCCCCCATCACCACCATCGCCGGATCCCATCACCACACTGCATCCACCCTATCACCACCATCGTGATCCCATCACCACCATTGCGACCCCCATCACCACCACCGTGACCACCATCACCATCATCGCCACCCCCATCAACACCACCGCGACCCCCATCACCACCATCGCGACCCCCATCACCACCATCGTGACCCCCATCACCACCATCGCGACCCCCATCACCACCATCGCGACCCCCATCACCACCATCGCGACCCCCATCATCAGCATCATCGTGACCCCCATCAGCACCATCGCGACCCCATCACCACCATCGCGACCCCTATCACCACCATCGCGACCCCCATCACCACCACCGAGACCCCCATCATCGCCATCGCGACCCCCAACACCGTTATCGCGACCCCCATCACCATCACTACAAACACACACGCCACCCCATCACCACCACCACAACCCCCATCACCACCATCGCAACCCCCTATCACCACCACCACAGCCCCTTCTTATCTAGATCTGCGATTTCACATCGATGGTGGTTGTGGACTACCGATTACACACACACCCGATCTCACACACACATGAAAAGAGACAAAGAGAGAGAGAGAGAGAGAGAGAGAGAGAGAGCGAAGAGAAGAGATAAGGGGTGGGTGGTTATGGGCTGCACACACGATTGAGCACACATCGGACAACCGAGTCACAGATCACAGAGACAGAGAAGAGAGACAGAGAGAGGAGAGAGAGAGAGAGAGAGAGAGAGAGAGAGAGAGAGAGAGAAGAGATAGGGGTGGGGTGGTTATGGTCAATGAGGTGGTGGTTGCGGCGGCGGCGACGGTTGCACTGGCGGCTGCGACGACGACATCAGTGGTTTGGTAGTGTTGTTGTGGTGGTAGAAATGGAGAAGATATATAGGGAGAGAGAAGAGATAAGGGGTGTGGGTGTGGGTGAGGATGATAGGTATGTGAATTAATAAATAAGGGTAATTTTGTCATTTTACAAAAGTTAACAGAAAAATCTAACGCCGTTAGTGTTTTGGACTCAAATGGAGATAAAAAGGAAACGTTAGGGGGCAAATCGAGACTTTGAAACTGCAGGGATACAAGTGGTTAAAATCGGAAAACGTCAGGGATGCAAATGGTAATTTACTCTAAAACATATATACAAACGTGTACGGATTTTACGGGTATTTGCTTAAAATCGATAATAACAAAGATAACCAATTGAACATTGTGGAAAAAGAAATGTCATATCATTTGTAGGAAGAAATAATTAAAGAAGTGACATAAATTATTGGAGCACAAGAGAGAACTCTAGTAAAGTAGTAAGCTGGGAAGTTGTGTTTTACTTTTTTATATCATTTTCGAAATAATAAAGTTTTAATTGGAAATTCAGTTATATGTCTTTTTAAATTGATAGGAAGCATAATATTGTGGCCCCTGCATTCATGGTGTACCACACCACCCTTATGGGTAGTTATTATGTCTCCTTTATGACTACAAAACTGATAGCTATATATACAGGGATAAAATGTTATTTTTATAAAAAAATATATGTAAAGAGGTATTAAGAAGGTGATTAGCGTACACGTATGAGTTTTAGGGACGAATGTATTTTCTTTCATTTATGAAAGTAGGTTTGTACACATATAACAACACCATGACGATATAACATCATTATACCCAAGACATCACAATGTATGACGTCATAATATCACCTACTTTTTATAATTAAAAATACTTTTTCAGCCTTAAGTTCATAACAACAAGATATAAAATCAATAACCACATATATACTAGTGCAGTTTAAATTAGGATAACAACACAATAAATATTGTATAATAGCACCACTATAGCGCATGATATTGTAGACCTTTTAAAACAAATGCAATTTTTTAAAAAAAAATATGACAATATTATACACATGTTAAAGAGAAAATAATCTTTGATTTTATGAGATATTAAAAAAAAAGATAAAACATATAAAAGTTATATGATCAGTTTTATAAAATTGATTAAACTCATATTTAGTTGAAAAAACACAAAAAAGGTTAATGCTCTCTTATACCTCTCGTAACCATAATGGGCTTCTAATTAAATACAAAAATATCATATGTTAATCTCAAGCATTAAATTAGTTTGATCAAATGCTTAGTTGTTTCCTGCACTTTCTTACAAAACTAACATTATGTATATAATCCAATTCATATATATAGAAATATATTGTTCTAAAATAATAAATACAATAACTTATCTGGTTTAACTTCACTAACAACAAGAAACAATGCATGCAACTAGATTATTTTATCTGAATTTGTTAATTACATGTTAATGCCTTGCTCTCACCAGATTATTTTATCCACTGCCGATAATAATACAAACTAGTAATTTGACTAGTAGAAATATTCATTATATATTTGTTACCAATGGTAATCTCACTTTATTTTACTTGTAATTTTTCATTTCATTTATAATCATTATTGTGAATAAAATCGAGTGAGAATTAAATACAAATCAAGTTTAAATCTATAATTATTATGTTAATAGGATTGCCCTTAACAATCAAGTGAAATCAAAAGTGTCCCATCCACTAAATCATAAAAATCAAATTTATCAAAAATTTATATATATTAAGATATAGATAATATAAGCACATCACGATTGTTTGTTCGAACTTATATAAAACATTATATGTGTCAAAAGTTATTAAAAAATAAACTTATGACTTCGATTAGAAAAGAATGACAAAAATTACAAAAAAAATGTCACACGTTAATGGGTTAATAACTAGTCTTTAATAATAGTATGAACACTTTGCTTTAAATACAAGAACAAGCAAACATATTTGATCTGCAATAAATAATTTTTCATTTTGGTCCCTAAGAGTGATATAGGTTTTAGTTTATGGCTCGAATTGTTTGTTTTTCTTACAAGCATAGCTATTTCCAAAGTATAATTTTTCGTGATGAAGACTTTGAGGTATGAAAAAATAATAACAAAAAAATGAAGATATTATGTTTTAAGGTTAAACGAGTTTTTATGACCCGCGCGTTGCAGCGGAGGCATAAACCCGTACAAAAAACTAACATTGAAACGTTGGTGCAAGCTCACACCTTGAAGGAATCGTTGATAGTATACGCAAATTAAATGAAAAAAATTATATTTGATCTGTGTTAGTGTGTTACCGACCATTAATAAAGTGAAACATTATGTTTTCTTATAGAATTCTTAATACGAACTCATGCGTTACAAATCTTCAAATCATGAAAAATATCCGTGTTTTTTATTATTTATATAAAAGAAGATAAATGTTTACGTAAACTAACCTCGACGAGGCGCAATCAACGGTAAACACTAAACGTTTTCGATGGTATGTATTAAAAAAACAAAACCTATCGTAAACTCATATGTCGTACAAAAGTGTCAAAATAACGTCAAAATGTTGAAAGACAAATTCTTTTAGTCAGTTGATCTGCGAAACTCGTTAAGCACATTGTGGTAGTGACATTAATGTGATTAAATACGTAGAAGAAACGTATGAAGTTAGTACGACACAATTTCGAATCCTACAACATAGATATAAAGAAAATTCTAATGAATCGTATCTAAATATCAAAATGTAGATAAAAAGAGCACGTTGTGATAATATATCTAGACATCAAAAAGTATACATGTATATACATGTATACTTACAAATGTTTATATAAATGATAAAAGAATTATAGATTTTCTAATATTGAAATGTAAATAAAAAAATTGTTGCAAGTGTATATAGGAAGTTATATCGTCACACATATAAGCGCAGAGAAAACATGCAAGCCAATTTTAAAAAAGGTTAGAAAGTGAAAACGAAATATATTTAATACATGTAAAGTGTGAAAGGCTTGTGAGCCAGAATAGAACCCAGGTTGTGTGCGTGGGGTGGAGTTTAGCAACCACTGCACCAAAACAAAATCTTTGGCTAAAGTTCTCACATATTAGATTACTAAGTTAGCACCCGTGTATTACACTAAATAAAATATTAAATAGTTATTACTAAAAGTTAATAAATTATAAAACGATCTTTTAATATATTATATGATTGACATTATGTACGAGTGATAAAAGAACGATATCATATTTTAAACTTTTTTATTTTTTTTAAAAAAGATTGATTTTTAAACAAATTGTTTCAAAACAAACCGTTTTTAAAAAGGTGCCATTTTTAATAATTTATTTATTATAACTTTGAAATTTAATTACTTTTGTTTCGTAAGAATTTTATTTTTAAAAGCCACATATTTTAAAATATATTGTGTTTTTTAAAAGTTTAAAATTTTTTTAAAAAATTTTAATTTTATAAAAAAATTATTTCTTTACGAATTGCATTTGTAGAAAGATATCTTTCTAAAAAACTTATATATGCAATATAAAAAGAATTAAATAATATCATTTGTAGTTAATGTGATATTTATTAGGAGTGAGAAACGAGAAAAAAAAAATAAGTAGCTCTAGAATTGTAACAAGTGGCATACAAAAACATTCTTTTATTAGTATTGATAGATGATAGATATTCTAGAGTTAAAATAAAAAAAAAACTAAGGTGATTGGCCACCGACGTTGATGATTGAGTTATAGTATAATATTTGGGAGGAATAAAGGAAGATAGATACTTGAGTTAAGGGTCATTGGTACTCCATTTGACCAATCGACGCTTTCCACGTAGCGGGCTAGGCTTCTATTTTTTCTTTTTTATTTGCACCTTTTTTGCTTCAATGTAAATAACATAGTGATTGTAGCTTTCTAACAAAATTGTCGTTGGTTTGATGGTTTGTGGTAGAGGTGTACAAAAAAATCGGTTTGTAAAAAAAACCCGAACCGATTTGAAAAAAGAAGGTTTGAAAAAAACCGGTTTGAGCCAAACCGGTTTCCAACCCGACCCGAATCGGCGGTTTGTATACAGGTTTGATTCCGCACCAAAAACCGGTTTGTAAATCAGTTTCAAATTTAAAAAACCGTTTAAAGCGGTATAAAAACTGGTTTTTCAAAAAAAAAAAACGGTTTTCAAACCGGTCAAAACGGTTTGAGCGGTTTGAGGATTCTTAATGAAAAACCGGTTTTAAAACCGAACCGGTTTGAAAAAAATGACCTAAAGGACAGAGCTTTGCCACTGCACCAAAATAGTAGTTTGGGTTTTAATTCAATGAATAATAATTTAACGGTAACTTCCCTCGAAAAAATAAAATAAAAATACAAAAAGTTTTGGACCAATCAGGGGATGACACGTGTCAAGACCGGTGGAACCCCACCGACCTTGCTAAATGAGTGATAGTTAATAGTTAATGCTATAATTGTTGTTCTACAAAAATATATAATACATTTTGTTTTTAACAGAAGAAAAATAATAGTGTAAATTCTTTAATTTTCTATGATTTTTTTTAATTTTCTTTTTTCTTTCTTCTTTTTTTTTGTTTGACTTTTCTTTCTTCTTTTTAGTTATTTAGCTTACACTTCTTTATAATTTAAGTAAACAAACTTAAAATTAAATTTAATACACTAATTATATAAAATATTAACAAACTAAGTTTTAAATGCTAGCTTTCAATTTAGTTTTTAGATTATTTGATTACTAGTTTAGATACTCGTATGTACACGTATTGAAATAATAAACATGGTATGCGAGAATATGAAATTGTGAATATGAAATATGAATATAAAATTGTGAAGTCGTAAAACAAACCTAGACTTGAGAAGATGAAATCGTGATGTACATTGAAGCATATATGTTTTATAGTGAGTAATCGTTCATTGTAATTGAGTTTGACTTTATGAATCTTGATATTTTAAAAATTATGATTTTTATTTTGGCAATGATTAGCTAGAAAATAAATGAAGCATAGGTGGACATTCTAGAAAAATAACATGTGGTTTTCAAAAAAAAATTTATTTATTTTATAAACTATAGATTTTTTAAATTACCCATCATAACATGTACACGAGCCTAATTATATTTTAAAATAAACAAATCAAGAAATGCCCATTAGATGTTTTGATAGTGTGGGGTTGTAAATGAATGAGGCTAAACATGTTGGGGGTATAAATGAATATATTCCGTTCTTTAAGGCTTTGTATTTTTCTCAAGAAATCTTTTTCATGGTAAAAAAACAAACATGTTTTTAACGGGTTACGACGCCCCATTGCTATATTTTTATCTAATACATCTCCCTTAAAATTCATATACAAATTATGATATAGTCGTATACATGTACAAAACAAGTGTATATTACATATACAAATGCTTATACAGACATATACATGTTTAAACGGATCTACACGAGTGTATACACATGCTTATACTAGTGGTGGATCCAGTAATTTTTTTCATAAATAATCATCAATTAAATCAACATAGGTATACGGTATACATTTAACTAACCTTTTAACATTTTAGTTTTTTTTCTTAACAACTCATACAATTATCTATTTCTACTCTTAAAATATATTAACTTTAATAATCTTTGTTTCAAGATTTAAATCTCGAAATATCATAGACAGTCATTCCATAAAAAATATATATCTAGCAACATGTTAGTCTGTTTATTTCGGAAAATTCCCAAATGTTCCTCTGACCCCCTTCGTCCCTCAAAATTTTTCTGACTAACATCTTATAAAAAACGTCTTCACTTTAAATAGAGCCATCCTAGCTTTAAACATGCATTCAAACTTTAAATAGGATCGCTCGAACATAGATAGGCTCGTTTGATTTTAAATAGGGTTGTTTGACCGTGTTGCAAATTCGAGTGAACTTATTTGTAAAATGGTTCGATCGAACTTATTTGTAAGTGTGTGTGTATTCTTATTTTTAAGTCTGAAACGATCGTGACATGTCAGGAAGTTTAAACAAAACCACGATCGGCTCTTATCCCGATGTAAACCATCACGTTGGTGCGACCGTATTTAAACACGTGAACAAATCATGTTCGTTAAACGAAAGTTCGAATGACTTTATTTAAAAATCACAGACAATTTTATTGGATGGAAACATTTTAAAAAATAACCCGTAAAAAACATTTTATAAATTTTCTATATTATTTCTACACAATACACACCACATTTATGCTCTCTCCTCTCTTTTAACATTTCGAACAAACACTCCACCCTCTCTCTCTCTCTCTCTCTCTCAAAACCTAAACAACCAAAGGGTTTCTCTCACTACAATATTAACACAATTTCCAAACACCATCCACGAAATTACAGTCCTTTTGAGCTAAATTTTCATCAAGCGATCAAGATCTTTGATGGGTTTTAATATTCTTTGATTCTTTACAAAACCCATCAACAACTTCATCCAAAATCAAATACACGAGGTGGGTCTTTGCTATCTTCAATCTTTTTGTACTGTTCATCAAGATTTCCTTCGTGTATGTATCGTCTCTTGAATCTTCTTGCCTATAGCTATATGATATACTTGATATTTTCTTTCTTTAATTAGCAAGTTGATCATGGGTCTTTTGCTAATCTATGTGCATATTATGTTGATTATTTATGTAAAGCTTTCGCCTTTAGGGTTCCAATTGATCTCAAAAGTAGAATTTGTGCCAAAGGTCTAGATTTGTGGCTAACTTTACTCATCTTTGTGATAAGATCATCTTCCCCTTTAATTTCATTAAATTGTTCATAATATTATATTCATATGTATGATTTTATGTTTTATGAAGAGAAAGATCGATTTTTATTAATTAATTATATGCCTTGATTGTGTTATTGCAGTTATATTGTTTTCTTGATTTTGATCTAAACTTACTTTTGGTAAATCTTTTTGTTCAGTATATACGACAATGGAGTTTGGTTTGCACCTACATGTGTTGTCTGAGCGTATGATTTTATGTAGGGTAACCTTAAAGAAAGTGGTTGAATGATCTAGCTAGTATGTGTAAATGTTTTTGATGTTGTATAATTTGGATTATTTGTTTTGTTAACGTTATATTGTGTACTAATTTACAATTAGCTTCTGTCATATATTGGTACGTTACATAGATGAGATTAAATGTTATATGTTTAGGTTCTTGATTTTGCATTTGATATGATGAATGCACTGTAGTACTGGTTGTTAGATGGTGTGTGTTACCAATGTATCTAACGTTTTTATGCCTCTTTGCATGTATTAAAGTTGTGCTTAATGCATAATTTAAACATAACTTTCTACTGTAGATGATTCTAGGTTTTGTTAGATTTAAACCTAGAATCAACTGCGTACAATAAACGTCTTCCCAACTAACCAAATGTGAGACATAAGTGATAAGTGTTGTTCTACTTGCCTTTTTTATGATTTAGGGTTTAGGCACAACTTAAGATATTGGATTTTCAACTAAGGTATGCATGCGCATTATGCATATGCGCATAGGTTGACCATTTAGGTCCGCACCTATTTAATTAGAAAGCATTGCAGTCTTGATTATGCTTGTGTCATGTACCCTTGTTGTTTGTGTTCATTGTTAATAACCTCAGTAATTAATCTTGTGATTTAAGATGATCTTTATCAATCTACAAAGTTGATCATACTAGTAGATCAACCGACTTTAGATAATATGTGTTTCTAAATGCTCCTAGACTTGTTTGAAATATGATTTTGTTGCAATCTACTGAATCTGTGACACAATGTGAAAGGTTGCAAGTTAGTATTGTTATGCAAGTTGTTTACTTTTTAGAAGCTTCTGGCATTATTCGAGCAGAAAGATCATCAATTCGTCTGAAATTGGGTTTATTTGTAATTTTCTGCAATACTTTTTCAAATTTGTAGCAGCTGTAATGTGGGCTGTTAATCTACAATTGCTTTCAATGGAGATCGATCTCAACAAAGAAGAATGTACTGAAACAAGTCAATTCATCAATTTTTCTATTCGGTATGTATGAATCTAAGAGTGCTTACGCCTTGCGTAACTAGCATCTTTCAATATTTAGGGTCTCCAATATTCATTTAATAAATTTTTTTTTATTTGAAGTTATCGGTCAGTATCTTGAAGTTCTTGTTTCCCACTGCTCATGCCAAAGTTATATGCTTTTACTAATAAATTATTTAAAATTTATTGCAGTGAATATGTCGCTGAAATTGGCAAGAAAAATCCAGCAAAATGTTGGCCTTTTGGATCATTGCGCGATCCTGACAACAAGGTTCTTTCTTCATATCAATCTTCAGAGGCTACATTTTTGTCTGGTCAAAATTGTCCCAGTGATATTAAGGATTCAAAGGACATAACAGAACTCACAGAGGCTCCAAACTGTAAGTGAAAAATTACATTTTACTGTACAACTTTTATGTTATTTTAATTTTGATTCTGATATACCTTCTCAGTTTGACTTTTTGGTCTTTGACTCTTTTCATAGTATCTAAAATCGAAAACTCTAATGGAAAAGAGGATCGACTCAAAACTCCAACTGGTATGGCTTTAGTGTTTTTTTTATGCTCTTAATTTGTAAGAATTTTGAAGTGATTATTTGTTTTACAGATATGATCGAATCTTCAGGAATGGATGGTGATATGAGAAAAATTGCAGACAATGGTTCATCAGAGTTGACTTCTTGTAAGGTCAATAATGGTCAAAACCGACACGAAAACAATGTGAATGAAGGTGCTAAAATAAGGCATAATGTGGCTGCTGATTACAATGTAGCAGGAAGAATTCGACCACGAGGAAAAACTCGGAAGTTTCGTTTATTGTCTGATATATACAAGGATCCTGCAAGTGAACTCCGTGCAGGTTGTGACAGAACAAATCCTGAAAATGTTAACAGAAGATTCGTTGCAGAAACCGAAGATGAGTCTGATGATGACGATGATGTCACTCTGGCTGCATATTTTAGAAAACAAAAGGGTGTTGAAGTTACTGATTTAACTCTAAAGAAGAAGAGGAATGTAACTGGAGTTGAAGAGCCAAGTGTTGACCGCAATAGAAAGTCAAACCATGGATCCAAGGACTCGATTAGAAACGATTCAAATGTTGGCACCTCGAGAAAGAAAAGCAGGACCGATGACATGGACGCACAAACCATGCGGGACCATGAAAAGGTCACTCCATCATTATAATTGTTAAAACATGATAATTAAACTAACTTATCTGATAGTCACAAGGCGATATAATTAAATGATTTCTAACAACTTCTCTGTTAATGGAACAATACTCTTTATTTATCAAATAATAAAGAAATAATTAATTAGTTTTGAGAAAATAGAGATTATTATTAACAGTATAGAGTCTGTATTTTATTTATTCAGACTGGTTGAACAGGCAAACCGAGTGGTTGGAGCAGGTTTTTAGTTAAAAATCTCATATACTGATTCATTTAGACTATATTATATTTAATGAGGCTTCATATTTTCATTTTTTCAGGATTTTCAGTTACAATGCAGCAAGAAAAGCAACAGATTTGCAGAAGTTAGTAGCAAAGAAGCTGCAGAAAAGGAGAAAGAAAATGAAGATACTGAAATGGAGGCTGTAATGCTCTTGGCGCGCCATTTTAACGAAGAGAAGCAAATCCTACGCGAGCTTGAGACAAACATGGGTTGCGCGTGTGTCAAGAAAAAGATCCGAGATCGTTCAACACAATCTGACAACAAACCCATCACCAAAACATCATCTAAAACCGCAACAAAACACGCAGTCAAGAAGAATACTAAAGAAAAACTAGAAAATGCATTTTGTTTAGTTAAAATGAGGTCTTTTACGCCTGTGAAAGCTACAACTGGTGGCGGTTTTCAAAGTCACGTTGAAATGAGCATGATGAAGGCTGTTGGAGTAGGGCCCGATGCGCGAAGCTGTGCAGCTCTCGTATGCTCTTTCAACAGGAATCCAGCGGATTTCAGCGTACCAAATGTTGAAAACAAGTTCATGAGAGGTGGTTGAGGGTTAAACAGCGAGTGTTCTAGAATGAATTTGATAGTTATAAAAATAGCTTTAACTTGTTACAAACCTTCAAAGTTATTATATATGAATAATTATTTACAGTAATAAGCTTGTTTATATACGATTGCTGAAAGTATGAGTGAATATATGATCATCTGTAAGTCCATTGGTATTTTAACATATGATCATTTGCAATTCCATTGGTATTTCAGATTAAGAGGTACCATTAAAATTTAACCTCTTAATCTTTCAGCATTAGTGTTACCTCTAAACCATTAAAACGCTATTAACTATTAAAAGATAGCCTCTTAATAGTTATTAAGAGGCTACCTTTTAGTAGTTAATAGTTTTTTAATGGTTTAAGTAACCCTAACGCTGAAAGATGAAGACGTTAAATTAAATCTTAATGGTACTTCTTAATCATTCAAAATTAGAGTTACCTTTTAACCATTAAAAGGATATGAACAATTAAAATGTATCTCTTAATGACCATTAAATTTATTTCTTAGACAAGAATATAATTCAAATTTTAACAAGCCAACCGTGAAATGGGTCGGATTGTAGGGTGTAGAGTGTAAACAACACTGTTAACAAAAACTACTATTGCTTTTGCTCCTTAACTCCTTTTATTATTTTAGATCAAATTACACCCGATTGATCAAGTAAGTTGCACTTTTCATCATTTATGTTGATACAAACTTACATGTTTCGTCCTTAAACTATAATAATTACAACACATCATGGTCAGTAGTGGCGTTTAGTGAACGCATGCTCCCTTCATGTTAAAATTGCCATTTTTCTTTATTTTATATATATGTAATTATCAAAATGATTTTACAATAAGTATGCGGCTGAGATAACCAAATGTGCCTTATACTCGACCCGTTATCACAGCTACTACAAACTAATTTAAACAGAATAATCAAATAACCACTTAAAACAATTGATTTAATAATTTTGATCTGAATTGATTTAATTTTAATTTGATTTGATTTGTTTTGTTTACAAAGAAAATATTAATCCCAGATTAAACATAAAACCCATACTTTGCACCATTCTCCTTATAAACTAGTCATTCTTTTCAGTGTTGATGGAACCACCATGCCGTTGCATTGCAACAACCGGTTCACTGCATCTGGAGCACCGGAACGATGGAGCTGCAGCACACCTCGTTCTAAGACAGTAATAACAGTACCTGTTGGTCACAAAAACACGTTATGATTGTCAGCTGAATCACAGTGATGGTTTGTCGTTCACATAATCACTTTATGGTTCAACAACCTGTTTACAGTTATGGTTGTTATTAGGATTCTTGAAAAAAGTCCGTGCTATGATGATGTGTATGATAGCTATATGTTGATGCATGCTGTGTTTTGCTCGATTATCTTTTAAAATAATTTAAAAAGAAAAAAGATTAGCTTAAATGAAAATGGTCAAAAACTACCCAAAGTGTATCTTTGATGTATAAAACAACTTTATGTCATTTTATTCAAATGAGGGCGGCCCTTGGAGTAACTAGTAAAGTTGTTGTTTTGTGACTTTAAGGTCATGGGATCAAGCCATGGGCATCCCTCCTTAAAGCTATTTACGAAACTGACGCCTAATCTATAGTGTGCTTGCACTTTGGTCCTTGTCCAAGTAAAATGACCTCAATACTCTAACCCTTTTCATTTCTTGAATATTTTTCAAAAACTCTAAGAACACTCAAGCAAATAAACACTAATTTTAGAAAGCTTTATGACGAAATCACATATCATGAAATTGTAGCAGCGAGATGTTTTGCTTAGCTAGAGTCAATGAACCTTCATGGTTCTTTGAGATTCAGAAGATTGAAATCCTAATATGATGTAAACGTATTTCGGGGTAAGCTTGACTAGTGCCAAAAATGCTCATTTTGACCATTACCCAACCCACCTGACTGCCAATTTGCCACTTCTTAAGAAGAAGAAAACCCACAAGATAAATGGATAAGATGGTATAACTGTCACTGTAATTGCCTTCCTATGCTAACCATTTTCTTACTTTCAAACGGTTGGATCCATGAAATCATAGACAAATTTAATATCAAATTAGGCACTATGTCGAACACAAACATTAGAAGTAGCAATCTTAGCCCTTTATATAGGAAAAAAAAAGATTCAGGTTGGTATTCTACATTTCTACTGATAAAGGTCCAACGGTTAGAATAAAATATTTGCGTATGAAGAAAACAGGCCAAATGCAAAGAATAGATCAAAGGTCGCCAAAAGTGTACTCAAATATTCATAAACTTAACTTGTTTTATATAAAAGAAATATACTAGGGCTAGTGGACTACAATAATATAGTTCCATGTTATCAAATATAACACATTTATAACTTACAACTGTTTCCTTAAAGAAAGGTATAAAAAAATGTAATGATAGGACAGCCCAATCCTATCACAACCCACCTGGTTTTGACACCTTAACAAATATCAAGGAAACCAAAGAAGGTAGAATAAGAATATTGGAAATAAGTTACCTAAATTTTAAAACTAGTAATGAACGCTGACCTGTGCTGGCAAGGAAGAGCAAGATAGACTGTTGTTGGATTGGTCTGACAGATGGGGCATAGCGTCTCATCGCCACTTGAACCTGAAGATTTACCCTTTGAAAATGGACTCAGAAAATTCTTCATGGAAGATGAATTCAGAAGGGGGAGAAGCAACAGCAACATTTCCTGGAAAAAATTAATAAAATATAAGAAAAATAAAAGATAGGCAGTCATGAACAAACCAGGAACAGTACGGTGTACTTTGTTATATGTTCTTAAAAGGGTAATATGATGATCAAATAGAAATGAAAATTACCGAAAATTCATTCCAAACTAATTGTCTGTTCATATACTCAAAACTAACAGCACGGTTCATATGAGGACTCCCATAAACAAGTCTTGCTTGTAAAGCCCGCTCGATAAGATTTCTATACCTGTATTTAAAAAATAAAAATCAGTAAAGAAATATATAAGAATTGTACAATAAGATATAACATACCTTCCCGTGTAAAGAAACACAAGCAGATTAGTAAAAGATGCAGCTTTGTAAAATCCTTCAATACGTTGTACTATAAGCCATGCTCGACGAGCTAGTGACCTCTGTTCAATAAACAAACATTCAAAAAGGTAAAGACAGAAACATAAGAATGGAAAAAGGATACTATTTCTTAAATTCCATCATCAAAAACCTGTTATTTGAATTAAGATATCATGATTGAACGCAAGATACCTGTTCAGAATCACCCCATTGTCTGAAAGCAGAAAAGGATTGCAAGCGAGTCCAGATATACTGGCCCCCGACTGTGGCAACACAATACCATAATTTCTGATAAACAGTGAGTCCAGGTCCCTCTAACCCTGTCCTAACTGTAGATTAACATAAACGAAAATCGTAAGGTGTAATTTAAAGTATTGTGTGGCTAGAAATATAGGGTGAAAAAAAAGTTAAGTTCTGCACTGAAAAAGAAGTCAACATAGATGGCATGCTTAAAGACTCTTACTTTTTCCTCTCACATCTGTGGCGCGCTCATCTCTATATCTCAGATTCATGAGAGCATTTCCTGGTGTAGGTTTATCAACCCAAATTGAGAACCTCCAAATAAGAAACTCAAGAAAAGCATCAAGTTCTGCTTCATATTGAAATAATAATCCTGGCTAATCGAAAAAAGACAATTGTAGCAAATTAACCTCCAAAAGAAAACATTAACAGCTGAATTTTGAAATAGTGATAATGGAAAACCCCAAAAGGGTGGAACTGGCTATCACCAAACCAACATGACTAAGAAACTAAAATTTGTGAACACATAAGTAAACAGACTATATATAAGTATGTGATGTGATGTACCTTCATTACAGAGAAGACCTTAACCATTTGTTCTTTCAGCATGGCCGACATTTCGATATCGAGCCTTCCAGCATCCACCTGGTTAACTCTGGATATCGCGATTGGAATTGCAGACTGCAAACAATCGTACAAACAGAAGATTCGTTCCACCCAATTTAACAAAATCAGAAAGTATTCTTCAAAGTTTAATCACTAATCATACTTAAAGGATAATATGTGGACAATGACCAAATTAAGAGGACATGTGTTCATAACTTCATGTGCCACTTAACAACAATAACAATGATTTACTAGCAAAACCAAACATCAAACAATCACCAGGGAGATATCAAATTCAACATGCATGTCACTAAAATAATCGTAAAAAACAACTTATCAATCTTACAGGTGCACTTAGGAACCCTAATTTCCATCGCCTAAAACCAAAATTGAGCTAAATTCATCGTATAGCTCAAATTAAGTAATCCTAATCTCAATTCCAAACATCAAAGTATCAAACTCCATGCTCGTAATACCATAATCAGTTAATCACTACACACACAACTTCACTTAAAGTAACACAGTGAAAACTACAAACCCTAAAAACCCCAAAACCAACAAATCAATTTGGGGAATCTTACCTGTGGAGAAAGAGCAGACGATTGCCAACGAGGTGATAGCCTTTCATAAGCATTCATCCATGTTGATTCGAGCGGCGGAGCGCCACCGGATGCCGTCGAAGATGACGTTGATGCTAGGGTTTCTCTCATCGGAAAGTTTTTGTAAGAAGAAGAAAAGGAGAAAGGAGTCTCCGGCGCCGGCGCCGGCGACGGTGAGATTGATGGCCGGAGGTTTGGGATGAGGGAGATAACTGTAAATCAATGGAGCATTTTCACGGTGGAAGCTGAAATCAAGATTCTTTTTTCATTCTTTTTTGTGGTAACTTCAAACCACCCTTCGCCACGCATTTTCATTGGTTTCCTATTTATTTTCTTTTTAACGGCTGGATATTTTTATTATAGTTATAGACGTTATATTTCGACTATGGACACGAAACTTTGAGATTGAGGGCTGTTTGTTTTTTTTAAAAAGTTATTTTTGATCTTTTTGTTTGTGCCACGCAGATCACGCGTAAGCGTTGATGTCTGTAGAGTGTTTATTTTTTGGGAGATTTTTCATTAAAAAAGGTTTGCGCGAAATCTGCATGATGCAGACTTGGCACAACCACTTCTAAAATTTTCTAAAGTCTGCAGATGATTAAATATCATCACCCTCCACCACCGTCCGCCACAACCACCGTTCGCCTCCGCCAACCGTCCGCCACCACCACCCACCATCCACCATCACCACCACTATCCAGCACCGCCGTATACCACTACCAGTTGATTTCAGCAGCTTGCAGACGTTAAAAACAGACACTCTTATTGTTACAGACTGCAAATATTTGGTACATCTCTTCTGCTGCAAATGTTTGTAGATGTGGTCCGCAGATTGCAGACATTTTGTTGCAGAAAAAACAAACAACACCTAAAAAAAGTTTAATTATTTTAACTTTTAAGTGGTTTTGTAATATGAGAAGGTTATGGGTTAAATTGGTTAATATAAGGTACGTAATATAGGATTATCATGAGTTAAATCTCCCTTTTAACAAAAATGTTTAGAGTTAAGTTAAAAGGATTTTTTTTAATAATGGGTTTCATTTTTTTTAATAATGAATATGAGCTCGATAATATATTATCATTAAAAAAAAAGTGGTTTTGTAATTAAACCTAACCCCACGTTAGTTCTAGTGTTCATGGAAAAGCACCGTCATAAACATTTTAATTACAAAAATTATCAAATCAACATGGGTCAAATTAATTACTTCTCTAACCATGATTTATGAAAAAAGAAAAACAAAAAGCCATCACAAGTCACCTGTTACGTTGACGAGAGCCCATGGGAGTGCACAGTATTAGCGCTATGATTTATTTCTTCCTTTAAACAAGGTGTTTATTTAGGGATGCGTATTTTTTCCCGAGTACTCGTATCATGTTGTACCGATACCCGACCATACTGGTCAAACAACATCGGTACCAGAAAAGATCATTTTTCATTCTTTTTTGTTCCAATACCCCTTCAGTTTCGATATTTTCAATTTTACCGGTATTAACTGATAATGACCGGCAAACCTGATACAGTATTCGTTTATACTTTCACTTGTTTTTTGCTATACATTCTTGGTACTGTACCGATCTCATTCCTATGTTCATTCGCTACTACAAGTTTATTTTAAGTTTTTAATCTTATTATTCTCGTTAGTTATAAACTAATTAATTTTGTTAGAACAGTAAATCACATATTCATATAACACTATTAGTTCTACACTACAACTAATTTACACCAACATATTGTATGTGAGGCTCGAGCTTCTAACCTTAAGGGGAGATCCATCCCTCTTACCTTAAATTTGTTTTATCATTGGATATGACTCATCATATAAAACAATTAAATACTAATAAAAAATTACTTAGAAAACATGTACAAGTGTATTCATAGGGTTTTAGTGGTGTGTTTATAGAGTTTTCTTATAAGTTTATTATATCGCTTGTTTTTGGAGTCTAGTTTTTGGCTGATTTGGAATGTTCTAAAAAAATATCATTCCTTCACTCATGGATCATCATTGGGTTTATATTGGGTGTGTTCTAGTTTATCATAGTTGGTTGTTATGGGAGTGTTAACAAAGTGTTTAAGATGCTAACCCTGTTCTTTCCTATACATTTATTTTTCCTATTCATTTATTTTGGGCTTCCATTTGGGGCAAACATAAAACATTCTAAACACTCGTAACCAGTCACCGCAAGACTAAAAGATAAATTAAAAGTTTGTTGGAAACAAAAACCCTTTTTCTATCAATGTTCAAAATCCCACAAAGATGTTGCAAAGTCTAAATTCGAGGGGTTTTTTTTATGGAACTCACATGGATCAAAAGAAAAATAAATTGGGTGTCATGGGATAATTTTTTGAAACCAAGAAACATGGAGGTGTGGGAAGAGCCGACTTTAAAGCAACCAACCTTACCTTAATGGCGAAATAGCTATGGAGCCATGGAGGGCGAGAATTAAAACAAAATCATTATGTTAGCATTGTATGTAATCGATTCATAACATAAAAATCTCGACCTGGTGCTTAATGCTAAAAAATCAATTTAAGGCCTTTGGAATATTATTGTGGGATCGCATCGGATCTTCAAAAGATGGGTGTGTGCTTCAATAGGCTATGCAAAAAAGTTGTTGGTGACGGGTCAAATACCTTCTATTGGAAATCTCCTTGGTTAAGCAACCAAACATTCACAGATTTATCTAGAATCTTAAAAAGACGGTTTGATCTCAACATAGGTTTTCAACCGCTTATGGTTTCTTTTGGAAATAGAGGAAAAGGCTCTCTAACGGAGTAATTACAGACGTTCAAGATCTAGAAATGATGATCAATGCATTCTTTTTTAGTCAAACTGATTCATGGAGATGTCTTGGGGATTCCATAGGAGTATTCTCGGTCAAATCAAAGAGCTTATTGGTTGCCAAACAAAAATTCACCAACTTAAGCTCGGGCGTCTTAGGTTTTAATTGGCTACTCGGCAGAGTTGCTTGTTTGGCATGGAGAGTTTGTCAAGAAAGGGTTAATGTTATTGCAAACCTCTCGGCTAGAGGTGTTAGAGTGCCTCTCTCCTCATGCCTATGGTGTTCAATTGATAGCAAGTCCGTACAACATTGCTTCTTGAGTTGTTCTATCACTACTACAATTTAGGGTCTTGTATCAGCTTGATTCCCTTTGAGTCTCTCGGTAGTCTTTAGCCCAAACACAATTCTAGAAGATGTCTTGGTCAAGGTTAAAAACGCAAATCCACATTCCATCTCAATTAAAAGCAGGAGACAACTATTCTTGTCGGTAGCTTATTGCTCATAGTGGATTTTATGGAAGGCTAGGAAAAGCTAAGATTTTCCGGAACCAAAATACCTCCGCAGCTAAAGTATTTGAAGACAATAAGGTGTTACTATTCATGTTGGATCTCTAATCGGGCTGGAACAGCAAACTTAGATTGAAACATGTTAATAAATGACCCATTAGGAGGTATTTCTTTAGGCAATTTTGGTGACTCCTAATGAAGTTTTTTCTCGTAGTACATTTTATCTTTTATTTCTAACCATGTAATAATTCCACCTTTCTGTTAGCCTATTAATATATCTTCAACTTGATTGACCGTTCAAAAAAAATCCACTTTATCATTTTATGTAATAGCTATAGTTTATGAGTTTAGTTATTTTCTTTGCATTCTAAATCTGGTATAGTACCTTGATAGAGTTTTGATGTAAATCTTGTACTTTGATCATTTAAATCTTATAATTTGACGTTACTAACTTATTAACCACTGATGAGCCGTTCGAAAAAATAATAATAATATTAATAAAACGCTTTGAATTAAGTATTCTTTATGTATTTGACTTGTAATGTTATAGAATACATGTCTTAGTAACGAAAATAAATATTTTTATGTAAATAATTTGAATACAGGTTTTAGTAACTAAGAAAAGTAACTTTTTTGTATATAATTCGAGTACACGTTATATTTATTAACAACTATTCTAAATAATTTGAATGCATGTTTTTTAAGTAAGAAAAAGTTCATTTTTTACAGAAATTATTTCTAAATTAAAGTTAAAAGAATATAGGTTTTAAAAAACTACAAAAATATTGTTGGATCGTGATTTTTACAAAAGGTTTTTTATTGTATTAAATTACGTCTGGGATAGTTTCTATAACTTTCGTAAAAACATTTTTATATAACTTATGAAATGTAGATACATTTCACAAAGTATCACTGTTGAAAGAGATGATATTGATAATAAAACTCAAAGTAGAATCAAACCATTACAAATCAAAAACAACTAAACACTAAATTCGTCTGATGAACAAGATCTATAGATCTCAAAGAAAAAACAATCTAACACTATTTACACATAAGAGATTCTACAAGTTCTAGTACATAATCGATCATCTAGAACAAGAATCTAACAAGCGAAGAACAAACCCTAGAAGAGGGTTGTAGAAGACTCTGGACTTGCGTATGAGAGAGAATCAAAATGAATGAATGTGTTGTCTGACCCCGAAAGTACAAATCCATCACATATACAGCTTCATCTTACAACTTTACAGCAACAGTCCTTAAACTTCTACATTGTCATATACAGTCCCTCTACTATGATAACTTGACACTTCCTGAAAACAACAAGAAGTGTGTAAGAACTCAATTTATACAAGAATTTTAGAATATGATTTGAACAGAAGAATCTTAATTTTAGAATATGAATTGAATAGAAGAATTGTTAGAAACTTCTAACAATTTAACACCCCCCCCACAATTCAAATTCTAAAACAATCATAAAGACCCATTTTATCACACAAAACTTTATGTTGTTTAACACTCAAGCCTTTAGTTAGTAAATCAGCAATTTGATCTTGAGTATCAATTTTTACTGGTTGAAGCACTCCTGCTGCAACCTTCTCTCTCAAGAAATGTAGATCAATTTCAAAATGCTTAGTTCTATCATGGAAAACTGGATTTGCAGCAATCAAGATTGCAGCTTTACTGTCACAGTAAAGTTTCACAGGAAGCTCCTGAGAAACTTGAAGATCCTTCAAAATTTTTAAAACCCAGATGACTTCACATCCAGCAATGCACATAGCACGATACTCTGCTTCAGCAGAGGATCGCGATACAGTGGATTGCTTCTTACTCTTCCAAGAGACAAGTGAATCTCCCAAGAAAACAGTGTATCCAGTAACACACCTTCTTGTAGAAAGACACTTTCCCCAATCAGCATCCACATAACATCTCAATAGAAAATGATCAGACCTTTTAAAACAAATGCCTTGACCAGGAGACCCTTTTAAGTATCTCAATAACCTTAAAGCAATGTTCAAGTGAGAGTTCAGAGGCTCATGCATATACTGACTCAAACAATGAACAGCAAAGGCTATGTCAGGTCTGGTCAAAGTAAGATAAATCAATTTTCCAATTAACTTTTGATATTGAGTTACATTTTTTAACTTGAAATCATTTTTATCTGAGTTACTTAAATCAGTAGCCACCAGATTCTGTTCAATAGGAATAGAAGATGGCTTACAGCCTAACAGACCAAACTCAGATAGCAACTCCAAACAATACTTCCTCTGACTTAAACACACACCATTATTAGATTCAATCACTTCAATTCCAAGAAAATATTTTAACTTTCCAAGATCTTTTATTAAGAAACTTTGGTTCAAGGAACATTTAATGTTTCCAATCTCAGATTCATTATTTCCAGTAATTACAATGTCATCAACATACACTAACAAAGCAACAAACATATCACCAGAACTTTTAACAAACAATGAGTAATCATTAACACTTTGAATAAAGCCCAAGTCAAGCAAAGTAGTAGTTAACTTTTCATTCCATTTCCGAGGTGCTTGTTTAAGTCCATAAAGAGACTTCACAAGCTTACAAACTTTGCTAGACTTAGAATCAGAAAAATAGCCCTCAGGAAGTTGCATATAAACATCCTCAGTCAATGTACCATATAGAAATGCATTATTAACATCCAATTGATATAAGTTCCAGCCATTTTGAATAGCAACACTAATAAGACATCTCACAGTAACCATTTTAACTACAGGAGAAAATGTTTCATCAAAATCTAGGCCTTCTCTTTGACTATATCCCTTGGCAACCAATCTAGCCTTATATCTCTCTATTTCACCTGATGACTTATATTTAATTTTATACAACCATTTGCACCCAATTGCCTTTCTATCCTTCGGAAGATCAGTCAAAATCCATGTTCCATTCCTATTTAGTGCTTCCATTTCCTCATTCATAGCATTTACCCAGTTGCTATCTAAACAAGCTTCCCTATAACTAGTTGGTACTGTGCTTTTGTTTAACATAGACACAAAACAATAGTCATGGGAAGACAATCTGGAGTAATTTACTACCTTTTCAATGCCATATTTAACTTTCCCTTCAACAATAAAGTCACTAAAGTGCCTAGGAATGGAACTGACTCTAGTTGATCTCCTAGAAGGACCCTCAGATTCGGCAGAATCAATCCCAGGATTAAGGTTGGGTTCAATCACAGAGGATGCATCATTTGACTCTTCAAACTGTTGTGAACATGTCTGCAACTCAGAATCAGTAGCAGAGGTATTGCCAGACTGATGATTTGAATGTAAATCAGTGGCAATATGACTACCATACTGATGACCTGAGGAATCATTCTCAACAACAGGAGAATCTAATGTGGACTCTGGGACATGAACCACATCCCTGAAATCCTCATGATTATCACCTTTGTTAGCCTTCTCATCATCATTGGGTAGAAAAAGGGAATCAAATGTGTCACTGTCTACATTAGGACTACTGCTTGCACCAGAGTTGGTTTTACTAGACTTAAATGGAAATATATTCTCATAGAATTTAACATCTCTTGAAAACAAAAATTCCCTTTTATCCAAATTCCAAAGTTTATATCCTTTTTTATTACTAGAGTAACCCATGAAGACACATTTTATAGCTCTAGAATCAAATTTATTTTCAGGGTGCAGGGCAGTTGCAAAACATAGACAGCCAAAAGTCCTAAGGTGAGAGAGAGAAGGCTTGCAATTGTAGATTAACTCATAGGGAGATAAGCCAGAGAGCACGGAAGAGGGTGTCCTATTAATCAAGTAACAAGCAGTTAGAATGCACTCAGACCACATGTTTGAGGGAATCCCTCCTTGAAACATGAGAGACCTAGCCACATTCAACAGATGTCTGTGTTTTCTCTCTACAACACCATTTTGTTGTGGAGTATAGACACATGATGTCTGATGAATGATCTGTAAGGATTCCTGAAGTCTGATGCAACCCAAAACAGCTCAAGTGTCTCAGCAAACATGCACTAAGTACTGAAGTGAGGAATGCTTCGGAAGTTTTACACAAAGCATTAGAAAATACTCTAAGTGTAAAATCTTCCGAAGCCAAGACCAATATCTTCCGAAGCCAAACATGAAGTCTTCCGAAGCTTCAGAGACAAAGTCTTCCGAAGCCTCATCCTATGAAGACAGATTTCTTCCGAAGACTTTTAGTACACATGCTTTATCTGATGTACTGTTCCATAAAGCACCTTTTCCGCTGCATCTCTGTAAAGTCACCAACTTACATGAGTTGGTGAAAAGGGTCATGCTTTTGGTAACTGTACATTGAGGTCTTGAGTCTGTAACTTTCCACTTTATGTACTTTATCCTTTTTGTATTGTAAAAGGATGTGAGCTATGGCATGTCATAGTCACAAGGTCAAAAGGCAGATATGCCTTTTGATCCTACAATTGATTTTGTTAGTGTCTAGTCAATTGTATCCAGCTGGCCTTCAAAGTATGGCCGGCTGTAGGTTGTAGTATAAGTATTTCAAGTTCTTGTATCTTTTCTTAATGCTTTGTAACACTTGTAAGAGAACTTGAGAAAGCAATATACTGCCTCCTTGAAACCCAACTCTCTTGTTCTGTCTCTTTACTTACTTGTGTTCTTAGCTTCACTTTGGTTACCCAGTTCACTGTTTGATTAGAGATTAGTTATTCTCCTCATTGTGTGGTTGTGTTGTAATTGTAGTTAAGCCCTTAAACGATCCTGCAATTGGTATCAGAGCTTTCCAGGCTCTTGATATAAGATCTAACCATCTTAAGATCCCTCACAACACACAAAAACTAAACTCTTCAAATGGCTGCCATCTCTAAGACTGATATGGAGACTGGAACCATGAACAAATCCCCACTGATCACTCTTGATGATTTTGACACCTGGTGCATGAGGATGGAAGGCTTCATCAGGTCTCTTGATTCAAGAATGTGGGAATCTGTTGAGAATGGACCTTTCATACCCAGCACCCCCTCTGCTACTGGTGCTGGTATGATTCCTAAAGATGTGGCCAACTACTCAGATGAAGATAGAAAAAGAGTAGAAATTGATAGGAAGGCCATGACTGCTCTTCAGACTGCTCTCCCAAACTCTGTATACAGAGGCTTCAAGAAGTGCAAGACAGCCAAGCAGCTGTGGGATGCACTGAAGTTGATGTATGAAGGCTCCTCTGAAGCCAAGGAGAACAAGAAAGATCTTTTGAAGCAGCAGTTTGAAAATTTCACCTTCAAGTCAGGTGAGACCATGACTCAACAATACTTCAGGTATGTTGAGATTGTGGATACCCTAGTGGATGGAGGAGTTCCTCTTGAGAACAGGGACATTGTAAGGAAGTTTATGTCATCACTTCCTAGGCAATGGACACACTATTGTGTGGTGATCAAGAGGACTGAGAACCTTAAGACTCTTACTCTTACAGAGTTGTATGGGATTCTCAGTGGATACCAGATGGAGATGAACATGCAAGGTTCATCTGGCAACTCCAACAATCAAATGGGTTCAGCCCTTCATGTGGTTGAAAGGGACAGCATAGAACCTCAGCATCATCTCTTATGCTACCCTGACAACTCACAAAAGGGTCCTTTCATCACCTTCCCGGAGACACCAAGGGAGAACTTTACTCAAGGAAGCCCATTCCAAGAGACAAGTTCTTCTCAAGCCTTTGTGTCTGCAGATGAAAGCTGTGGGAATTATCTCTTCACTCTTGAAGACCTGGACTGTATCCATCCAGATGACCTGGAATACATGGAGATAGTTCAGCAGATGGCTCTCCTCACTCACAGAGCCAAGAAGTTCTACAAGAGGACAGGAAGAAGATTTCCAAGCAATGCTACCAGCAGCAAGTTTGGGCTGGATAAAAGCAAAGTTAAGTGTTACAACTGTAACCTTATGGGTCACTTTGCAAGGGAGTGTAAGGCACCTAAAACAAATGGGGGCCAAACACAACCCAGACCAAACTTTGCTGACAAAGCTCCTCAAGCTGAGAAGACAAAGCAACATGCTGCTGTTGCTGTTGAAGAAGGAGGCTTTGACTGGAGTTTTCAGGTGGAGGATGCTTCTCCAAACCAAGCACTGATGGCTGACCATGATGAAGCCAAGGTATTGGAACATCTTTGCTCCCCTGAATGCATTGCTAAAGTAAATAGATACAGGTCCTATAACCTAGAGATGAGATCTGATCTTGAGTCATTAAACATATTAAAATCTGATTTTAGAAAGTCTGAAAATGATTACAAGTTAAAGATAGAAGACTTGGAGAAAACCATTTCAGTACTAAAACATGAACATACAGATTTCAGAACTCAGATCCAAGATCTCATCACTAAGTTAACTGAGTGCCAGGCTGAGCTTGTGATCAGCAAAGCCAAGGCAGAGAAAAGTGTTCTTGAAGAAGAGACCTTCAAGAACATGATATCCTCATCCCTGCACAACAAAGTTTGTTATCAAAATAGACAGGGACTAGGATCAAATGAGATAGCTCCTCCACACACAATCTTGTCTGTAAGATCTCCTAGGTGTGGAACTTGTGAAGATGAGCTTCCTCTCATAGATCCTGTAAGTGAGGATGATGAAGAAGTGATAGTGAAGAATTCCTCTGAGAAGAGTGAAGAAGAGGATTCTTCCAAGGGCCACTATCCTTCTGAGGAGAAGAAATCAACTGGGATGACCAAGTCCAAAAGAAAGAACTTGATCAGAAAGAGCAAAAGAAAAGCAAAGAAAGCTCAAGAAATCAAGGCTACTTTTGATGCCAAGCAGAAACAAGTTTTTATCTCTGCAGGCTTCAAAGTAGTAAGGACTGAAGACATCAACCAAACTGTCAAAAACATGCACCTATTTAGTCTCTAAGGTTAGTCACTTGGAATCTCAAGTGACTACCTTACAAAACAGGGTCAATGATCAGCAACTCCAGATTTCATATCTGCAGGAAAAACTAGCTAGGAGACCTTTAAGGAGAGCTCAACCAGGAACACAAGAACCTGTGGAAGTGATTGACTTATCCTCCAGCTCACCTATGCAAGTGGGTGATGCTACCAAAAAGGGGGAGAAAGTTGTTACAACCACAGAACCTGGGAGTTCTTCAGAGAGAATGGACATAGAGGACTCACCATCCTCACTTGCTGTTGTACATTCTCAGCAACTTCCTCAAGTTCACATTAATGTGGACTCTATAGACTCTCTCATCAGGAGTCTATTTGAGGAAGGCATACCAAGGGCTGTCTCATCTCCACCTCTGGGAACTAACAATCAAATCATAAGGTGGAGGTATGATGATGACAGAAGAGCCCTCATACTTCAAAGAGTTCAAGGCCAACAAGAAGTTTTTCAATTCCAAAGCCTGAGCTTTTATGAAAGACTGGATTTAGTCAACCTACCACTTGTCAATCCAAGCAATTCAAGACAAGCTGATAAGCTGGCTCAAAGAATCCAAGACAGGATCATGGCAGAGTTCTCTCTAAGAAGGAGACTTAGGGAATCAGGTAATGTCATCGGTCAACTGGATGTTGAGGTGGACCCTAAGATTAGTTTCATAGGGGAAACCTTGACTGAAGGCCCAGTGACAGAACCTGAGACCCCTGTCTCATCATCAACAACTGCTGCTGAGGTCCAAACTCCAACAGAGACACCTGCTGGTGAAGGTGTTTCTCAGCCTCTCTCTGGCCAGAGCATGGAAGCTACTCCAAGCAATGAAGGCCAAGCCTCAATCCTCCCTGAGTCACAAAGGTCTGTTGGTGACAAAGGGAAAAGGATAATGACTCCTGAGGAAATTGAGGAGGAAGAGAGAGAGAGGAAAAGGAGACTAAGGGGAGAAAGTTCCACTGGGTCATCTAGCTTCATGCAAGCTGCAATCAGGGCTGCCCCCAGACCAAATACTCAGGATGATGAGTTAAGGGCAGTCAGGATTAACTACTTACAGACCAGGAACTATGATATTGATGAGATCATCTCCCTCCCCTTAGAAGAACTGAATGAACTGGCTGACAGAGAAGTGTCAAGAGAGTTGAAGGAGAAAGAGGATGCAATGATACTTCTCCAACTCAAAGAGGAGAAGAGACAGAAAAGACTTTACAAGCATGCTCCTACTCTCTCACCAGTTCAAGAAAGTCCTGCACAGGAAGATGTGGCTCCACAAGAACCTCAGGTAGATAAAGAGGAAGATAGGATCAGGATGATCAACTACCTGAGTGCCACAGGCTTCTATCAGGCAGATGCACTTCTCCCTTTGTCCTATGACTTCATTGAGTTCGAGTACTTAAAACAACTTGAGCTTGAGTTAGTCAAAGAAAGAAAGACAACAAAAAGGAAACTAAGGGAAGAAGCTGCAAAGTCAAGGGCCACCATTCAAAAGAATGCAAAGAAGTCTGCTGACAGACAAAGAATGGTGAGCTTCTTGAAGCTGTATGGATTCTCCGGAAGGAGACTTGGCCCCATGTCTCTATCCACTATGGATGAGCACATTAGGGTGATCAAGCAGAAGATTAAGAGTGGAGAACTTATTGACTTGCACTCTCTTCCAAGTCAAGTCCCACCTGAAGTGGAGGTCAAGTTTGAGCAACCAGAGACACCTCAACCAGCACCTCCAGCTGAGCCCCAGCAAGCTTCATCTTCTGATCCTAGGCAGGGTCAAACTCCCTCTCCTTCTGAACCTGTGAGGGAGGAACACCCAACTGAGAAAGACACTGATGATCAACATGGTGCTGCAGACCAGTCTTCTCAGTTAAAGACAACCAAGAGGAAGAAGAGGATGGCTTCTAAACCAAAGACAAAGAAGAAGAAGCCAAAGTCATCTACCTCTGCACCTCAGGCTGAATCAGATCAACCTGAGGAAGTGCATGATGAGGCAGCCCAATCAACTCCTATTCAAGTGGCTCCTCTAACTAGTGAGACACCCATCTTATCCTGGACATACTCTACCAATCCAGAGAGATGGACTGTTATAAGAGATCAAGGTGTTGAGAATGTCTACTCATGGCAAGACATAATCAACCTACCTCTGCATGATCTCTTTGAGATGAGAAGATATTATGAAAGTCTTGATGATCCTGACCATCTCATGAAGAAAGGAATGGTCCTGATTGTACTGAAGACTACCAACATTTGAAGATCTTCTAAGTGTTTTGGTAGCATCAGCCTAGGGGGAGTTTGTAAGGATTCCTGAAGTCTGATGCAACCCAAAACAGCTCAAGTGTCTCAGCAAACATGCACTAAGTACTGAAGTGAGGAATGCTTCGGAAGTTTTACACAAAGCATTAGAAAATACTCTAAGTGTAAAATCTTCCGAAGCCAAGACCAATATCTTCCGAAGCCAAACATGAAGTCTTCCGAAGCTTCAGAGACAAAGTCTTCCGAAGCCTCATCCTATGAAGACAGATTTCTTCCGAAGACTTTTAGTACACATGCTTTATCTGATGTACTGTTCCATAAAGCACCTTTTCCGCTGCATCTCTGTAAAGTCACCAACTTACATGAGTTGGTGAAAAGGGTCATGCTTTTGGTAACTGTACATTGAGGTCTTGAGTCTGTAACTTTCCACTTTATGTACTTTATCCTTTTTGTATTGTAAAAGGATGTGAGCTATGGCATGTCATAGTCACAAGGTCAAAAGGCAGATATGCCTTTTGATCCTACAATTGATTTTGTTAGTGTCTAGTCAATTGTATCCAGCTGGCCTTCAAAGTATGGCCGGCTGTAGGTTGTAGTATAAGTATTTCAAGTTCTTGTATCTTTTCTTAATGCTTTGTAACACTTGTAAGAGAACTTGAGAAAGCAATATACTGCCTCCTTGAAACCCAACTCTCTTGTTCTGTCTCTTTACTTACTTGTGTTCTTAGCTTCACTTTGGTTACCCAGTTCACTGTTTGATTAGAGATTAGTTATTCTCCTCATTGTGTGGTTGTGTTGTAATTGTAGTTAAGCCCTTAAACGATCCTGCAATTGGTATCAGAGCTTTCCAGGCTCTTGATATAAGATCTAACCATCTTAAGATCCCTCACAACACACAAAAACTAAACTCTTCAAATGGCTGCCATCTCTAAGACTGATATGGAGACTGGAACCATGAACAAATCCCCACTGATCACTCTTGATGATTTTGACACCTGGTGCATGAGGATGGAAGGCTTCATCAGGTCTCTTGATTCAAGAATGTGGGAATCTGTTGAGAATGGACCTTTCATACCCAGCACCCCCTCTGCTACTGGTGCTGGTATGATTCCTAAAGATGTGGCCAACTACTCAGATGAAGATAGAAAAAGAGTAGAAATTGATAGGAAGGCCATGACTGCTCTTCAGACTGCTCTCCCAAACTCTGTATACAGAGGCTTCAAGAAGTGCAAGACAGCCAAGCAGCTGTGGGATGCACTGAAGCTTGATGTATGAAGGCTCCTCTGAAGCCAAGGAGAACAAGAAAGATCTTTTGAAGCAGCAGTTTGAAAATTTCACCTTCAAGTCAGGTGAGACCATGACTCAACAATACTTCAGGTATGTTGAGATTGTGGATACCCTAGTGGATGGAGGAGTTCCTCTTGAGAACAGGGACATTGTAAGGAAGTTTATGTCATCACTTCCTAGGCAATGGACACACTATTGTGTGGTGATCAAGAGGACTGAGAACCTTAAGACTCTTACTCTTACAGAGTTGTATGGGATTCTCAGTGGATACCAGATGGAGATGAACATGCAAGGTTCATCTGGCAACTCCAACAATCAAATGGGTTCAGCCCTTCATGTGGTTGAAAGGGACAGCATAGAACCTCAGCATCATCTCTTATGCTACCCTGACAACTCACAAAAGGGTCCTTTCATCACCTTCCCGGAGACACCAAGGGAGAACTTTACTCAAGGAAGCCCATTCCAAGAGACAAGTTCTTCTCAAGCCTTTGTGTCTGCAGATGAAAGCTGTGGGAATTATCTCTTCACTCTTGAAGACCTGGACTGTATCCATCCAGATGACCTGGAATACATGGAGATAGTTCAGCAGATGGCTCTCCTCACTCACAGAGCCAAGAAGTTCTACAAGAGGACAGGAAGAAGATTTCCAAGCAATGCTACCAGCAGCAAGTTTGGGCTGGATAAAAGCAAAGTTAAGTGTTACAACTGTAACCTTATGGGTCACTTTGCAGGGAGTGTAAGGCACCTAAAACAAATGGGGGCCAAACACAACCCAGACCAAACTTTGCTGACAAAGCTCCTCAAGCTGAGAAGACAAAGCAACATGCTGCTGTTGCTGTTGAAGAAGGAGGCTTTGACTGGAGTTTTCAGGTGGAGGATGCTTCTCCAAACCAAGCACTGATGGCTGACCATGATGAAGCCAAGGTATTGGAACATCTTTTCTCCCCTGAATGCATTGCTAAAGTAAATAGATACAGGTCCTATAACCTAGAGATGAGATCTGATCTTGAGTCATTAAACATATTAAAATCTGATTTTAGAAAGTCTGAAAATGATTACAAGTTAAAGATAGAAGACTTGGAGAAAACCATTTCAGTACTAAAACATGAACATACAGATTTCAGAACTCAGATCCAAGATCTCATCACTAAGTTAACTGAGTGCCAGGCTGAGCTTGTGATCAGCAAAGCCAAGGCAGAGAAAAGTGTTCTTGAAGAAGAGACCTTCAAGAACATGATATCCTCATCCCTGCACAACAAGTTTGTTATCAAAATAGACAGGGACTAGGATCAAATGAGATAGCTCCTCCACACACAATCTTGTCTGTAAGATCTCCTAGGTGTGGAACTTGTGAAGATGAGCTTCCTCTCATAGATCCTGTAAGTGAGGATGATGAAGAAGTGATAGTGAAGAATTCCTCTGAGAAGAGTGAAGAAGAGGATTCTTCCAAGGGCCACTATCCTTCTGAGGAGAAGAAATCAACTGGGATGACCAAGTCCAAAAGAAAGAACTTGATCAGAAAGAGCAAAAGAAAAGCAAAGAAAGCTCAAGAAATCAAGGCTACTTTTGATGCCAAGCAGAAACAAGTTTTTATCTCTGCAGGTTCAAAGTAGTAAGGACTGAAGACATCAACCAAGACTCATTAGCTAAGAGTCATGGTTCTTGTTCAAATCATCTCAGTGTCAAGAAGAAGACTGATTTGCTTGTACCACTGCTGCACAGCCTGGACCATCAAACTCCAAGAACAGTTCACAGCCCAAGGGAACTGTCTCAGCATCTACCAAGATGAAGATGGAGAGGGGATGTGACCAAAGTCAGTCTTGTTCTCAAAGGGAGACTTCTTTGAAGAAGATAATGTTATGTGTTATGTGTGAAAGTACTTCTCACATTGCTAAGGATTGCCCATACAATCCTAAAAGTACTGTCCACATGACTAAAACAAAGACTTCAAAGAGTCTCAAGAAATCTCAAGCTTCGGAAGAAAGTCTGTTTCCTTCGGAAGCTCCAAATCAAAGAAGGAGGTAAGTGGAAAATTACCTTCGGAAGCAAAGTTGGTCTCGGAAGAAAGGAATTCTTCCGAAGCACTAAAGTCTGCTGCAGTGACTGTAGACTCTTCCGAAGGATCAGTCATCAAAACTTATGAAGTTCTAAAAGCTTCTAAGGTTTTGAAGGTCAAGTCCAAGACTCCAAAGGTGGTGTGGAAGTCTAAGAAAGACCAAATGACTGAGGTTTCTCCATCAACAACAGCTGAAGATCCCTATAGTACAATCATAGGATCTATTACTGTTGCATTACCTTCTTTGACTGTTAATGAGCCCAAGACAAGTAAGGCTTGGGTTTCAAAATGTAACTAATCATCTTCCCTGTGCAGGAACAGCTCAAGACCAACAGGAATGTTTGGATAATTGACAGTGGCTGTTCCAGGCACATGACTGGCAATAGGTCTCTACTCCACAATTTTGAGAGATTGATGGAGGACCAGTTGCTTTTGGAGGAGATGAAGGTGGTTACATTTCTGGAAGGGGCAAGGTCACAAATGGTAAGCTCAGCATTGAGAAGGTAAACTTTGTCAAGGAGCTTGGGTACAATCTTCTGAGTGTATCCCAATTTTGTGATCAGAGTCATAACATGCTCTTTACTGACTGAGCATGATTGTTTCTCAAACCTGGTGTGGTCATTCCTCATGAGCATATCCTGCTCAGAGCCCCCAGGAAAGGGAACATGTACAAGATGGATTTGCAAGAAACATCTCCCTCAGGAGAAGTTTCATGCTTTCTATCTAAAGCAAATAGTGATGAGTCTTTCCTATGGCATAAAAGAATGTGCCATGTAAACTTTAAGAACATGAATAAATTAATTAAACATGACTTGGTAACTGGAATGCCAAAGAAAGAGTTTACTAGTGATGATCATTGTGTGGCATGCCTGAAAGGGAAGCAACACAAAGTATCTCACAAGCCTAAGGAAAAGAACTCCATCACTACTCCCCTACACTTGTTACATATGGATCTCTTTGGCCCCACCAGTGTAATGAGTTTAGGAAGGACCTCTTATTGTCTGGTGATCACAGATGATTTTACAAGATTCACTTGGGTCTTCTTCCTTAGAACTAAGGATGAAACCCCTGAGATTCTGAAGAATTTCATCTTAAAAGTTGAGAATCAATGTGATCACAAGGTCAAAACCATAAGATGTGATCAAGGAACTGAATTCAAGAACCAAATCCTTGATGCATTTTGTGATGAAAAAGGTATTACAAGACAATATAGTGCTCCCAGGACTCCTCAGCAAAATGGAGTTGCTGAAAGGAGAAACAGGACACTTATTGAAGCTGCAAGAACTATGTTGTCTGACTCTAAACTGCCTATCACCTTCTGGGCAGAGGCAGTCAATACTGCTTGCTATGTGCAAAACAGAGTTTTAGTAGTTAAGACACATGGTAAGACTCCTTATGAACTTTGGCACAAGAGGAAACCTTTCATTGGTTTTCTCAGGTCATTTGGATGTCCCTGCACCATCTTGAATACCAAAGATCAAATTGCCAAGTTTGCTGAGAAATCAGATGATGGACATTTCATTGGATACTCTTCTCAAGCTAAAGCTTATAGAGTATACAATCTCAGAACTAGAATTGTTGAGGAGTCAGCCAATGTGACTTTCAATGAGCACACTCCCTGTGTGGCTGGTTCTGGTCCGGATTGGCTGTTTGATCTTGATTTAGTTACCAACTGTTTTAACAAATCTTGTGAGCATGTTTCAGGATCTGCAGAAAATCTAAATACAGGTGATCCTGATCCAAGATTTGAGCTAGGAAGATCTTCAACTCATACATCTTCAGCTCCAGTTGGAACTACTTCAGCAAATGAGGTTTCTATCAGCACAACAATGACAAATTCAGCTGATACATCTGGCATGCCTTCAAATTCCAGCTCAGAGGCCTCTCAACCAGATAAAGATACCTCACTTGTAGAAGACAACAATGGTGATGGTGATAGTGATCAGGAATTCCTTGATGCTAATAACCACACCATAGATGACAACATCAATGATGTCTCACACTCATTGGATCAAGTTAATCTTGATAAGTGTGATAATGTGGAGGGTGAATCTTCAGGACCAGATTTAAATTTCTCAAATTTAGATCTTTCCCAGCAACTTGCTGTGATCCCTCAGCTAAGGATCCACAAGTCTCACCCTACCACAAACATCATTGGAGATGTTGTCACAGGGGTAAGAACAAGAGGACAAACCCATGAAGCAAATGTTTGTCTTCACTCTTGTTTCTTATCCAGATAGAGCCAAGAAAGTTGATGAAGCTCTAAAGGATGGAAGTTGGGTTGAAGCTATGCAACAAGAGCTGCTTCAATTCAAAAGGCAGAAAGTTTGGAACCTTTGTCCTCTTCCTCATGGGAAGACTACCATTGGAACCAAATGGGTTTTTAGAAACAAGAAGGATGATAGGGGAATCATCATCAAGAACAAGGCAAGACTAGTTGTTCAAGGATACACACAAGAAGAAGGGATTGACTACACTGATGTCTGTTTGCTCCTGTAGCAAGATTAGAAGCTGTTAGGATATTCCTGGCATTTGCTGCATCCAAGAACTTCAAGGTCTACCAACTTGATGTAAAGTGTGCTTTCTTATATGGAGTGATTGATGAGGAGGTTTATGTCAAACAGCCACCTGGTTTTGTAGACCCTGATCATCCTGATTATGTCTGCAAGCTTGACAAAGCTCTTTATGGGCTGCATCAGGCACCCAGAAAGTGGTATGAGACACTATCTAAGTATCTCTGCAAGCATGGATACAGAAGAGGTACTATAGATGGAACCCTCTTCATCAAAGGACAGGGAAATGACTTATTGCTGGTTCAAGTATATGTTGATGACATCATCTTTGGTTCAACTAATCCAAAGCTCTGCAAAGACTTTGAGAAGCTGATGAAGGACAGATTTGAGATGAGTTCAATGGGAGAACTCAACTTCTTTCTGGGAATTCAAGTTGTGACATCTCATATTTTCGTTAAACTAAAAGTAAATCTTGTTAAGTTTTAAAAGGGTCGTTTATGTCAACTTTGAAACTTTAAGGACTTATTATGCTTAATAATTAATTTGATGATTAACAAATTAATATAATAATAATAACATTATAAGTGATATAATGTTTGTTTATTATTATAAAATTTAAAATGTTGATGATCTTAATTAAAATAATCACTATTGTTATTACTATAATGACACTAATATTAAAAATATTAGTGATAATAATATGATTAACAATAATAATCATAACAACAAGATTAATAATAATAATCATAATAAGTGTTAACCTTTGAAATAAATAAAAATAATATAAGTTCTATTATTTTAAAACTTGTATTTAACTAGTTTTAGCATAAAATAATAACATTTTAAATTTCAGGGTCAATAATGTAAATTATTTACAACTAATACAGAACTTTAAAACTCAAATAATAACCTTTGGAAACCTCAGGGACCAATTGTGTAAAATATCAAAAACCAACCCCCCACCCCTTTTCTCTCTCCCCGTTTTCCCGGTGCCGGCTCCGGTCACCTCCGGCTAGCAACTCCGGCGAAGCAATACACCTCGAATAAACTTCATTAATCCAATTAACTCCATTAAATCGCTACAAAAACCGTTTTCGAACACATGACTATGTTTTAATTGTGTTTAATCGTCCGTTAATCCTCTCGAACTGAAACCGAAACATTCTTTAAAAACTTGAACTCGATCGTTATGAAACAGACCTAAATCGATTAATGTAACCATGTTTAAACCTGAAAATCAACTCCTTTGAATCGTCTGTGACTCCAATTTCATACAAAACACACACAAATACCATGATTGAGTACCTCCTTCATCTTCGACCTGCAACCTTGTCGTTATCCATGGCCGAAGCAATTTAAATCAAAATTTGTTGAGGGCTAATACTCATTACCATCAGTATAAGCTTCCCATGTGATCAATTGGATCAAGAACATCAACAAAACCTCGATTAGACACTGCTCTTGGTCGCGAGTTGTCTGCAATCCAAGACCGCCAATTCGAATAAAATTATGTAAGTTACGCATATCAATGTAATCGTTTTGACATGGGGAAACGAAGCCCTAACATCAATTTCATTATCATGATCATCTGATGTTCAATTGGATTCAATTTGTTTCTAGGGTTTATATCGAATTGGGGGTTTACACAATTAAGGTTTAAAAGATTTAAAAGTGATTCTTAAACAGATATGGGCTTCTGCCCAACCGGTTACAACCTCACATCTCCACACAAGGGACCCGGGTTCGAATCCGGGGTCCCTCACACCTTTTTTTTTTAATTTGTTTAACTATTGATTCTTTATTTTATTATTTTAATTTGCATACAATATTAATATATTGTTTAGTTAAAATAAAAATTATTTTTATTTATAAAAATATTTCAGAAGTTATTAAATTGATTTTCAAAAGATTTCAAAACTTATAAATTCTTAAATTTATTTATTTGTTTTTAAACAATAATAAATGTGATATGAGAAAGTAGCATTATTAATTCTTTTATGTAATAAAGCTATTATGGTTCAATTTAGATTATTTCAAACATTATAAATTAATATGATAAATGATTAATTTTGTAAAAAGACATTTAAATATCATTTAAATAATTAGTTGTTTATTATTTTTGACCATGCTAAATGACTTTAAATAAATTTATATTATTTTTGCAAGACATATAATTAAGTACATTTTAAACATTGGTCAAATGTACTTTTAAAAACTTAAATATCCTATTAGATGTATTTAAGTTTATATAAATTTAAATGATTTTTCTTTTAAAATAATAACTATTCACGTGCTTATGGACTTGATACAATAATTTAAAAAAAAAAAATTATTTAAAATAATAATGGACATAATATTATCTTTATTAACCTCTAAAATTTGAGAAATTATGAACTATTCTTAGAAAATTATTAAGATTTAATTACACCCTTGTTATTAAATTTCATTTCTAAAATATTTAATCATATAAACTTATATAATTCTTTCTAATGGAATCAAAATGTAAATAACTACATTATAAACTTATTGCTTAGTAAAAACCTTAAAAATATTAACACCCTAATTCTTGTGAACGTTAATCGTATTGTTAACCTTAATCTTTATCTTGTAATACATATATGTTAGGTGCTTGTAATGGATACTTTGGATTTATCTTTTGGATCTTACTTTAATCTTTTACATCATCTTGTAATGCCTATATCCATGTGAGTATTTCCATACCCCTTTTTGCTTATTTTCACACTTTGGGGTGAAACATGTTAATTTATTATCATTGCACTTGTAAACTTATTTGAGACTTGTAATATTTATGGCAATTCATCATGCAAAGTTGTGGTTAGTTGAACTTTTGTGGTTACCATGTTATGGCGTTATATGTACAATCATTAACTATTGCTAGCCCAGCGAAGTCATAGATCTATGGGTAAGACAAGCCTGCTTTGGTTGATCCAAGTACACTTAGCTGATCGTATATACTTTTAAACGTTTGAGACTTGTAAAACTTTTGTCGAGGTTTGATTGTTGCATTGTTCATAACATCCCTAATCACTTTATTCACTAACTTATGACTTGAATTGCCATCTTTTATATACTTATGTATTGAAAACTATGGAATGCTCACCAACATTTTTATGTTGACCCTTTATTTTTAACATGTTTCAGGTATACCCCAAGTTTATGTTCTACTCTTTGAAGCTTATTGCATCTAGGATTGGACCTAGTAATAAAATGGATGAACATGTTATTTGAAACATTTGTATATGATGTATTCTTTGTTGAAACATTTGTTTGTAATATTATTAATGAAACTTATGAATAATATATTTGGATTTAATAAATAGCGTTATGTGGCTGTGAACAATCGTAACCCTCACATCTCGACGTTTCCGCCGTCAAGGTTGGGGTGTGACAGATTGGTATCAGAGCCCATAACTATAGGGATTTAGGTTATTAGAAATGGTGACCTAGACTATAGTTGCATGAACCTCATAGAAAGATCATTATACTTTGTGCTTACTTATTGTTTGCATGCTACATAATGCTATGCCTTTTGTGCAACTTGATGCCTTAGCATAGGACAGCCTTGTGTATGCTTAAACTTAGTTACTTGTCTCCCTAAACTTAACTTTGACTCTTTGACTCTCCCCGACAAATGAACTCCTTAAACCTATTCTTGGCAACATATGGAACCTACACTTATCATCGTGGGTTTAATTCCTTAGACTCTATGTCTAATCTATGAAAATCTCATCAAGGTTTTGATTTCATAAACCAAAGAAATTTGTGTGACACATAGACACCTGTATTCTGGATTTCCTGGCAAAAGGCCTTCGGGCTAAGGCAAGCATATCGTATAAATCTCATTGTGAGACTAGTTATGCTTACCTGGGGATTTCTGGGATGAGTGATAAACTATGGTCAACATACACAAATCTCTATGGCAAATGGGTCAATTCACCTTGACGTGTCAACGATTCCAAATGGTGATGCGTCACCAAATGGAACCATTCTCTTCGTAACTTAAAATCTTTGACTCCTTGAACTGGTATCACTTCATTCTCATCATACATAATGTTCATGTTAATATTGAACCTAACCTACATTTCAACTCTTACGTTTAAACACCGTTATACGTTGAGCGTTTCATGTAACTATTTCCATATCTTGACCAACGTGAACATGGATCTTAATATACCCAAAGATATTGGGAATCTAAACCAAATGGTCCTCAAAAACTTTAAGCGTTACTTATGGTTCTCAAGACTTCTTAAGGATGTGTCCCATAACTAAGAACATGCAATGCTATAGGTGGAATTCCTACATCTCGAGATACTTTGTCTAGGCAAAGTGTAAATGGTGATTTGACTTGATCATGAATCCATTCATTTGACCCGAAACCCTTGAGATGAGTGATCACTTATAAGTACGTGTGTCTTCAATAAGGTTATGTTTGACCTCACATTTTGAGAAGTTCGTGTAATTCCTTCAATTGTAAATCGAATGTTCACATCTCGTCGTGGTGTTGAATCACTCTTGTCATTGATTTAGTCTTCCCGATTTAAACCATTCAAGATTTGAACACCATCATAACTAATTCTGTTACCTCGAACTTTGACCTTAAATTTTGTAAGCATGAATTTTCCTTTTGTTACAATGATGTAACTTGAAATTTTTTTCGAATTTCCAATTGATATTATTTTCCTCTCGTCGTTAAGTCGAACTTCATACCGTTTGCACCGTAGGAGATGCAAGAGTTGCAAGTCAACCTATGACTAAAAACACTCGCATCTCCTAAATGATTCCAACTCATCAAAACAGGGGTGATTCCCTTACTTTGATGATTCTCTATTCGTTTTGATAAATGGTTTCCAATTGTGATTTATAAAATTTCATCCTCTGGATCGGGGTGATTTCCTTATCCCGAGGATTGAATTCAATTATTTTCTTTGGAATGGCATTTCACAAATGACATGATCTCACCAAAATAGGATTGAAACCCGTACTTTGGTGACAAATGTCAATCTTCGATTGATTTTCTTGCTATGATGAAATTCAATCATCAAGATAGGCGTGAATTCCATACCTTGATGATAATATCGTCTTTATGAATTGTATTTGCTCAAATGAGACGACTTCATCAAAGGAGGAGTGATTTCTGGATTTTGATGAAGAAGTTCATCTTGTTATATTTTGTTTTTGTAAAACTTCACTGTTAAGATAGGAGTGATTTCCCTTACCTTAATGGTGAGTTACCTCGTCCTATTTTAGTGGATCCTCAACAAGGAGTTGGGATCGAACCTTTTAATTGGTAAGTTAGCGGTCATACCTTGGGAATGCACCATCAAGTTAGGAGTGAAAACCGCACCTTGATGATTATTCTCATTTCATGATTTCCAATTTACCAAGGTTTTAATCAAGTGACAAGGAACATGTAGTAACTTGAAGGGTGAACCAATGTTAGTGTTTGGACCTATCAAGCCAAAGCATGATTTCTGAACTTGAAAGGAGACCCGAACACTCTAGGTTGATTTTGATTCCGAGCTTGGAGCATTTGAATTCCTAAATCGATTTCTTTCCCTTTATCTTCATGTTTTGACTCGATCTAGCTACATCGAACCATTTATTCCTTACTTATCAACTTTCATTTTGAGTTATCATCAACATATGATTGTGTGATGATAGACTTCTTAAACAATCTTTCTACTAAATTAAGACATTATCAACTTGTGGTTATGACTTTCTAGTCATACGAATGTTCTCGACTGTACTTATGGGTTGATGAATTACGTATGCAATCTAAATTTGGAAATTTGTTACCTTGCAAAACATGGTTACAAATGCATGTCTTATTGTTTGCGTTACCTCTTGAATCGCTTTTGAACCCTTAACCTTGAAAATCATTGAAATTTTATCTTGGTTTTGAACAACAAGACTCGTTATTATCCTCATTGCGATGTGGATATAATGGTTCATAAAATTTTGTAATTTGTAGTCATATGTGTGGCATAAAAGAAAAGACATAACTTGGCATGTGTCCAAGTGTCTTACTTTCACATATGACAAAAACCTAACATCCGTGTTCCTGTGAATCTCCTGTTTAACTTCTCATCACTGAATGCCTCTTATTTTAGATGTCACGATGACAATTGGTGCATTATAGACCAATTGGCTGATCTCATATTGACTTATGTGGGATAACGGGTCGAGAAATTTGCTTGTATCTATCTCAAATAGTCGTATACCGTGGTATATCGTTAAAACATCGATCGTTATTTTGGACGATTGATTCATTTACTGTCTTTTAACAATGTACCTAACCACCGTCGTGAACTTAATCTAAAATCTTCACATATCGTATTATTCTTGGACCGATGGTTGGTCAAAGGAAAAATACATACTCACAAGGTATGTGTTAAGATCATTTCGTTACAGGTGGTGACGATTGGGATTCTTGAATCCCGACGGTTAACGTTTCTTATCATTGTTGGACCTTATTGATTCTAGACATCAAATTACCATGAAATTATATTCTAGAAGTTGTGACTTATGAATCTAAGGTACCACGGTAGCTCGTCATCGTTTTTCAACGTTTCATCTCAAAACGTCTCGCATTTATTATGTTAAGAATCTTGTAAGATTCCATAACGTGAAGCATCTCATCCGTAATCAAACGTAAATCACTGACCGTTGTACATTTACCTTTCATTATAACTCCTTTGTTCATTTGAGTTCATTCTTAATTTCGGGACGAAATTCTTTTAAGTTGGGGAGACTGTGACATCTCATATTTTCGTTAAACTAAAAGTAAATCTTGTTAAGTTTTAAAAGGGTCGTTTATGTCAACTTTGAAACTTTAAGGACTTATTATGCTTAATAATTAATTTGGTGATTAACAAATTAATATAATAATAATAACATTATAAGTGATATAATGTTTGTTTATTATTATAAAATTTAAAATGTTGATGATCTTAATTAAAATAATCACTATTGTTATTACTATAATGACACTAATATTAAAAATATTAGTGATAATAATATGATTAACAATAATAATCATAACAACAAGATTAATAATAATAATCATAATAAGTGTTAACCTTTGAAATAAATAAAAATAATATAAGTTCTATTATTTTAAAACTTGTATTTAACTAGTTTTAGCATAAAATAATAACATTTTAAATTTCAGGGTCAATAATGTAAATTATTTACAACTAATACAGAACTTTAAAACTCAAATAATAACCTTTGGAAACCTCAGGGACCAATTGTGTAAAATATCAAAAACCAACCCCCCCCCCCTTTTCTCTCTCCCCGTTTTCCCGGTGCCGGCTCCGGTCACCTCCGGCTAGCAACTCCGGCGAAGCAATACACCTCGAATAAACTTCATTAATCCAATTAACTCCATTAAATCGCTACAAAAACCGTTTTCGAACACATGACTATGTTTTAATTGTGTTTAATCGTCCGTTAATCCTCTCGAACTGAAACCGAAACATTCTTTAAAAACTTGAACTCGATCGTTATGAAACAGACCTAAATCGATTAATGTAACCATGTTTAAACCTGAAAATCAACTCCTTTGAATCGTCTGTGACTCCAATTTCATACAAAACACACACAAATACCATGATTGAGTACCTCCTTCATCTTCGACCTGCAACCTTGTCGTTATCCATGGCCGAAGCAATTTAAATCAAAATTTGTTGAGGGCTAATACTCATTACCATCAGTATAAGCTTCCCATGTGATCAATTGGATCAAGAACATCAACAAAACCTCGATTAGACACTGCTCTTGGTCGCGAGTTGTCTGCAATCCAAGACCGCCAATTCGAATAAAATTATGTAAGTTACGCATATCAATGTAATCGTTTGACATGGGGAAACGAAGCCCTAACATCAATTTCATTATCATGATCATCTGATGTTCAATTGGATTCAATTGTTTCTAGGGTTTATATCGAATTGGGGTTTACACAATTAAGGTTTAAAAGATTTAAAAGTGATTCTTAAACAGATATGGGCTTCTGCCCAACCGGTTACAACCTCACATCTCCACACAAGGGACCCGGGTTCGAATCCGGGGTCCCTCACACCTTTTTTTTTAATTTGTTTAACTATTGATTCTTTATTTATTATTTTAATTTGCATACAATATTAATATATTGTTTAGTTAAAATAAAAATTATTTTTATTTATAAAATATTTCAGAAGTTATTAAATTGATTTTCAAAAGATTTCAAAACTTATAAATTCTTAAATTTATTTATTTGTTTTTAAACAATAATAAATGTGATATGAAAAAGTAGCATTATTAATTCTTTTATGTAATAAAGCTATTATGGTTCAATTTAGATTATTTCAAACATTATAAATTAATATGATAAATGATTAATTTTGTAAAAAGACATTTAAATATCATTTAAATAATTAGTTGTTTATTATTTTTGACCATGCTAAATGACTTTAAATAAATTTATATTATTTTTGCAAGACATATAATTAAGTACATTTTAAACATTGGTCAAATGTACTTTTAAAAACTTAAATATCCTATTAGATGTATTTAAGTTTATATAATTTAAATGATTTTTCTTTTAAAATAATAACTATTCACGTGCTTATGGACTTGATACAATAATTTAAAAAAAAAATTATTTAAAATAATAATGGACATAATATTATCTTTATTAACCTCTAAAATTTGAGAAATTATGAACTATTCTTAGAAAATTATTAAGATTTAATTACACCCTTGTTATTAAATTTCATTTCTAAAATATTTAATCATATAAACTTATATAATTCTTTCTAATGGAATCAAAATGTAAATAACTACATTATAAACTTATTGCTTAGTAAAAACCTTAAAAATATTAACACCCTAATTCTTGTGAACGTTAATCGTATTGTTAACCTTAATCTTTATCTTGTAATACATATATGTTAGGTGCTTGTAATGGATACTTTGGATTATCTTTTGGATCTTACTTTAATCTTTTACATCATCTTGTAATGCCTATATCCATGTGAGTATTTCCATACCCCTTTTTTGCTTATTTTCACACTTTGGGGTGAAACATGTTAATTTATTATCATTGCACTTGTAAACTTATTTGAGACTTGTAATATTATGGCAATTCATCATGCAAGTTGTGGTTAGTTGAACTTTTGGTTACCATGTTATGGCGTTATATGTACAATCATTAACTATTGCTAGCCCAGCGAAGTCATAGATCTATGGGTAAGACAAGCCTGCTTGGTTGATCCAAGTACACTTAGCTGATCGTATATACTTTTAAACGTTTGAGACTTGTAAAACTTTTGTCGAGGTTTGATTGTTGCATTGTTCATAACATCCCTAATCACTTTATTCACTAACTTATGACTTGAATTGCCATCTTTTATATACTTATGTATTGAAAACTATGGAATGCTCACCAACATTTTTATGTTGACCTTTATTTTTAACATGTTTCAGGTAGAATACCCCAAGTTTATGTTCTACTCTTTGAAGCTTATGCATCTAGGATTGGACCTAGTAATAAATGGAATGAACATGTTATTTGAAACATTTGTATGATTTATTCTTTGTTGAAACATTTGTTTGTAATATTACAATGAAACTTATGATAATATATTTGGATTTAATAAATAGCGTTATGTGGCTGTGAACAATCGTAACCCCTCACATCTCGACGACGTTTCCGCCGTCAAGGTTGGGGTGTGACACAAGTGAAGCAAGTTGAAGATGGCATCTTCATAAGTCAGTCAAAGTATGTTCAAGACATACTCAAGAGGTTCAATATGACTGATTGTAAGATAGCTAAGACACCCATAGCCAGAAACCACTCCCTTGTCCCAGATCTTGAGGGGGAGTGTGTAGATGAACACTTTACAGGGCTATGATTGGGTCCTCTTATGTATCTTACAGCTAGCAGGCCTGATATCATGTTTGCTACATGTATTTGTGCAAGATATCAAGCCAACCCTAAGATGTCTCACTTAATCACTGTGAAAAGGATTTTAAGATACCTCAAAGGTGCTTCAACACTTGGTCTTTGGTATCCAAAGAATCCAAATTTCAATCTGTATGCCTATACAGACAGTGATTATGGTGGTTGCAATATGACTGCAAAGTCTACATCTGGGGGATGTCAATTCCTTGGTGGAAGGGTGGTCTCATGGCAATGCAAGAAACAATCCTGTGTGTCTGCATCAACTGCTGAGGCTGAATACATTGCTGCTGCAAGCTGCTGTGCTCAAGTGCTTTGGATTCAAAATCAGATGCTGGACTATGGATTTAACTTCAAGGAGACTCCTATCCACATAGACAACAATAGTGCTATCTCTATCACTGAGAACCCTGTGCAGCACTCAAGGACCAAACACATCAACATCAGGTATCATTTAATAAGAGATAACTATGAAAAAGGATTAATCAAACTAGTCAAGTTCATACAGATGAACAATATGCTGATCTGTTCACCAAAGCTTTTGATGAACAGAGATTTAAGTATCTGATATCAGCTATTGGATGATTAACTTTGGTAGTAACTTTTATTAAAACTAATTCTAATTATTTCTTCTTAAAATATGTGTGTCCTAAGTTGTCTAGTTCATCACTTTCATAAGCTCATGTTTTCTTTGGATGTAAAATTCTTTTTGAAGACTTTCCTTAGATTCTTGAAAATTTCTGATACTTCGGAAGATAAGATTTTACCTTCGGAAGAAAAACATGTCTCCAAAATAAATAACTGTCTAAAGATTTTACCTTCGGAAGAAGTAAGATTCATCTTCCGAAGCTTAAAATTCTTATATCAGACACTTATCTATTTTTCAAGAACCTTTTTCTTCCGAAGCAAAATTAACCTTCGGAAGCTTTGTTTATTTTCAACAAAGCATTCAAAGGTTTATTTCTCTTCCGAAGCATAAATTATCAAGACTCTCAGGAAATCTTCCGAAGCCATTTTAGCTTCGGAAGCTTTTAAATCAAAACTTCCGAACAAATAAACTTCGGAAGCTTTTCGAATTCCAAGAAACTACTTTTTGAGCAAAGTAAACTACTTTTTCAGAGGTGGGACCGACTTTCGGATTTCAAAGTTTATCCTCTTTCATTAACTTTGGTTCAAATCCCTTTTCATATAAATACCCAACGGTTCCCCCTCTTTCCCACTATCTTCCTCAATTCTACTGTTTCTCTAACCTAATTCTCTAAACCGCCTCTGCTTTCTACCTTTCTTCACCCTTAAGCTTCTAAAATGGCCAATCTTAACCGCAGAAACAACCCTGATTTCTCCATGCAACTACACAGGCAACATAATCAAGTTGCTCTGTTAAGCTCTGAGAAAGATGCTAGTTTCTCAGAGATTTGCCAATTCTTGACTCTATCTAACTACTTCACCTCCCTGACCATTGATCCTCCTCTATATGAGGATCATTGCTTGAATTCTGGAAGACCTGCCAAGAGGTCATTATGGATGGGAGAAGGCACTGTCTGCCACAGTGCAAGGAAGGACAGTCTTCATCACTCATCGGCCATCATTAACCAACATCTACAGCTGGATGATGAAGAAGGTGAGGTGTCCTTCCCAAAAGAAGCTGTAAATCATTCTTTTGAGCAGATGGGCTAGAGGGAGATTTCTCTGTAAAGACCTTTAGGAAAGGGAAGGTCTCATCCCAATGGAAATTCCTGCTCCATGTGGTTATCCACAGCTTGTCAAACAGCATGGTGGATGGGACCAGATTCCTGAGGATCTCTCCTTCATTGTTCATGGAATGGTTCAAGGGTCAAGTTCAGGTATTCACAATTTGTATATACTAATTTACTTGGCAACTTAGACTCCTTAGAGTATTACATGTTTCCTAGATATGTTCAACACATTCTCAACTGTGAACTGGGCTCACAGTTGAGGGAAACAGGTAATATTCTTAAATTGGGACAGATGAAGCCCGGCATCTTTAAAATAATGAAGAAGCCAACTGTAGGCTTCTCTGGGGTAGAAACAGCCCTAGTCCCAAAAATGTTAGAGCTCATTGCTCAAGGTGACAACCTAGCAACACAAGCTAGTGTAACCCACACCTCTTTGTCCCTACCACTAAAAAGACCAGAAATCACCCTCACCTACCAAAGAAAATCCAACGAACCCCTGCTCAGACTATTGAGTCTGCAGGCCCCCAAATACTCAACCTTACAGAAGACTTGATACTGAGCTCCCACTTCGCCCAACAACCTTAAGCCTTCACTCTGAGTCTCAACACTCAAGTGGACAACCTTCAGGGGACAGCTACCATCCCCAGCCTTTGGATCTCAACCAACCAATTCCCAACCTATCCTTCTACACTGATGAAGACTTAGGATTCAGTGAGTACCATGAGTCTCTCTTCTCCTCCCCTACTCAAAGAGAGATGAGTACCTCTGACTCTCCACAGTCTATCCCCCATCAGTCACCTGTTACTGAGGTGGACACTTCTGAACCTGTTCAGGATGTCCATATGGAAGAGGCTCTCACTTTTGAAAGTGATTACATTATTAAGACCTCAACCATGGCAACTCAGCCCATTGGCATCTCAACTGAGGCTGCCAGTGAGCAGAGGAAAACCAGCAGCCAAGAAACTCAAGCTGGTGGTGAGAGAGAGGACTTTGGTCCAATCATCTCATCCCCCAATGAATCTTCTGATGAAGATGAGGGGAATTTGAGGCTAAAGGTGCAAAAACTGTCAAAAACATGCACCTATTAGTCTCTAAGGTTAGTCACTTGGAATCTCAAGTGACTACCTTACAAAACAGGGTCAATGATCAGCAACTCCAGATTTCATATCTGCAGGAAAAACTAGCTAGGAGACCTTTAAGGAGAGCTCAACCAGGAACACAAGAACCTGTGGAAGTGATTGACTTATCCTCCAGCTCACCTATGCAAGTGGGTGATGCTACCAAAAAGGGGGAGAAAGTTGTTACAACCACAGAACCTGGGAGTTCTTCAGAGAGAATGGACATAGAGGACTCACCATCCTCACTTGCTGTTGTACATTCTCAGCAACTTCCTCAAGTTCACATTAATGTGGACTCTATAGACTCTCTCATCAGGAGTCTATTTGAGGAAGGCATACCAAGGGCTGTCTCATCTCCACCTCTGGGAACTAACAATCAAATCATAAGGTGGAGGTATGATGATGACAGAAGAGCCCTCATACTTCAAAGAGTTCAAGGCCAACAAGAAGTTTTTCAATTCCAAAGCCTGAGCTTTTATGAAAGACTGGATTTAGTCAACCTACCACTTGTCAATCCAAGCAATTCAAGACAAGCTGATAGGCTGGCTCAAAGAATCCAAGACAGGATCATGGCAGAGTTCTCTCTAAGAAGGAGACTTAGGGAATCAGGCAATGTCATCGGTCAACTGGATGTTGAGGTGGACCCTAAGATTAGTTTCATAGGGGAAACCTTGACTGAAGGCCCAGTGACAGAACCTGAGACCCCTGTCTCATCATCAACAACTGCTGCTGAGGTCCAAACTCCAACAGAGACACCTGCTGGTGAAGGTGTTTCTCAGCCTCTCTCTGGCCAGAGCATGGAAGCTACTCCAAGCAATGAAGGCCAAGCCTCAATCCTCCCTGAGTCACAAAGGTCTGTTGGTGACAAAGGGAAAAGGATAATGACTCCTGAGGAAATTGAGGAGGAGGAGAGAGAGAGAGAGGAAAAGGAGACTAAGGGGAGAAAGTTCCACTGGGTCATCTAGCTTCATGCAAGCTGCAATCAGGGCTGCCCCCAGACCAAATACTCAGGATGATGAGTTAAGGGCAGTCAGGATTAACTACTTACAGACCAGGAACTATGATATTGATGAGATCATCTCCCTCCCTTAGAAGAACTGAATGAACTGGCTGACAGAGAAGTGTCAAGAGAGTTGAAGGAGAAAGAGGATGCAATGATACTTCTCCAACTCAAAGAGGAGAAGAGACAGAAAAGACTTTACAAGCATGCTCCTACTCTCTCACCAGTTCAAGAAAGTCCTGCACAGGAAGATGTGGCTCCACAAGAACCTCAGGTAGATAAAGAGGAAGATAGGATCAGGATGATCAACTACCTGAGTGCCACAGGCTTCTATCAGGCAGATGCACTTCTCCCTTTGTCCTATGACTTCATTGAGTTCGAGAGTACTAAACAACTTGAGCTTGAGTTAGTCAAAGAAAGAAAGACAACAAAAGGAAACTAAGGGAAGAAGCTGCAAAGTCAAGGGCCACCATTCAAAAGAATGCAAAGAAGTCTGCTGACAGACAAAGAATGGTGAGCTTCTTGAAGCTGTATGGATTCTCCGGAAGGAGACTTGGCCCCATGTCTCTATCCACTATGGATGAGCACATTAGGGTGATCAAGCAGAAGATTAAGAGTGGAGAACTTATTGACTTGCACTCTCTTCCAAGTCAAGTCCCACCTGAAGTGGAGGTCAAGTTTGAGCAACCAGAGACACCTCAACCAGCACCTCCAGCTGAGCCCCAGCAAGCTTCATCTTCTGATCCTAGGCAGGGTCAAACTCCCTCTCCTTCTGAACCTGTGAGGGAGGAACACCCAACTGAGAAAGACACTGATGATCAACATGGTGCTGCAGACCAGTCTTCTCAGTTAAAGACAACCAAGAGGAAGAAGAGGATGGCTTCTAAACCAAAGACAAAGAAGAAGAAGCCAAAGTCATCTACCTCTGCACCTCAGGCTGAATCAGATCAACCTGAGGAAGTGCATGATGAGGCAGCCCAATCAACTCCTATTCAAGTGGCTCCTCTAACTAGTGAGACACCCATCTTATCCTGGACATACTCTACCAATCCAGAGAGATGGACTGTTATAAGAGATCAAGGTGTTGAGAATGTCTACTCATGGCAAGACATAATCAACCTACCTCTGCATGATCTCTTTGAGATGAGAAGATATTATGAAAGTCTTGATGATCCTGACCATCTCATGAAGAAAGGAATGGTCCTGATTGTACTGAAGACTACCAACATTTGAAGATCTTCTAAGTGTTTTGGTAGCATCAGCCTAGGGGGAGTTTGTAAGGATTCCTGAAGTCTGATGCAACCCAAAACAGCTCAAGTGTCTCAGCAAACATGCACTAAGTACTGAAGTGAGGAATGCTTCGGAAGTTTTACACAAAGCATTAGAAAATACTCTAAGTGTAAAATCTTCCGAAGCCAAGACCAATATCTTCCGAAGCCAAACATGAAGTCTTCCGAAGCTTCAGAGACAAAGTCTTCCGAAGCCTCATCCTATGAAGACAGATTTCTTCCGAAGACTTTTAGTACACATGCTTTATCTGATGTACTGTTCCATAAAGCACCTTTTCCGCTGCATCTCTGTAAAGTCACCAACTTACATGAGTTGGTGAAAAGGGTCATGCTTTTGGTAACTGTACATTGAGGTCTTGAGTCTGTAACTTTCCACTTTATGTACTTTATCCTTTTTGTATTGTAAAAGGATGTGAGCTATGGCATGTCATAGTCACAAGGTCAAAAGGCAGATATGCCTTTTGATCCTACAATTGATTTTGTTAGTGTCTAGTCAATTGTATCCAGCTGGCCTTCAAAGTATGGCCGGCTGTAGGTTGTAGTATAAGTATTTCAAGTTCTTGTATCTTTTCTTAATGCTTTGTAACACTTGTAAGAGAACTTGAGAAAGCAATATACTGCCTCCTTGAAACCCAACTCTCTTGTTCTGTCTCTTTACTTACTTGTGTTCTTAGCTTCACTTGGTTACCCAGTTCACTGTTTGATTAGAGATTAGTTCTTCATTGTGTGGTTGTGTTGTAATTGTAGTTAAGCCCTAAACGATCCTGCATGATCCCATTTTTACAAACAGGTTTTCAATAGAATGATTAGTAAACTCAGTTCCATTGTCAGATCTAACGCATTTAACTACCTTTGAAAACTGAGTTTTAATCAAGTTAATAACACTTTCAACGTGATTTATCACTTCATCTTTAGATTTCAACAAATATATCCAGACAGCTCTAGAAAAATCATCAACCACAGTTAAGAAGTATTTAAAACCTTCTCTGGATGTTATCTTAAAAGGTCCCCATAGATCCATATGCATCAACTCACCAAGGCCTTTAGACACATGAGAACTATCAGGAAAAGGCAGCCTGGTTTGTTTTGATCTATGACAGATTTCACATGGCAAGTTTGTATTTGAATTAGTGATCATGAGATTTCTTTAAAATGTTAGGACTTGGTAAGATGGGTGGCCAAGTCTCCCATGCCATAAGGTCAGGGAGTCAGAACAAGCAAACATATTACAAGGACCAGACAGAATACCTCTAGTGACATCCTTATAAAAGTATAGACCATCAACTTGTTTACCACTCATCAGACACTTGTTTTGATGTGAATCCTAAACAGAGCAGGAATATTCATCAAAACTACATTTGAGTTTATTGTCTTTAGTGAGTTTATATACAGACATCAGATTTACATAGTACTCAGGAACAACCAACACATCAATCAATGTTATGTCACTAGTAAGTTTAAGGTTGCCAATCTTTGTAATTTTGGCTCTAGTTCCATTAGGGTGTCCAACAGACAACCCAACATCAGACACATCAACAAGATTAAACATGTTTGACTCAGACACAGTCATGTGTTGATTTGCACCTGAGTCAATAATCCAACCTTGTGTGAGATTAAACTCATGAGCTGGTGGAACTAATAATGTTAGAGTAGTGACTTCTACTATTTTCATTTACATTAATGTTACCTGACATATTAGCATTAATCTGAGAACTGGATGGGGGAACCTTCACTAACAAGAGACAGAAGTTTTGAAATCTGATCTGGGGTGAAGGAAAATCATTAGGAATGGTCTTGTTATTGACAACAGCATTATTACTTATTCCAGCAGCCCTAGAAATATTCGACTTCTTTTTATAATTCTCAGGGTATCCAATAAGTTCATAACATCTCTCAATTGAGTGACCAGTTAGGTTGCAATGAGTACATCTTAGTGAAGAACCTTTCCTTGATTTTTCCTTGGGATCTAAGGCTTTAGCAACGAAGGCTGTTGCTTGAGTCTTAGACCCTTGTTTAGAGAAAGCATTTCTATGAGACCTTCACTAGAGATGATAGAGAATGCAACTTTGACAGATGGAAGAGGATCTTTAGTTAGAATGTTTGACCTGATTGGTTGATACACTTCATCTAAACCCATCAGAAATTGCATAAGTTTTAAGTTTTGATTGAAACTTGAAAAACCTTTTGCAGCTTGGCAAGTACATGTAGGAAGATTTGTTAGGGTGTCATATTGACGCCACATAGAGTTTAGTTTATGATAGTAATCTGAAATAGATGACCCATTCTGAGTCAAAGAATTGATGTTTTGATATAACCTAAACACAACTGACCCATCCACTTTATCATATGTTTCCTTTAACTCTTGCCAAACTGCAGAGGCATCCTTTGAAAAAATTTGACTAACATATAAATCCTCTGATATAGAGTTCAAGATCCATGATAACACCACAAAGTTGCATCTATCCCATTGCTTACCCAACTCATCAGTTTCAGGTTTAATGCATGAGCCATCTATAAAGCCTATTTTATTTTTCACATTAAGAGCAAGTTGCATAGCATTGGCCCATACAGAATAATTTTCAGTTCCTTTCAATTTAATAGAGATAATAGAAATGTTACTGGTATCACTGGCATGTAGGTATAGAGGGTTCCCAAAGTCTAGTTTACTGATCTGTGAGTCATGAACAGATGGAACACTACCCTCATTAGAGAGGGTATCATCCTCAGATTTTTTATCATCAGCCATAGACAAACACAACCAACACAGAAGTCAATATAATCACAGCAGAACAATTAAGTAACAACACACACCACTGCACAAGATCCCTTTAGTCAACCAGATACCCGGTCAATTTATTGACTGGCCAAGCGACAAAGGGGGCAGCAAGCACAAGAACACACAACCAGCACACTGAAAGCAAGAACAAGAAAAAACACAGACAACAGAGATAATAAGGTAACACGTAACAATTTCAGTCAAGAATTACACCACAAAGAGGCCCTGCTCATAGTCCAAGTGTTAACACAGGGGGCAGTTGATTCCTGTTCTTTACAGAAACTCCCTGTGAAGGTACTTGCTACGGGACAGGAGGGAACAAGAATCCTTACAGTGATAAAGCAACACCGACCAAGTTACCGATCTCCAACTGAGTGAGGTTCTCAGGGTGATGATTGATCTGCAACACCAGAAGAACTCTTCGGCAACAGATACGGAATCAACTCGACGACCCTTTAGTAGACATCCCCACAACAACCAAGGATCTAGCCCAAACAGACGAATTAGGGTTTTACGTTTTCAAAAAATTAGGGTTTCGTTCTTTACGAGTTTATGAATCAAAAAAGGTATGGAGCACAAGGCTCTGATACCATGTTGAAAGAGATGATATTGATAATAAAACTCAAAGTAGAATCAAACCATTACAAATCAAAAACAACTAAACACTAAATTCGTCTGATGAACAAGATCTATAGATCTCAAAGAAAAAAACAATCTAACACTATTTACACATAAGAGATTCTACAAGTTCTAGTACATAATCGATCATCTAGAACAAGAATCTAACAAACGAAGAACAAACCCTAGAAGAGGGTTGTAGAAGACTCTGGACTTGCGTATGAGAGAGAATCAAAAATGAATGAGTGTTGTCTGACCCCGAAAGTACAAATCCATCACATATACAGCTCATCTTACAACTTTACAGCAACAGTCCTTAAACTTCTACATTGTCATATACAGTCCCTCTACTATGATAATTTGACACTTCCTGAAAACAACAAGAAGTGTGTAAAAACTCAATTTATACAAGATTTTAGAATATGATTTGAACAGAAGAATCTTAATTTTAGAATATGAATTGAATAGAAGAATTGTTAGAAACTTCTAACAATTTAACAATCACAATACGTTTTAAATGGTTTATTAACTGCACAAAAGAAGTTTGCTTGGGTTAGTCGGTTTTAAAACTTGGACACTTAGTTTACACTTTGCGTTTTAAGAGACGAGCTGGTTTGGTTCTATTAAGGTTTGCTTTTAGACTAAACCGTAAAATTTGGACCGGTTGTGTGTGTGTGTGGTATATATATATATATATATATATATATATATATATATATATATATATATATATATATATATATATATGGACTGCTCCCATGTGTATAAAAACTAAGAAATCATCTTTGAAAGAATTAAAAAGACATTTTAAAAAACCTTTGGTAAAATGTTTAATGAGAATAGAAGTGAGAAAAAAAAACACATTATATTATTGATAAATATTTTTAGAAATACACCATTTTATTAGTAAATTTTCAAGAAAATAACAACTTTTTTTTCTCGAATAATGTTACATTTAATTTTTCAGTAAATAATTTGTCTGCGAAACCTGCCCTGCCCGCCGCCCATAGTGGGTCAGCCACATGACCGGCCTGCCCGTAAATGACAGTGTTAGTACCCGTGGGCCCCACAACCAGAATATAGTCAAATAGTCAATGACTAAATTATGACACTCAACGACCTCTAACGACGTTATGTCCCACATACACGTGGCAAGATTTTAACCGTCAGATCTCAACGTGATTCACAGATTCCGTCCAAATTATCTTAAAAAAAGCCTGCTGTTACAAACGTTAACGGAAAAGGTGTAGACATCTTTTCATAATTTATATTTTTTAATGATAGATTAAATAGACGTCCCAAAATTTTATACGAATGTATAGCTTTATATGCGTCGTATAAACTTACACGGGGCATATAACCCTCTGACAGCCCCTTGAATTTTTCATCTTAGTCAGTGTTGAAATTTGCAATACGCGTCGTATAGCCCTATATGTGTCGTATAGGGGAGTCGTATAAGGCTATATGATGTGTATAGCTCTTTGACATCCCCCTGAATTTTCTTCGTCTTCTGTGTAATCGACCCTATACGTCGCGTATGGACCCTCCATACGCGGCGTATAAGAGTGTGTAGATTTATATGGGTTGGTGACTTTTTTATTAGGACATTTTTAATTGATATTTTTATGCAAATGTCTGGCAAAGGGAAAAGAATTAAGGACCCCACGGGCAATATTGTGTCCCAAACGCTGTCTGTTCGTCGTTTATTTGTTATTTATAAATTAATTAGTTATAGACGACATAATATGTTTTGTTTCACTATATATGCTATTAAATAAATAAAATTATGTATATGCAACTAATATGCTGGTAAGACTAATCAAGTTGGAGTTGAATCTCGAGCTTGTTTTGTTAAGAAACCACATCATAGACTCGAAGAACACATAACGTGGTAACCCGATCCAATCGTTCAGAAGAAAACTTACAACTGATAAATTTATGGCTTAACCTAAAACAAGTTGTAGCAAACAAGACTACAACGTGTTTGCGAGACTACAACATAGTTAGATAATTTAGATTAAAGTTTTTAACAAAGCTAGTTTGAGTAACTCACATACGAGTTGTTTGGCTTGAAGCTTAAATTTTCTTGTGTAAATAAGAAGAAAAATAATAATAAGAGTAAATTACATGGATGGTCCATGTGGTTATATTGAAATTTTGAATTTGGTTCTTAAAGTTTAAATTTTTAAATATAGTCCCTAACATTTATTTCTATTTTATATATGGTCCCTAGGTCTGTTAGTCAACCGTTAATGATGTTAAATATTGTAAAGTTTAGCATTTTACTCGCATTAACCGTCTATTTAAACCATTTAAACTATAGTATTATTTTTATTTAAGAAAATTTTATATTTTTGTTTTTTGAAATTTTTTATTTTTTATATTATTTTTATAATTTCACTTTGAAGATTATTATTTAATAAAATACGTTTAAATACACGAATAAAAAACTTTTTGAAATCATGTTTTTTAAAATGTTCGGTTTTTAAACCGTTCATTTTTATACGTCATTCTATTTTTTTTATTTTTTAAACTGGTTAGTTTTCTAAAGTTTTTTAAACCATTCATTTTTTAAAACATCAATTCTTAAAAAATTATAAGTTTTTTAAACATTTTTAAAAACAATTTAGTTTAAACGTCTTTATAAAAGAAGACATTTTATAAAGGTTTAAAAAAACCCGCATATTGTTTTAAAAAAATTTAAAACCAACATTAAAAGAAGACATTTTTTAAAAATTATTTTTTATTTGTGATTTAATAATAAATATATTATAATAAAAAAATTATAAAAAATGAAATTACATTGATAATCTCTACAAGTAAAATAGTTATTTTGACAATTTAACATCACTAACTAAACTAACAGAGTAGGGACAATTGATGAAAGATAATTATAACATTAAGGACTATGTTCGTAATTTTAAAATTTTAAAAACCAAATCCAAAATTATAACCAAATCACAGGGATCATCCTTGTAATTTACTCTAATAATAATAATATATGTGTTTGAAGATTAATTTTAGAATGCCATTACCCGTAATTATCTTGATTTTGAGGGAAAATGTAATATATAATTTTACACATGCCTATTTTCTGTTTAATAAGAACAAATGAAAAGTGATATAAGGCCAAATTTAAATTGCAAAGTTGTAAGAGTACTCACGGTGGATTCCTTAAAAGTATGTGAGTGCGTTTGGTATATTATATGGAATGGTTTTGGGTGGTTGTGAGTGAAGGAGAGAGAAAATGTTATTGTGGATTTGAATATTTGAAGAATCACTGTTTAAATCCTTATAAATTTTTTAATTTTTAAGTGGTTGTGAGTAGAGGAGAGAGAAAAAATAATAATAATGGTATAAAAAATATTATTTAATTGAAAAGAAGAGAGAAAATGTAAATTTTTAATGTAATTATGAATAAAGATAAGGAAGCTACTGCTCTAATTGTTGTTCGATGTATTAAGGGAAATAAGTACACGAAAATGATAATACAGCGAGATGATGCAGTGAACTGTCGGTAGTTATCGCAGGGACCATGAAAAAGTGACAAAACTACAATCAAAAAATAATTTGTTTAATGTCAGAGCTCAGAAATAATTTCTACAAAAATAATTTTCACAGAAATAATTGCCACGGAAATAATAAAAATGGCCCACCACTTTTTTTTTTTTTTAATTTTTTCACTTTTTCAAACAACAAATATATGATACTCTTATCATTAAACTACATTCATATTTACATTACACTCACTTGCTTAATCTTGATTCTTAGATATTCTCCTAATAAATTAATTTAAACAATAACTGACTATCATCTTATTTACCCGAATTTACTGAAAACAATCTAAGTTTGGTATGAATTTACTAAAACAATCTAAGTTGGTATGGGAACAATTCTAATTATCCAAACTAACTAATTTTTAAATATTAGATTTAACTGAATAATATATTTAAAAACAAATTAAATAAAATTAAAAACAACAATAATTGCCGATAAAAACACGGGTACTGAAACCGCAAAAACTAAAATACAAGTACGGAAATGACAAAATCGACATAAAACCAGGGACCAAAAAAGTATTTAAAACATAATGTTATATAAAATGTTAAACACGTCATTGTGACGTGCTTGCTTTATAAACGTGTTAATATAAAATCTATTAAAATTGACCCGAATCAAATGTAATACGTTTTTTTTTATTTTTTTAAATGTAACTCTTTATAACTTTTGATACATAAAGTTTTTTTATGAAATTATGAATATACCTTTCGTGACGAGCTTATTTTGTATATTAATTTAGGAATATGCATATGAGAGATTAAGAATTAAAAGTTTAAAAAATATAAAAAGAAAGCCATCTATCGGAAGCGGTTTGAGAAAGGGAGTTAATAGATGAAATGGTCTTTTAATGAATTGGACCCAGCGAGCTGAAAGAGTCAATCCCATCCTGAAGGAGCTAATGAAAGCCTGAATTCAATATGAAAGTGGACTCTTCCTCTTCGATTCAAGCAAGTCGACCATAAGGTGAATCGATGACCTGACTGAGGCCATTCCTAGCCACCACTGCTTTCGAAAGAGTCTGTCTTTACTTTACCAGCTTCTCTAAGATATCAATCACTAAAGTAAACAAAGTAGCAAATATCATAAGAGAAGAAAAGTTCACATAAGGTTGAGAAGTAGTACGCCCGGTTCACCAAGTTCTACCACTTAGGGCCAAATCATAGTCAAAGAAGAGTTTGATCCTGGATCTTAAATATTAAAGACTAATTGATACCTTTTGACTTATTTGAAACTTAAAATATTTCATATGTTATGCTTTTTTATATATTTTGAGCATTTAAAATTGGATTTGTCGAATGAATTTCGAAAATGCTATTCGATTAAATATTCTTTTATTAAGTACGAATCGAATAAGTTCGAATTCGTTTCGAATCGAATAAGTTTGATTTCGTTTCGAATTCTAACTTTTTTTCGAATACGAATCTAATTTGAATCCTGTTTGAAAGTTCCGAATTCGATTCGAATTAGATTTATCTTTTTCGAATTCGAATCTAGTTTGTGAAAATTTCAAAATTCGACTTATTCGATTCGATTAACTTGAATTCAACTCGATTCGATTCGATGAACACCCCTAATGACATGCCATAGCTCACATTCTTATCTATTACGAAAAGGATAAAATGTATATAGTTGGAAAGTTACAGACCCAACACAATCCGCAGTTTACAAAAGCATGAACTTTTCACAAACTCATACAAGCAGGTAAGTATTCGTATTTGGCAACGGAAAAGGTGTTTCAGCTTTTGTTAAAAACATGTCAGAGAAGACATGTCTTATCTGTCTTCGGAAGAAATTAGTCTTGTCTTCGGAAGACTTTGTCTTTGAAGATTCGGAAAACTTCATCTTTGGCTTCGGAAGAATTGGTCATTTGATTTCGGAAGAATTGGTCTTTTGGCTTCGGAAGATTTGATACTTAGCATAATTCACTGATTTATATCAAATCTTCCGAAGTAACTTCTCTGTACTTCACATGTGCATGCTGAGAGCTCTTTGGTTGAATCAACCTTTAAGTGTAGTCTTTATAAGTATGAATGTATGATAATTATACTACTAGAACTGTTGTTGGTAATTAAAATGAAAGTTGGATTATTACCGGCCAATTAATAGTATGGATTATTATCGTCATTGATTAATAGTCTTGATTATTATCAGTTAATAAGTAATAGTCTGGATTATTAACATCCAATTTGCCTTAATAGTTTAGAGAAGGTTCATGGTGAAAAATTTGTTTTTGTTTGAGCCTCCATGATAAGTTAAAGGGAGAATGACATATACCCTTATAAATTTTATCAATTACATATCTACCCAACATAAATTTTTAATTACATATATCCTCTTGTAAAACTTAGTTAATTACATATATACCCAAATTAAAAGTTTAATTACATATATCCACTTATAAAACTTAGTTAATTACATATATACTCAAACTAAAAGTTTAATTACATATATCTGATTTATTAAACATAATATTAAATATTTACCCATTTTATTACTTTTATTAAAAATAATATAGTATTTACTCTTATTTTTATTAAACTAGAAAGTTATGTTTTTCTTCTTTACTTGTTTTTCTAGTTTTGATTATTTATTAATATTTCTATAGTAAAGGTTTTTATGTTCTTTTTGTTTTTGTTTTTACCTTTTTATGCTAATCTTTTACGGTACCTGTACGAGACACTTGCAGTCTCATTATGCAACATAAAATTATGTGTTCAGATGATGTTTCAGAACGAGACTGGAAATGTCTCGTATAGTAACCTGAAAAAATTATCATCAAAAGGTAAAATAAAAAGAACATAAAAAACGTGAGTATAGAAATATTAGTAAATAATTAAACTTGAAAAGCTAGTATAAAGGAATAATATAATTTTATAGTTTATTAGAAAATAAGATTAAAATACTAATTATATAAGTTATTTTTAATAAAAATAATTAAATGGATAAATATGTAATATATATGTTTAATAAAGCGGATATATGTAATTAAACTTTTAGTTTAGGTATATATATAATTAACTAAGTTTTAAAAGGGGATATATGTAATTAAACTTTTAAATTGAGTATATATATAATTAACTAAGTTTTACAAAGGGATATATGTAATTAAAATTTTAAATTGAGTATACATGTAATTCGTGATGTTATAAGGAAAAATATGTAATTCTTCCTAAGTTAAACCGTCCTTAATTCTTATTCATTAATTAATATAAAATCGAAACCCTAGCAACGAAATAAATAAATGACCGGATGTTTCACCTATCAATACAAAATATATAATATGTTAAGAGTATAAGACTTAATCAAATTTAATAATATAAAACAAGATTAAGACGTTTAATAACTTCAGTTGTCATGCTATTTATGTAACCAAACAATAAAATAATGAATGATTGCAATCGTTTTGTCGGCCATTACGTGAGATGTCACTAAAGTAATAAGTGATTTTTGAATGCATAAATTTCGTTTTTATATTTTTGGTTATGTAGTTTCTTTTATCATTAGCATGAGTGTCGTGTTTTCCAATTTTCCAATTTCCCCATCAAAATTACAAATTAAAAAGTTTAGGGAAAAACATTAATATTTAATGCAACTTTTATTTAGCCAAACAGAGAACTATAATGGTATAAAAATGTTTAGTTCAATGAGTCTATAGTTGAAATTCAGATATTTTGTATATTTCAATATAAATTTTATTTAAAATCGAGTCGTGTCTCGCTAATCAGGTATATGTTTAATTCGGATATATACGTATAAAGATGTTTAGTTCAATAAATCTACGATTTAAATTAAATATTTTGTGTATGGTTTGATATATACGTATAAAGATGTTTAGTTCAATAAATCTACTATTTAAATTAAAATAAAATATTTTATGTAGTCCTTAAAACACTCATAAACAGAGTTGCTATATTAATTCTTATCACAGAAATATAAGAAAACATAAAAATGCATTTCATCTTATCATTTATAATATTACTTTTCTCAAAATTATAAGAATTATTTATATGAGTTGAGTAAGGATTTATCGTATTTATCAATTTACCATTTGTAATTCTTTTATGAGTGAAATAGCGAGAAAGAATAATACAAATGGATTAATATAATATTAATTAATTGAAAAAAGATATATACACAAATAACATGTGAGAAAATTTTTAAGAAGTGGACAAACTTAGACGGTAAAGATATTTTTAATTAAAGTATCAGAATAAAAGAACAAGAAAATAATATAAATGTTTTTATGATGATAACTTGATAGTAAATGGTATACTCAACCAAATGATTTTGGTTTTTATCCTACATGATACAAGATGTGATAATTACTATTTTTATAAAATCAGGTGATAGTATAAAGAAAAAAAGAAACATATGTTCAATACATTCACAAAAACTTTTTTTTACCGATTCACATACGCTATGTTCCTGAGTTTAATAAACAAAAGAAAATAAAATTAAAAGAAGTGAAGTAATTTAACGAGGGAATAAAAACAAATAAAAAGATAATTGAGGAGAGATTAGAAAGAGAACGAAAAATAAAGACCTATCATAATTTTGTGTTTTTGAATTCGAATGAAATAAAAAAACTAAAAGTTTTATATGTTTTCTTTTTTATCTTTTCATTTTGAAAAAGTAAAGAGAGTAAATTATTAAAATTTTCTTTTCTTTGCACTTTCATCTTTAAAAAAAACCCAAGAACATAAATATTTTTAATATCCTTAAAGCATTCACATCCCATTTGACAACACATTCTTCAACTCTATTATTATATTTTTAATTTTAGAAAAGTGGTTATAAGTCGAGGAGAGAGAAAATATAATGATAAATATAGGGTTAAGTTATACAAACACCCATTTATGTTATTGAGACACTCTATTGTCTTTATCTTTCTCTTCATGTATCTATATGCATGTATAAAAAAATATAAGGCAAATTGGAATTTAATAATCCAAACTATTACTAATTGGCCGATAATAATCCATACTATAAATTTGTCTGGTAATAGTCCCAACTTTCATTTTTATTATCAACAACAATCTTAGTAACATAATTATTAAAAATTAACGCTTCATTTCGACTCGATTTCGTTTACAATAATGAATATGAACAAAATGAGAAAAACATACAAGCTAAATCAAGACTAAAAAAAGTACAAATCGAGTATAAATATATGATAATTATACTACTAGGACTGTTGTTGGTAATAAAAATGAAAATTGGGATTATTACCGGCCAAATCGATAGTATGAATTATTATCGGCCGATAAGTAATAGTTTGGATTATTAAAATCTAATTTGCCAAAATATAAAGATGATAAAATAAATTGGATGTATTAATAACATATCTTTTCATTTTGAAAAGGTAAAGAGAGTAAATTATTAAAATTTTCTTTCCTTTGCACTTTCATCTTTAAAAAAAAACCCAAGAACATAAATATTTTTAATATCCTTAAAGCATTCACATCCCATTTGACAACACATTCTTCAACTCTATTATTATATTTTTAATTTTAGAAAAGTGGTTATAAGTCGAGGAGAGAGAAAATATAATGATAAATATAGGGTTAAGTTATACAAACACCCATTTATGTTATTGAGACACTCTATTGTCTTTATCTTTCTCTTCATGTATCTATATGCATGTATAAAAAAATATAAGGCAAATTGGAATTTAATAATCCAAACTATTACTAATTGGCCGATAATAATCCATACTATAAATTTGTCTGGTAATAGTCCCAACTTTCATTTTTATTATCAACAACAATCTTAGTAACATAATTATTAAAAATTAACGCTTCATTTCGACTCGATTTCGTTTACAATAATGAATATGAACAAAATGAGAAAAACATACAAGCTAAATCAAGACTAAAAAAAGTACAAATCGAGTATAAATATATGATAATTATACTACTAGGACTGTTGTTGGTAATAAAAATGAAAATTGGGATTATTACCGGCCAAATCGATAGTATGAATTATTATCGGCCGATAAGTAATAGTTTGGATTATTAAAATCTAATTTGCCAAAATATAAAGATGATAAAATAAATTGGGTGTATCAATAACATACCTCTAAATATATAAGATTTATTATTTAATTAAAAGATTTAGGATCGAAAAATAAGATCCGAATATATATATATATATATATATATATATATATATATATATATATATATATATATATATATATATATATATATATATATAGTTTTTATATACTATCGAATAATTTTTAAATCGGTTTTCTTTTATTAAAACTTCTTACTTTTCATTCATTTCTTTAGGAAGAAAAAAAAAACTCAAAAACACAGGTATAGTGTACACAGAATTCACTCCACATATAAAATGTGAGTAAAAGATGATTCTATTCACACATTTACAAGTATCGACCAAAAAGCTCTCAGCTTTCATTCTCCTCCATCTTCAATCACTCAACCATTTTCACAATTTCAAAATTCCTCCAACATCCTCTTAATCTCCCAAATTTTTAAGAATTACTGATGTCTGTGCCACTTGAACACGATTACATAGGCTTATCAGAAGCTTCATCAATGGAGAAACCCTCAAAATCTCCCAACAATTCACCCGAAAGCGACAACAAGAGTGTTCTTCACCTCAAAGCCACTGAATTACGACTTGGGTTACCTGGTTTGGGTCAAGATTTGGAAGAAAATTCATGTAAAATCAGCCCCACGAAGAACAATGTTTCACGAGCTAAAAGGGGGTTTTCTGATGTTAACTTCGATGGTGGTCGAAATTGGGAGTTTAATGGTGGATCTGAAGGGGTTGATGGTGGTGTAGATGGTGAAAAAAATGAAAAATTGATTACACCCATTGTTGAAGAGAAGAAGAAAGGTTCTGTTAATGGTGAAAGTTGCAGAGTTCCTCCTGCTGCTAAGTAAGTTTTCATCAAACATTCAAACCCCTGTTTGCATATGCAACTAAATTGTAAAAATTTTGTTTTTTATGATTTGGGTATTTTAAATTGCTTGATAATTTGCTTGTTTCTTTGTTCAACTGTTGATAGAAAGTGGTAAGAGCTTGTTTGGGTTAATTGTTCAGAATTCCATTTTAGGGTTTGTTCATCTTGACTATTAAAGGGTGTTTGTAACTTTGTATGTATGTTTTTACAGAGTGATTATTCATTTATTTGATATCGAAAACACAAAAGTTCTCATCTTTAGGAGGGATTTGTTGCTTGTGATGTGGGTTCTAATGTTTTGTGTTGTGTTTTGACTTGTATTGTGGCAATTGCATATTCAACTTTGTGTGATTTGTGTGTCTAAAGAAGGGGCTTTGTTTGGGTTTTCTTAACAGGGCTCAAGTGGTAGGATGGCCACCAATTCGTTCTTTTCGAAAGAACACCATGGCCACTAATTCGTCGAAAAATGGTGATGTGGCCGAAGGGAATTCGGTATGTGGTGAGTGCCTTTATGTGAAGGTTAGCATGGATGGTGCTCCATATCTAAGGAAGGTTGATCTCAAGACCTGCAAAAACTACACCCAACTTTCAACCGCTCTCGAGAAGATGTTCACTTGCTTCAATCTTGGTATACTCTCCATTTCTCTCTAGTATCTTGTTTGTCATATTCATGTGACTCGATTTGAGGTTGGTTTAAAAAGTTACGCCTGATGCGCAAGGGATTAGGGAAGCGCCTCAGGGCCTTGAGGTTGCGACTCATGCACATCTGGGTCAAAATTGCTCAAACTTGTTCAAAGTTGAGGTCTTTAAGAGGGTGATATGTCAAAACAACAATATGAATGGTTTACTTGATAAAAAGGCTAATATGTAAAATCGTAAATCAGATGAGTCAGATGCAACCTTTAGCTGTACATAGAGCAACGCCTCGCATCTGTGAAGCATTCACCTCACGTCTCTGAGTTCCTTACTTCTCTAAACCAAGGATTTGAGTTTATTTTAATGGGTGGCTTGTGTATTAAATTAGGTCAATGTGGTTCTATAAAGGTCAATGTGGCTTGTGTATGAATGGTTTACTTGACAAAAAGGCTAATATGTAAAATCGTAAATCAGATGAGTCAGATGCAACCTTTAGCTGTACATAGAGCAACGCCTCGCATCTGTGAAGCATTCACCTCACGTCTCTGAGTTCCTTACTTCTCTAAACCAAGGATTTGAGTTTATTTTAATGGGTGGCTTGTGTTTTAAATTAGGTCAATGTGGTTCTATAAAAGTGCAAGAAGGACTAAGTGAAAGTAAATTGAAGGATCTTTTACATCGTGATGAATGCGTATTGACGTATGAAGACAAAGACGGTGATTGGATGCTCGTTGGTGATGTTCCATGGGAGTAAGTCATGTGCTTATAGTCAAATAATCAGCTTATTACCAAGAACCTTATGAAGGGCTCACTCGATCTCGTACTTGTGTTAAAAGACATTCTTTTTGGTTTTGCAGGATGTTTGTAGACTCATGCAAGCGATTAAGAATCATGAAAGGGTCAGAAGCAATCGGGCTAGGTATGCTAACCGCTTACATATGTTATCACATTACGCGTATGCATTTCATTTCTGGTTTAGTAATTTGATCGGTTTGAGTTTGTTTTGATTATTGCAGCTCCAAGGTCAATGGAGAAGTCCAAGAACCATATAAGAGGAATCTGATGGGAATATGAAAAAAGAGTCTTTAATGTTTTTATTTCTTTGTTTTATTTTTGAGTTTCATGGATGATTGAATCTTTTTATTTGGGCAAAAGCCATAACAGGAAAGGAAACATCTTTAGATGTTTGGTTTTCCTGTTTTGTGCTTGATGTAAAAGGGTTGTTCTTCCATTCTTCTTTTTTGCTTATTTGAATGTAAATATTGTTTCTTTAGAATTGCTGTGAATGATCAATCATATCAAGTATCTTTCTTGGTCTGTTGCATGATCATGATCCTGTTCATGGTTGAGTTTCCCAACCTTTTATTATTATTTTTCATAAATACATGTTAGGCTATGTGTTGTGGAGGGGCTCTATCTATGTGTGTTGTGGGGTTACTTTATCATATTGCGATATTTTGCGCTGATGGGATGCTAATTGGCCACTGAATAGAGCCCCTGATCAAGTAGCCTGACCCTATTGTGGATCAGGGGTTCTCACTTACACCTCGCGACCTCCAAAGCCCCCGCGATCGCACCCCTGATTGCGCTCGTTGGTTGCGGTGTGCGGTGGCCGGCCATGTGGCTCGCGCCTAGGTTTGCGGCTCCGGCAACACATAGCGTGAACTCACGAGACCTGTCAATATCTTGATAACAACAAGATCAGATAAATTGTAGCTTGCACGAAGGTAGATGATCTTCAAGAGATTATGACAGAAAATCTGTGGAAGTAAAATTCTAAAGAACCTGTATTTATGGGTTTTGCTACTTCTGGTTGACATTTTGTTTATCTCTTCCTTGTATATCAAACAAGTGATTGTTGTTAAATTTGAGAAAGAATTCAGTGTTTTGTGGTAAGAAATGGAACACTGCTGCCTTCAACCACCATCGTCCTGTTCTGTTCACCGATACACCCTTCCTCCGCTCATCGACCCGTGTTTTTCTCTGATTTTCTTCATGTATCCGCCTCAAATACTCAAGTTCTTGGCTAAAGGATTTACACTACTAACAAACTTTAAGTTTTCTCACCTGACATATATTTGCACGAAGAACATGTGTCTCGATCATGGACCGTGGATCATGATTATTCCCTCTAGTCAAGTCACTCGTAAGTCGTAATATTCAAAGGGGACTCTGGTTTGCTGAACTTTGAAAATCAGTAGAAAGAATGTATATACATATTGTGATTCATTTAACTAAACAATGCTTGCAGCTTAAAATTGTAAAGATGATTTTACATGCTATTATGTAACTTATCAGTGTTTGTAGAAAATTCAATTAGCATGATGTTATGTTAAGTTAAAGCCAAGAGTTTATAAATAGTTAAATTATGAACTCACCAGAATAGTTAGTAGCTTTTAACAAAGCTCGGGTTATAATAAAAATTATGTCGAGACATGATAAAAAAATATGAACATTGCAATGGTATATCCGGAATTTTGTAAAATGAGAAGGATAAACCATGTCACTTTATATACAAATAAAACCGTTAAGTAGTTTTGATAAGCTGTATATTTGTGCTTCGATTAGAATTCACTTCAGAACTGTGATAAGTCTTTTAAAGATCCACATATTGTATACTTAATTTAAAGTTGAGAGAACAAAAAAATTTGTTGCCAAACTTCAAAAACAAAAGTTTAGACGTTTAGTGATCAAAAGAACATAATTTGGGCTTGGACCCATATTGGGCCAAGTTTAAAGCCCAGATCTGTACCCGAAATTCTATTTACATTATAGCCATAAATATGTCTTTTTCATCGATAACTAGCTTAAGTCTCTGATCTCTCTTTGGGTGATCAAAAAACCATGATGGTCGTATAAAATCCAGAACCCCAGATGGTAGTTAAAAAACCCGGATATTTGGTTTAGTTACGGTTTTGGATGCTAAAAAACCGATTCTTTATTTTGCTTTAGGGTTTCGGGTTTTTTAAAGACTGGTTTGCAATTTGATTTGAAGCTAAAACCAAGACGTTTTTAGTTATATTGAAATGACACAGTTTAATGTTAGTAGTTGTCAGTATTTTCTAATATTTCGTCTCAGCATAATAAAAAGATTTCTAGGATTCTACGTTATAGAAGAATGAAAGTATTTTTTTTAATCAAGAAATATAAGTTTACTTGTTCATAATAACTTTCAAATAAAAAATATATAAAAAAACAAATAAAAGGAAAAAATATTACTAATAATAACCATATTTTTCAAGTATCAAACTAAACTCATTCAAAAAAAGTTTTTCTTTAAAGTCATTGAATTTCATTAGGTGTTTCATTATTTTATAACTTTTTTTATCAACGTTAAAAAGTTTTAAACTTAAGTTGGGAAAATGAAAAAAAAATATTAATCTTGTTATGATTTAGTGATTATTTTCTTAAATAAACTTGAAATATGAGGTAATGGTGAAGAAAAAAACTTCACCAAATCTTTTTTAGATTGACAAGGATAAACTAATCTAATCATATTGTTAAATAACACAATGTCTACTATAAGACTCAAACTCTCAATATGATGAGTAGTAACCACTTTAGATATATGTTAATACTATTAGGCTACCAGCCCTTTGGTAATAGAAAATTTACTAAAAAATATCTAAGTTTCATAATTGTTCAATTTAAGGCAAATTAAAAAAAATTATTAAATAGCAAACAACATCATATATGTTTCATTTGGCTCAATTACTTTTAGAAAATTTTGACGTTTAGAAATAACTATACACAATTTGAGTCTCTAATGGGATAGCTTGGTGGTAAAAGATGTGATCCCTAAATCTTACGGTGTGCAGGTTTGATGAATATTTTCTTGGTAATAAGAATTGTTGTTAAAAAAAAACTAATCACAATTTGAACCTGAATTCCTAATAAAAGTTAAAGTGATTTTAGAAAAGAAACCACAAATAACATTTGAAAACACTTAATTAATTAAACCACTCGAATCTCCAATATCAACCAAAACGTCTCTAATCATTTTATGGACGATGGTCGGTGGATTTGTGGCCCAAACTTGTTCATTGTGTTTCTCCCTTTAATAAATAATTATCATATGGGCCCAATGACGAGAAAAAATAAACAAATATTTTACATGGTTAATATTTGTGATTATTAGTAAGTTATGTAACATAAATATCCCACCAAGTAACACGAATATTCTTTCAATAAATTTTAAGCTACCTTCATAATTTTATTTGATTCCATTTGATTATAACTTGTTATCGACATAAGAATTTATGTCTTTTCGTATCTCAATCAAGATAAAATTTCGATAAAACTTTTTTTTTTCAATCATGTATGATATAGGAAACATTTAAAGCAAAACCACTTTTAAATGGAAAACCAAAACAATCGAATAACGCAATTATGTGTTATGCTTAAGAGTGTAATGGAGAGAGAAAAAGTAGGGTAAATAATATTAAAATCACAGACACATGTAATAATACGATTTTACAGATTACTTATAATTGAATTTTTGTTAAATGGTATTATATATAATAGATCTTAGAAAGATAAGCATAATAGAAACAAAATGATAATTATGTAAATTTTGTAGCATCGAACAATCTTATTCTTAAGCTAGTATATTGTTTAACTATTTAAAGGCAAATGTCTGATCAATTCAGATAAAAGTTCTTAACAATTCAGAATTAGGTTGTGTTTGATTTCGGTTGACCGGGTTGACCCGGCTGATTAGCTGACTCGGTCGCGGGTCAGCCCGTTTGATATGCGTTCCGTTTCAACGGACCAGGTCCATGTTAGCTGACCCAAATCTAAAAATTCAATAGTCTGACCCAAGACCCATCCACCCCATCCCCTGCACTTCTTCAACAACAAACGACACCAGCTACGCGACCACCCACAACCTCCAGCTGATCCCCTCGGCAGGCTGCACGACCCCCTCGGCAGATCCCTCGACGGTGGATTGCGGTGGTTTGAGGAGGATGTTGGTGGAGGAACTGCAGGAGTATTTGACGTCGTTGGTGGAGTTACGGAGGAAGGTGGTGGTGAGAGCTGATGAGTTGATGATGATCAGGAAGACTCCGTGGTGTTTGGTCGGAATATGTACGGTGATGGTGGTTGTTGTGGTGGTCTCGACTGGTGGTGACTCTGGTGGGTTTTGATTATGATGTTGGAGTTGGTGATATTAGGGAATCGATGCATTATTAATTTGTGTGTGATTATTATGATTTTGATTTTGATTTAGTAGTTGATTAAGATTGTTAATGATTCCAGTTGATTAGAAAATATACGGTTTTTTGTCCGTCAAAGGAAATATTGTTACGTAAATACTGAATCGATTTTGTTCTAGTCAGATACTGAATTAAACAGCCAAGTTTCAGTCAGATGCATACCCAATCAGAACTTCTAACTGAGTCAGCTTCTGACTCAATCAGATCTTACTGAGTCAGTGTAATCAAACAGTCACTTAGACCTCTTAACAATTCAACATTTGTATAATGCTTAACCATTCAGATGCAAATGTCTGAACCATTCAGACATTTGCTCGCGAAACAAACAGTCTGAACCATTAAATGCTAAACAATTCAAAAACCTGAATCATTAAGAGCCTGATTTAAATGCTGACAAACAGCCCATAAGCTTTATTAATGTGTCTAATTTTTGGTTATGCGCTTAAGCATCTAACAATTATTTGATTTTACTATATTTATTTATAGACACTAGCTTTTATCTTTATCTTCATTTATTTATTTATGCATTTGCTAATCTTAATTTTAATGCCATGCTCTTTATATTTGTAAGAATCGAAATTATATCCTTATCTATGTTTTTTACAAATTAATTTTCAACATATATCCATAACGGTTAACGGTTGTAAACCTTAATAAACGAATGACAATATTTTTCATGATAAATTGAGAACTAGGGGCATTTATTACTTCATAAAATAATTCTTCTTCTATCATAAATTTATGTCACTCACATTTCTTTCAAGAAGATTCATCCGATTTTAGTTTTCATCAATGCACCGCCAATGCTTATCTTTTTCCTTGTTGATATCACAAGTGAAAATTTTGTCTTCTTTTTATCCTCTTCTTATGTATATTTATACTTTTGTATTCTCACTTCTCTTTGGTAGTTATATATGATTAGGACTGGTGAAAGGTTGGTACGAGCTAAAAAAATGGTCTCTAATGAATTTTTTTAATACGTTTAAATTGTTTGAATTATTAGTGTGATGAGCTAATTAAATAAGTTAAATGATTTAACTTAAATTATATTTGAATAAAATTGACTAATTTAAAGTATGTAATGAGTTATTTAAGATGTGTAATGAGTCAGTGATATAGATGAATCTTTTATAAAAAACACACACATATATAAGGAAAATATTAAATGAAAACTTTTTCTTGTAAGAACTCTGAGAATTTTTTTATTATACACGTTTACACATGCTATGTAAAAAATAACTAATGTACATACGTGTAAAAAAGAAGTTTCAGAGTTTTCACAAAATTAAAAGTTATCATTTATTATTTGTGAAAACTATGATAATTCTTTTACACATGTGTATCATGTGTAGAAAACATGAGATATTTTTATGTATGTTTACACATGTATAAAAAAGAGCTCTTATAGCTTTCACAAAAAATAAAAGTTTCTAAGATAACCATCCTCTATATATATAATAAGTTTTTTAAATTTTGCGCCCCTCGAGGGATTGAACTCTGGGCAGTCGCCCCTACCTTCCCTTCCCTAGGCCGCTCCTGTATAAGTGTGTTATCTAAAAATGTTATGTATTGAATAATTCCTATTAATTGCGGAGTCCTGCTCTTATCCTCAACCAATGCTTTTAAACGGCTGATTATATTTAAGGTGTGGTTTATATGTGTTTGATATCGCGTTTATAGAAAAGGTGATGTGGGTTTATCTAAGGTGTCACAAACAAGCCCCCATTCTCCGCGACTCATTGTCCTTGATGAAGTATTTTCATATCGAAATCATAACACGAGTTACAACATCCATTCTCTCTTACCAATCAATACTTCAATACGATGATGTTCTTCTCTCATCTAAAACTAGCATTCTTAAAACATGTTAATATTATTTATAATGAGGTATTCCGTATTCAATATGTTCCAATACCTTCCACATGGATAATGTTAGAATTACTATCTGGAGTTTCTTGAATAGTCATTTGAATTGTGATCTCACTTTTTAACTATTTAAATGAACTCCTTATTGTCACTAGATGATAAGTATCTGGATTACTTGTAAACTTGCACAATCTCCCAATTAGACAAGCGATTTCATGAATTACGTTTGTGTTAGGCAGATTTGGTATATATGGTGTAAAGTCGACTGACCTTTTAGTTTTTTTTTCACGTTTTATATGTAATGTACATGTTGGTTTTTCTACTAATCCTTGAGATTTTTAAACTTCCATTCTCAAGATTTTGAACAAATGTAGAAAAGATAAATCTACACATGTTGCATTTGGAAACAAAGCCCAAAGAAAAAATATATATATTAAATTCTACTAAAGACTTCAGTTACTTTTTTTAAGTAGTACTATAAGGTTTATTATTTTTTCATAGCCATGATTACCTAAAAATCTCAATGTAACTCTTAACTACACCTGTTGCAACGACAAGTTATCATTATTAACATGATCTGTTTGAAACAAAAATTCTAATATCAAAGTAAGAAACATCCGAGCATCCAAAACTTAATCCTAGCAAAAAAAAAAAGTCTTGATGCTAATGTTATCATCACATACTGACATACATCAAACATCCAATTATCAATTATCCTTGATTATTGAATCAAAATATCTAGCCTAACCCCTAGAGTTCGAAAACCTCTTACTTTTAAGAGTTTCTTAAACTCATCTATTTAATCAAAATTCACATATTATGATCAAATATATCCTAAGGATATACCCATTGAGAGATTAAAGCGACAATCACAATAGGACATGTATTATTATTTTAAAAATTGAGTTCTAGACACTTCCACAAGAAGCATGTTATTGACAGCCAGGATCCCACCCCCACATATTTGCATAGACAACATGATATTCCTTTCTATCTACAAACATCTATTATCCACATATTTTAAATAAAATATTCAAAAAGAAATATTTAACTATGTTCATCAACTATTTAAAATAATGTTGCTAATAATGTCAAATTTAAATCTTTAGTTAATCATTATCTTTATTGTGACACCAAACCGATCTTAATTGGCTATTTTTCTTTCAAACATAATGCATTGCACTCATTGAGTTAGATGTTAATTGCACCACCATTGAGTCGATTGATGTTTATACTTTAACAAAAATAAAAATGCCTAATCGCTTACTTAAAAATAGTTTCACACATTTTAACGTTCGTTAGGTTGTTTAAACACTCATTAAAAGGGTTGTTCGATTGTGTATACGTCCGTTTTAAGTGTTGTTTCATTTCTTAAACGTCTATATAAGGACAATTGCACTTTTCAAGCGCCTATTTAACATGTGGGGCAGATTTTTTAAAAACGACTTCTAATACTACCAATAACCATTTCTACTTACAACTTATAGAATTTAAACCATTCACGCCTTAAAAGAAAAAAAATAACATGTTATTATTAGAATGTATTATAAAAATATTATAATACATATAACAACCGAGTACCTTAGCACAACCCTATGTTTATTTATTATATGTCATTTTTAAACCTATTAAATTAGTATTATTTATATCCGGAATTTTCATTATAAAAAGGGGGCTTATTGTCACTTGCAAACCACAACTCCAATTCTCCTCATATCTTCTTTCACTCTCATAACTTCTTTAATTAATTAATTAATTTAATTTTTGAAAACAAAAATGCCTGGAATTGCATTCGGTCGTTTCGATGATTCCTTTAGCTTAAGCTCCATCAAATGCTACATTGCAGAGTTCATCTCCACCCTCCTCTTCGTCTTCGCTGGTGTTGGATCCGCTATTGCTTACGGTAACATATTATTATCATAATTATTATTTTTTCCCATGTACTTTTACGGTTTTTTAAATCTAATTGTCATGATTTTGTGAAAATGTGCAGCCAAGTTGACCACGGACGCTGCCCTTGACCCACCGGGTCTGGTGGCTATTGCGGTCTGCCATGGGCTTGCACTCTTTGTGGCGGTTTCCATCGCTGCCAACATCTCTGGTGGTCATGTGAATCCAGCTGTCACCTTTGGATTGGCTGTTGGCGGTCAGATCACTATTCTGACTGGCATCTTTTACTGGATTGCCCAACTCCTTGGCTCCACTGTCGCGTGCTACCTTCTTAGCTTCGTCACCGGAGGCCTGGTGAGTGAAAAACATTAGTCGCGATAGGAATGGATAACAAGTCAAAACGAGTTAGTTATAATATGGGTTAAAAAGATCGGGTCGGGCTTATTAATAATCTTTTAGGTAATTAGTAAATTAAATATGATTATTAAACTATAGTTATGCAAAGCCTTTGAATAAATCGATTTTTACAACTTTTAAACCATTTGACTTGTTACAAGGACATGTTAGAGTTAAATATAACCCAATAACTAGGTTTTCCTCATATTGGTTGAAACTACCATATTTGAGACATAAACAATCATAAATAGACGTTTAGTCCTCTAGCAGAAATCTTTGAATTTTCTGTCTATAAACGACATTTAGTAGAATACTGGTGGGTCTCATCCACGGTTATCAATAAAACAAGCAAAAAGGATTGTGAATTATGCACATATACTTATACCATCATACATTTTCTTTTTCAGGCCGTGCCTATCCATGCAGTTGCTGCAGGTGTTGGAGAGATCCAAGGAGTTGTGATGGAGATCATAATCACATTTGCATTGGTTTACACCGTATACGCCACCGCATGTGACCCTAAGAAAGGTGCATTGGGCACAATCGCACCCCTCGCCATTGGTCTCATTGTGGGTGCCAACATCTTGGCTGCAGGACCATTCTCTGGTGGATCAATGAACCCAGCCCGATCCTTTGGGCCTGCTGTGGCCAGCGGTGATTTCTCTGGCCACTGGGTGTACTGGGTTGGACCTCTCATCGGTGGTGGCTTAGCCGGAGTCATCTACCCCAACGTGTTTATGACCCATGAACATGCTCCCCTTTCTAGCGAGTTTTAAATATTATTGTGAAGAGAGATCAATTTGTGATTGTAATAAAAGGAAGAAAAGCAATTTATTTGTTTTTCTTTCTTTTTCTATTTGTTTTTTATTTATGGGAAATTAATGGAGTTTAATGTTTTATTGTAACATGTTATATGTGTGATTCAAGCCTTTAGGCTTTATATTGATTTGAAAGATGTGTAGTGGTGGGCCTATTTGCTTTATGGGGTCTTTTTGTTTGATTATTTTTTTATATAAATGAAGTGGGTTGGCCCGTTTGTAACAATCAATGAAGTGGTGGGCCTATCTTGTTGACCCGTGACATCAAATATAAGAAGAAATATATCTTACGAGAGCATTTAGAGTGGCTTCTTTATTTTTATCCATATAATTACATTAAAATTCACTATATTTTTTCTCTCTTTTTCAATTAAATAAGACTTTTATACCCTTATCATTACTTTTTTTTCTCTCATCCACTCACAATCACTTTAAAAAATATTAAAAAATTATAAGGATTGAACAGTGATTCTTCAAATATATCAATCCACAATAACATTTTTTCTCTCCTTCACTCACAACCACTTAAAACCATTCCATATAATATACCAAACACACTCACATACTTTTAAGGACTCTACTATGAATGCTCTAATGTAAATAGATACATGAATATGTCATAAATGCTTTTGGTTTATGGTATGTTTTAAAATAGTTATATCCTAAAAAAGAAATCAAAATTCAAAAAGTTAGAATTAAATTATGTCAAGTAAAATAAAAAAATGAATATATAAAAACTCAATGGCATCTTAACAAAATAATTGTGTTTGGTTTGCAAGTATATTAAAGAAACTAGAATCTTGTAGTGGCAATGGTCCCGTGATGGATGTGGGGGTAGTGATAAAAGTTTTAAAATGTCTTTAATAATTGTAGTTATCAAAAAAACTAGAATATAAAGGAGTTATAACTAAAATATATCAGATGAACTAGAATTTGAATATACCTTTTTTGACATTGAAATATACAAAAAGAATTAGAAGTTTATTTGCAATTTAATAGAATAATCTTGTTTGGTTTGTAAATTTGTCAAAGAAATTAGAAATTGACGAAGGCAGTGGTCACAATGATGGAGTTGTGGGTGGTGATGGAGTGGGTGACGACGACGAAAAGGCAGTAGACTATCAGTGATGATGGTAACGAAGGTGAAGATCTCAGATATCTTATTAAATTTCTATTGTAATAAAGTTCATACTTAACTGTAGGGCTGCAAACGAACTGAACGTTCAACGAACAGTTCGTGAATCGTTCGGCGGGAAGTTCGTTTATGTTCGTTCGTTTAATAAATGAACGAACACAAACAAGAAAATTCCGTTCGTTTAGTTAAACGAACGAACATGAACACAAGCTGCGTTCGTTCATTTATGTTCGTGAACGTTCGATAATGTGTTCGTTTATGTTCGTTAATGTTCGTTAATGTTCGTTCGTGAACGTTCGATAATGTGTTCATTTATGTTCGTTAAGGTGTTCGTTTATATTCTTAATTTTTGTGTTAGTTATTTTTATGACTATTATATCAAGTATTTTTTGATATTTATGTTAACTACTTATTTATTTTTAATTGATTTTGTGTAATGTTTGTAATAAAAAATATAAATTTTATTCTAAAATAACTCTATTATAATTTGTATTCATTTGTGTTGATGAGTTTCTTTGTGTTCGTCATGTTTATGAACAGTTGTTTGTGTTCGTTTGCTTTTGTTTGTGTTCATTTGTTCGGTAAGTGTTCGTGAACAGTTCATGAACATGTTAATTTTCTTAATGAACGAACACGAACAAGAAATCTCGTTCGGTAAGTTTTCATGAACAAGTTTGTTTCTTAACGAACGAACACGAACAAGGCCTTGTTCGTGTTCGTTCGATTCGTTTGCAGCCCTATACTTAAGTTAACTCATAGAGACTATTACTTTATAAATGATGACTGTGACATTCGGGAGTCAGTGCTTTGGCGTCTAGAAACCGGTTAAGGTCGAAGGTTATCAATAAACTGAAGTTTTTGAAACTCATGTTTTTACCTAAAATTAGAATTTAACTAATTTAAGTTATCTTTTCTTGCAAATATCCCTTTTTACTTGTGTAATTTTGGGTTTCGCCCTCATTCTTTTCGTATTCATTTTGGCCTAAAACAACTAATTTCGGACAAATGGCTTAGTAGTACTTTTAATATGATTTCCCCTAAGAATGTGGTATGAAAAAAGAGTGCCCGATACAATGTTTGTTTAGTTTTTTACCAGCGAATACACACTCTACTCTATACTTCTAAAATCACATACTTATGCTCTGTATGATTAAAACTCATAGGGTGTGCTTAATGAGTATACCACTTTACCACTAACATATCTCCTTAGTCCTTGTTAAATTTTCTTTGTGAAATCCACACAGAAGTTTCTCTATGGCAAAACTTATTGTACCAAAATGCAACAAATATCCTCTTTAAATTTTGCATCAATTTGGCCCATGTTTGAGCCTAAACTGAGATCTTGTTGGATCTGGGCATTTGACAATTGTTATGGGCCAATTAGGTATAAACGAGTTGTAGCTATGCTTGGGCCAGAGTATTATGCCACAAACTAGTTAGCAGTCCAGTTATATAGCTCAATAATTTAAAACCAACTTTAATAAACTCATATATTATACAAGTTGAATAAAAAATATATTTTATATAATAAAAACTTATTAATTATAAAATATATTTTAATAAAAAATATGATTGAAATCTTCTTTATTATTAATAGAATGAAAATTTGTTTCAAAACAAACATTTAAGAAAATGTCATTTTTAGAAACTTTTTTTATTATAACTCTTAATTTTAATAATTTTCTATTTATAAAAATTTTACTATTGAAAGCATCAATTTTAAAATATTTTTTAATTTTAAGAAAGTTTGATGTTTTAGAATATTTTCTTATTTTATAAAAATTTGTTTATTTAGAAATAACACTAATAAAAAGAACTTTTTTCTAATATATTAAAAACTATATTAATCTAAAAAAATAAAATAATATGATTAGTAATTAATGTGATTATTTAATAGAAGATAGAAACAGAAAAATTTAATGAGCAGGAATGTGATGCTATCATGCTAACACATGAATCTCTTAATTACCCTTATATTAAAGTAGGGAGATACGAAATGAAATTATATAAATGACAGTTTCTTTTCGGCTCGCGAGCATAGTCAGATTTGATGTATAAAGCTCAAGCTCAGTCTCGTTAATTATATAAAGCTCTTATATAAGCTCGAGCTAGTTTAAGCCATGCTTGTTTCGAGCTTATTAACATCCCTACATCTTGCTATACGGAGAAGTTTCACTACTTTAAACCAGAGTGCATCAATGTAATTGATTCTCAACAAACTCTCCAAGAAACAATGTCTTTGCAGACGAGAGAGATATATAGATCCATAGAAAAATGATATGGCACATGTCTGTTGTGGTCACCAAACTTTTGGGCCTAGCAACAAATCAACAATCTAGCTCCTCGTACTACTTCTCTCAATAAATACAGTCTCTTAGTTAGGTAGTTTTATATTATTATAAAACTAACATGTAAAAGCTGTAATGATGTTAGAAAAACGATTTAATTCGTTGTCTTGACGTGACAACTGACTGTGGTTTTTTCAGCCACAAAGTACGGCAACTGAATTTTAAATGTTCACGATTCGCGCTAAGCCACACAAACATATGATACGTGTCAACGGTGTATCATTAACTGGGGTTGTGTACTAATAACCATACCGTTATTTTATCATATTGAAATATAAGATTGACGAGACCTTCTAACTACTATAGAAACGTATGTAGTGTTTGATATAATATTCTCTTGTCATGTCATATCCCGACACTTTCATATTCTGTTGTGTAATGTTATATATCTTTTAATTATGTTGCTTTTATAGATACAAAGTCTTGCCTTTATTATTGGAATAATGGATTATTCATGGGTGATTTTATTTGGACACCCCAAAAATTTAAATCAACACCCCTTTGACCCTATACGCCTCGTATGGGTCCATACGCGGCGTATAGGGTTGCGAAATATTCCCTATACGCCGCGTATGGACCCATACGCGGCGTATAGGATATATTCTGATAAGACACTGACAAGACGCGTGTCACAGGAGGCTATACGTCGCGTATGGGTCCATACGCGGCGTATTGGGTCAAACCATTTTTTTTGCAATATTTCTATGTATTTGTGAATGAGTATATTGCGTATGAGTTATTTTTGTCGTCTTTAATTTGTATGTTAAATTTGGTTGACTATTTGTGTATAAGTTATATTTTCTAACATATTAATCGTTAATTTTTAATATTCGTTAACAAATAAAACATATAAAACATAACAAACATTAAATAACGAAGTACATTAAATAACGAAATTTTTAAATACATAACAAAATAAAAGTACAATACAAAATAAAACTACGGTGAATCTGGGTAATGTCGACGCGGTGGCAAGTCTGGAGGATCAATACCAGCAGCACGGGCTCGTGCAATCTCAAGCTGAACGTGCCAATCCATAAGATCCTCAACTCGATCGAGGCGACGACCCTGATCACGTAATCTCGTGGTAATCTCCTGCATAAATGTCTCAATACGTGCAGGCACCCTCACATCTCTATAAATATGTCTAGGGAACTGTGGCTGAGGAGGCGGCTGGTCGTGCGGCGGCTGGGCATGCGGAATATGCTGCTGCTGCTGCTGCTGTGGATGGTCATCGCCGACCTGCTGAACAGGTGTAGGATGCCAGATCTCACCGGGTCGAAGAGAGAACCGTATGCCACCCGGAAACTGGCGTATAATACGCATGCCGTATAATGTACGACGATCTAATCTCTCCGGCTCGATCGGAGGGGATACGTCAGCAGTATGGGCAGGAAAATAACCAAGACAACGCGCAATCATCGTAATGTACGCGCCGCCATACACGACTCCTCGCTCCTGGCGATGATAATATGAAGCATAATACTCAGCTAAACATCTCGCCAGGTTGCACCTCGTCCCCGTAATCAAACAATAAAGGTAAAATAAGTCGGGAATGGTACACCACTCCCGACTCTTGCCACGTGCCGTGATGGATGTGGCGATCATCCGATGCAAATAACGGATAAGAGGATCTCTAATACCAGTGACCCTGCCCTTAGTCCTCTGAAACGGACCGTCGGCAATTTGAGGCCACCAATCTCTCAATCGGTTCTCCTCCAACTAGTTGTTCGTAAAGAAGGTTATAGTTATACTCGTAAATCTCCGTCGTGGGAGACTCACACAAACGTGCCCATGTATATTTAAACTTTCGCCAGTCATCTTTCGGAAAACTTGCTTTACAATGTTTCGCGATATTCTCGTTAATATGCCACCTGCATAAACACTTTGAAGCATTTGGAAATACTTTACCACATGCGTTCATTAAAGCAAGATCTCTGTCTGTTATTATGACTCGCGGCTCCATACACCTATTTAACGTATCTTTCAATCTATTAAGCACCCACTCAAAATTATCTTCTCGTTCTTTACTAATAAATGCATGAGCAACACAAAATGTCTTGTGTGTCGAGGTCACACCAACAATCTGAACAAACGGAAGTTTGTACATGTTTGTTTTATACGTCGCGTCTATCATCAGCACGTGCGGAAATGCACGCCAAGTGTCGTATGATTTTGGATGACAAAAAAATATATCTTCTACGGTATTTGTATCGGGATCTTCTCGGGTGTAATAAACATACCTTTTAGAAGATAAAAGGTTTTCTAAAACTTGCATTGGTGTTTCACCGACTTTCTTTTCACTTCTTATCTTATATTGAGCGTTGTATACGTCTCTGGTTATGGATGCGTTATTTGGATTTTGCTTTTTCAAAGCTGATAAGATGTTACGAGGCTCCATGTTCTGATCGGTAAGTTGTTCCACCAAATTGAATTCATTTTGAGAAAACCTTCTTACAAATGGATGCCCCTCCATATGTTGGGCGGGATCATGGTTATGTTCGTCATTTCTCACCTCTAATTTCCACGAACGACGTTTGTTGTCGTATATCCCCACTAATTTAAAAGGACATCCGATTTTTTTGCTACCAGATCGTCTAATTGTTGCTTTACTTTTGTGTTCACCACCACGATCACAAATAAGCCACACCTTTACGACCTGACCTTCCTTTTTCTTCGATCTTCGTGTAATAATAACATAACCGTTATCACGTCCCCTATTAACAACCCAAGAAACTAGCTCATCGAGTGATAAAAATTCTTGACATGTTTCAAACGATATTTTCGTGTTTTGATTTTCAGCACTCGAGAGATAGTTTATATTACTTTGTTGCGGGTCATAACTTGATTCTCGGCAAAACTCAATCTCATCATCGGGAACATAAGGTTGGTTTAAATCTGGCAATTCGTAACCAGATTGAACGTACGAATCATCTTGATTACTTTCTGACACGTACGAAACGCTTGAATATTCACCAAACAAATAGTTACTATCCCAAAACGACATAACGAAAGAATAATCTTGGATCACTTCAAATTCAACCGTGCTAAACGTTCCCTGGCAGCCCTATAACACAAATGAGATTTTTAAGAAAATAGAGTTTTGTGGTTCAACTATTTCTTCAAAATAATAATTTTTCTCTAAAACTATAACTCTTATTTCTTTTATATACATACTTACGTACACATAAATGTCTTGATTACTTAATAATCATTTCAACTAACTCGGGTTCCACGATACTAGTCGGCTATGATAAAAAAGCTTAAAATTTATTTAAGTTTACCGTAACCGACTAGCATCGATGGAACCCGAGTTAGTTGAAACGATTTTTTAAGTATGCAATTCAAATATATGTATATATGTATGCAAATACTTAACGAAATAAGAATCAAATGTTTACCGAGTAATTATCCGACAGAAGAAAATGTTGAACCACACAACGCTAATTTCTTCAGTTAATATCAACAGTTTCCATCTTCTACAACGAAATATGAACGAAAAATGAACGAAAAATGAACGATATGAATGAAATATGAACGCATTCGTTGCGTTTATATATAATCGAAAGAATCTTCAGTCGCGTCACCACAATCCGAAAAAAAGCATATACGCAGCGTATGGGTCCATACGCCACGTATAGCCTTTAGTCAAATCAGTCAAATCAAAGCTTCAGATGAAGCTATACGCTGCGTATGGACCCATACGCGGCGTATAGCCCTCTGTCGTATAGGGTGGTACGCAACAACACCGACACCTATAGCTGCGTACAGGCCCATACGCCGCGTATAGGTGTCGGTGGTGTTGCGTACCACCCTATACGACAGAGTGCTATACGCCGCGTATAGGTCCATACGCGGCGTATAGTCTTGACTGATTTGACTTTACAGCTTTGTCTCTGAAAAGGGTATACGCCGCGTATGGGTCCATACGCGGCGTATAGGGTCACTGATGTGACGTGGAATTCTTGGCATTAATTGGCAATAATTGGAGGGACCTATACGCCGCGTATGGACCCATACGCGGCGTATAGGCGGGTGTCGATTTAAATTTTTGGGTGTCTAATTATTAGGACCCTTATTCATATATGTTTTAATATAATTGACTTTTCCTTTTACAGTACTAAGCAATATATCATTTTATTATTATTATTATCTTATATTACTACGCAACATACCATTTTATTTATTGATTACTATGTAGGTTTTTTTAATAATAATATTTACTCTTACACTATCTTATATCTATAAGATTTTCAACCTACCCCACTTTTTGTAGGATGAAAACATTATTACCATCGCCTTCTTTCGAACGACAAATCTACCCTACTTTTATTTCTAAACTACTCCAATTCAAATAATTTTACATCTTTACCACCATTTATATATTACGTAGTTTACAATCTCCGAATACTTCATCTTAACCACGTTGATCCTCCAACAGGTGCTCTAACAATTGTGGTTTGATACACAAAACCATTTATTATTTTAAAGTTATTACAAATTAAACTCTTTTCAAATTTGTATTTATTCGAAACAGAATCGAATGGTTATTGAAAAAGAATATATATTTTTAACGAATTTGAAGGGTATAATTTGTAAATAAATAAAAATGATGTAGGTGGTCTAGCTAGTGGTGGGTTTATATCGTTGTAAATGCAAGATAGTAGTATTTATATGTAAAAACTTTTATTTAAAATTAAAATAAAATGTAAAATGTTTAAAATATCTTTTTTTTTTCAGTGTTAGTCTCACCGAAAATAGAATGCACGTGTTTGTTTAAAATGATATTTATAATCTATATTGTATTGTAAATTAGTTAGGTTGTCATTTTGAATTGTAGAGTTTGAAATTTAAGGGTGTTCATATTCCACTTCAGTAGGTTTGTGAAGAATAAACTAAACTGCAAACTATGGTTTGACAAATCCAACCGACCAAATTTCACAGTTTGCAATTTAATTTTAGTGGTTTAGCGGTTATACACATTTTTTTTTTATTTTCTAAAAAGCTTAATTTTGTATTACTTTAAAAAAAACGAGAAGGCCTGTTATTTGTTAAACTGCCATTGAAAAAGAAAAAAATAATGTTATGCTTTTTTTAAGTTTCAAACCATAAACTACACCAAATACATTTTAAACGAGACAAACCATTCTACTTGTTTTGGTTCACAAACACTTCGAATAAATTATCTATATTATTTATATAAGTATTTTAAAAGAATAAAATTGTCATTTTAGCTATATTTTAAAACACTTTAGCATTTAGTTCCTTTGTAAATTTTTTATAATATCAAAGTTGCCCTCTAAACATGGTATACTATAGTCTAAGAATATTAAACCTTCGTTGATAAGTTTAATCAATTTAACTAAATTTATAGACTTTAATCTGTTTCATAAATATTGACAACAATAATTTATAAATTATTATATAACTATTAGTTATATAAAATATTATTTGAATGCATAGAAATCGGTATTTATAAAATTTATAACAATATTATGTTTTAAATGTAAAAACATTTTTAAAAAATATTGAAACATCTGTTTATAATTTATATATTTTAAAAGTATCTATACTATATATGAAGCATTTACGGAGGGTATTTTAAGATACCCTAAAATTAAGAACAAATAATTTACTCAATGCATAAGATACGACCATTTTTAAAGGTAAAATAGTAATTATATCATTATGTATAAATTACCCCCTTACAATTAGTTACATAATAACCCTACACTTACTAACACTTACATAAAAGTTTAATAAATTTAAACTATTTGATGTTTTAAATTAGCATTAGTTTAGAAATTTAAGCCAATTATTCAATCATATTAATTATTTTAGGGATTTAGTAACAAATTATTAAATGAAGTTTAAGTTATGAGGTAATAGAGAATTAAAAAATAACTTTAAACCTTTATATTAACACTTAAGTAAAATTTTAACAAATTTGAATTAGTAACAAGTGAAGTTATTTTTTTTATGTTAAATAAAGTTTAAATTATAAGGTAATAGTGAATAAAAAAACATCTTTAAACCTTAATACTAGCCGCTATCGTAAAATTTTAACAAATTTGAATTATAAACCGATCTGTATTTTATGAGGTACAATAAGTTAATGCGTAAATGTACAAGTAGTTATGCAAAACTATTTATTTGGTGTTTTAAATTTTAGCTTAGAAAAAAACAAAATAGAATTTTGTAAAAATACTACAAGAATAACAAAATATTAGAAACACATACCGGATGTAAAATGTCACCCGCTGTATTGCGCGGGCACCCTACTAGTATTAGTAAATGACTCAAACACCATTATCTTTTTCTAACTACCTCTCTCACCTTTATCTATTGAATTATAGATTTCTTAAATTCCATAATCTAAGAAAACTAAAAATCATGCATACAAACCTTAAAACCGTTAGATGAATACCAATCTACAAATAATTAAAACCAAACCTTATAAATTTCAACACACCCTTTTAAACACGCGGGTTCAAACACTGGTCGCTAAAATATCATCACGTTCATCATTTAATAAGCCATATTAAACTAACTAGTAACTACACTAAATAAAAAGTTTATATGAACACGTACACATCCGTTAGGCTAAAGGTCACTATTAATCATCATCAATCACCTCTATAAACTACACCTTTCACCCCCATCTCCGACCACCACCAATGGCACATTCCGATCAAACTCCGGCAACCAAACCCCGCCGGAACCCTACTCCGGCGACCAAAAACCACCGTCCTCCGCCGTACCGCGGCGTTCGAATGCGCAGTTGGGGCAAATGGGTGTCGGAGATCCGCCAGCCCCGCCAAAAAACCCGCATCTGGCTGGGCACCTTCCCGTCGCCGGAGATGGCCGCCAGAGCCCACGACGTCGCCGCCCTGTCGGTCAAAGGCGCCGCCGCCGTGCTCAACTTCCCGCAGCTCAAACACCTCCTGCCGGTGCCGGCGTCCGCCGCCCCACGCGACGTTCGGGCCGCCGCGGCCAAGGCGGCGACGATGGTGGAGATTGGCTCTCCGGCGAGTGGTGGTGGTGGGTTTTCGGCCGGTGACGGTGGTGGTGCTGTGAGCTCCGGTGATGAGTTGGAGGAGATCGTTGAGTTGCCGAGTTTGAATGGGGTTGACTCGCCGGAATCGGCGAGTCGGGTGACGGTGGTGGACTCGGTGGAGGGGTGGTTGTCGCCGCCGTGGGCGGCGGCGGAAGTTGGTGGTTTTCCGGTGGATGTTTCCGATGAGACGGTGGGTGAAGATTTGTGTTTTCAGACGCTCATTTGGGATTGTTGATGATGATGTTTTTAGCATGCATGTTTTTGTTAGAAGGTATAAAGTGATTTTTATGAAAAGATTAAGGTATACATGTTTGTTATAGAAAATGATTATATTTAATATTTTAATTTTAATATACATGTATCTTTTTAAACTTGATATGTGATAACCATCTTGATTTTGTTATTTCATTAACGAAATAGTAATTTCTTGAGAGAACTTTATACATGTATCTTTTTAAACTTGCAAAAAATATGGTAATTCCTAAATCGTAAATGTTTAATGTATAATTAGTTATTTACCTTGCACGTTGCGACGGAACGTGATGAATTAACGAATACTAAAAACAAAAATGACATTAATAACCGAGGCTTAGAAGCATGCATGAAATCAACCGTCAAGTTTATATCATCATAGTCATTCACCCATACGTTTACTTTCTTTTAATACTAAATACTATAGTATAAGGCTCGGAAATAACTGTTAGCCGTGGCTGCAAACTGCGAGCTTACCCCTCCGTCGTGGCAACCACCAACATCCGCATTAGATTCGAGAGCCAAAGGCGGCAAATCAACTGGCCGGCCATGACCGCGGTCAGACCGCCACTGCTAGGGTATGCACCACGGCGACAACCCATAACGGATGCGTATCGATAGACAACAACAAAACAACCACTAGCAACCACCAACGTAACCCTATGCCGACATCCCCATCGTAATCACAGCAGGGCAACCAAAACCAGGCTATGGCAATTGCCGGCGACGATCACCATAAAAACCCTAAGTCGTGACGTCACCGTACCAACAACCGTCAAAGCACTTTTGGAGGCCAGATCTCCGTCGCTACCACCGGCAAAAGCCATACAATTACAGATAAGGTGGCAATTGGGGACCAAGAAACCACCAAGGCGGCCGAGTGGACCCAAAAACCACCAAGGTTGCCTACGCCAAGAAGAAGAAGAAGGATCTTGTCAGGGGGTGGCCGGAAGAAGAGCATAGACCAGTTGGGGAACCCAATGGCAAGCAATAACCGTAAACGAAGAGCACCGGCGGCAAGAGGACGCCGAAAAACCAAAAAAAGCAGTCGCTTTCTTTCTCTTAGTAAAGACACAATGCAATGAGAAATAGTATCATATGCTTCAAAAGTGGTATTATTAGCTATAGTAACTCTAATCACAAAAAATAGTTGTTGTTCAATAATAATCTAATATTCAACGTTCTTTAATTAAAAAATATCTACTGAAACTTATGATCATGTAGTTAAGTTTAGAGTCAATATATGAAATTGATACCTTCTTAATACCATACAAATCATGTTTCTCTATTCAACATACCGGCAATTATTTTAGAAGTTAAATGAGTTATTATTAAAGGCTAATTAAAAAAAACAAAAAAATGAAGTTTAGAAATATAGATTTTTAAAAACACTTTTTAGGAGAAAACTAAATTACAAATAAAGTTTTGGATGGGATTTGTCTAGCAAAACAATGTAAACTTAAAAAGGTTAGTTAAATTAATAATCATAACATTATCTAGTACAAGCCCACGTGTAGAACCCGCTTCTCTTTGTTCATGGTTAGAAACTCAACCACTCAATCAAACCTATAAATAATGTTTTTAAAACCGCACGAGACAGCGAACTAGTCGCCTAAGAGGTTCATTAATCAATCAGACCTGTCAGATTGATCGAACCAAATTTAAAAACCGGATGACTTCTAGGCATATATGTTTTCTAAGACCTTCATTGTTATTCAAAACACTTGAACACTATATTATATACAAAAGAATCAATGTATGATCGACGTTGATTTCATATCATTTTGGTTCCACACTTCTCTACACGTGATATCATTATCAACTATCAAGGCCCACTACAAGAAAAGAGTCTATGGCGACTGCACCTATGGCGACGACATGTCGGCGTCGCTATAGGTCACCTATGGGTCGCCATAGGGTCAGCTAGGCTTTTGGCTACTGCAAACCTACCGTGACGACAAGTCGTCGCATTAGGTCCTACCTATCGGGAAATTCTTTGCCATAGCCCAGAAAAAAAATTTGTTTTTAATTAAAATATAATGCGGGAAATTCTTTGCCGACAACTCTGTGGCGTCGACATGTCGTCGAGATAGACCTTTGTGGCGACTACACCTTTGGCGACGACAATAAAATGGGCTATAGCTACGGAGCTGTGGCGACTGGGGCTATGGCGACGACATGTCGTCGCCATAGGCTATGGCGACGACATGTCGTCGCCATAGGCTATGGCGACGACAAACACACCCTATCGCGACGACAAATGTCGTCGCCATAGCCCAGTTTTCTTGTAGTGGCCTCTTTACTTTCTAGTAAATGGGATTATTGGATCTTTATATCTAGAGTGTTTCTTCACTAGATTTTTGTAGTGTATATTATTTGTTTTAAGGATTTTCGTGAGCTTTTTACATTAAACGGTTTTTCATGTTTGAGACGTGATCTAGACTCATATTAATTTAGTCTGATAAAAATCTTAATCGGAGCATTAGAATCGAATACATGTGATATAGTCACTCCCTTTGAGATAATGAACATGTCTTACAACTACTAAATCTAATAAATGAATTATCCTTCAAATTAGGCGTTAATTAGGAAACAAATGAGACTTATAAGAAGACTTCAAAAATAAGTAAAATAACTTTCAAAGTTTAGCCAATCCAATTTCCAAAGTGCGCCACTAAACCCGGTTTGATTATTGATGACATTTGACCTTTTTTTAAATATTTTGTCACGTTGTTTGATGTTTAAGCTGTTATAGACGGTTTATGTGACATTTAGTTTGTGTATGTTTACTAATACTTAATATAATAAAAGTACATAAATATATTGATTAAAAAATTTATTTTTCTAAAAGAAAATTTAAAATCTCCTTTTCTTATAAAAACTAAGCTCGTTTTCAACTATTTTTCTCCCTTTATATATCAACTTTTCTTGTCGAAGTAAACACATCATAGTTTATTTTGTCTTCGTAACCGAAGAATATTTGTCCTTCATTGATTTGATTTGTTTGAATTGACAAATCTTCCAACCTATTTTCCTCCTACATTAAAAATATTATTATATATATATATATATATATATATATATATATATATATATATATATATATATATATATATATATATATATATATATATATATATATATATATATTAATCATTTCACACTATTTCTAGCATGGCGTGGGTGTGTAATAATTTTCTTATCACTATCACTCATCCGTTACGGATGATCTCATGATGTAATAATCTTATAAAATTTATAAATCGTTGTTAAAAATATAAAAGAACAACCACATAAATTATCATTAAAAATTTGAGGAAACCCAAAAACTATAGAAACCAAAAGAACACATGAATTACAGTTTTCACGGACTAGAATCATTGTAAAAATTATGAAAGATAATTTTCATTTATTTCCCTTTGTAGAAAGCATCTTCTAAGATTATTTGTAAAATTTGTTTTCTCATCTCCTTGTTCATTTTCCTTATAAAATAATGTTGCATTTTCAAACTTATCATTAACAGAATTGTATTAGATAAAATATATCATTTAACAGTCAAATATTTCAATGTTATTCATATTTTAATAGAAGAGGGACTTTTTCCTTAAAATGGAAGTTCATTGTTGAGTAAATTACACGAGTTGTTTTCATGGTAACATCATTATCGAGAGTTCTATTCGTTATTTTGATAACTTATATATATCTTACTAGTTTTAATAAATCCGTGTATTTTACAGAAACGGGTTAAACAAATAAAATATTAAATTTAATAAAAATTTATGAAGCATAAATGATAAGATATAGTTGAAATTATGTATAACTAAGAACTATAAGTAATGAAACAATGATATCAACTTTTTAAACTTTTATTTTTTAAAACATTTTGTTTCAAAACAAACCGTATTTAAAAATATGTCATTTTTCAAAAACTTCCTTATAATAACTCTCTACTTTAATTAGTTTTTATTATAAAAAATTACTTTCTAAAAATATCAATTTTAAAATATTTTATATTTATAAAAAAAGTTTGATGTTTTTAAAAAAATATTATTTTATAAAAAATATTTTTTTAGAAATAACATTAATTAAAATATATCTTTCTTAAAATATTAAAAAATATTTTTAATCTTAAAAGGAGTTAAATAATATTATTAGTAATTATAGTAAACTACTCAAATAAATCTACTCTAATAAAGGAAAATAACTAAAGCCACATGGCTACCTTTTAGCACGCCTACGTCATCTTCACCTAGGCGCCACCTAGGATTGTCCGTGTGTCACCACCAGAATAAATTTACAATATGCATTAACTCTTGTATTAATTAGAATAAATTTACAATATGAATTTAATTATATGCATTAACTCTTTATTAATTAGAATAAGTTTATTAAATGAGGACAATTTAAAAACACTTGCATAAAACACTTGTACCATATGCATAAATAGCTGTTATAGGCATCTTACAAAAATATAAAATTATCAATCTACCCATAGGTTTTGTATTATATAGTAGTAGAGTTTAAATAAGAGTTATTAAGGAAACTTTGTTGAAGTCAAGATTTTTACAAAAATTATAAACTTATTATGGTGGTGACACATGAGCAATCTTAGGTGGCGCCTAGGTAAAGATGACGTGAACATGCTAAAAAATAACCATGTGACTTTAGTTATTTTGCTTTATTAGAGTAGATGTTCACACATGAATAAATATATTGATATTTTCCCCTAATTGCAGTTCATTTTTTTATGAAATACACATGAAATAATTATTTTACCTTTTCTATTTAAAATATAAGCTGAATCCTTAAAGTCATACACCAAGACAGATAAATACAAAGTGCATATCTCTATATGAGGCTTAAGAAGTTACTCATTCTCTTGACATCACAAATAGAAACTTTCATTCCCTCATAATGATTAATTTATTTCATCTATTATTCTTACCTACCAGTCACCACCTGAGTTTTCAGGAATACATTTGCAAAATGAGCACAACTGGAATATTAGGAAGCAACCAACTGATCAATTATTATTAGGAGTCATATGGTTTGGTAGTCCGGTGGTAAAAATCAGTGACTTATGAAGAAAATCAGGGTTTGAGTTCTCGTATGAGATAGATTAAAAATTAATATAGTTTAAAAGTATAAGCAGATGAATGTACGGATTTACTAAAAGAACTTTCGTTAGGATTTTTAGGCATTTAAGATTTGAAGATATATTTGGTTTTCTTCATGATTTTAGAGTTGAATTAATGTTCTACTTGGTAGAATATAAAAACAAATCATAAGTTATGTACCGTTGTACTCAAAATTCCTGCTTAATTTGTTAATACAAAGAATCTAACGATAAACTTTTTTAGATTTTAGAATTTTCTATTTTAAAGCTAAAAATAAACATCCATCCACGTAAAAGAAAAAAATATGTTACAAATGGACAAATAGCAAGGAGCACATGAGTAATTTTTGAGAATGGTGAATTAAAACCATTTAATCAGACGATTACACTGCTCTTTTTTTACTGCAAATGTACGGTTTTGTTTCGGAGAGGACCATCTATTCGTTTTCCAATCAGGACCGCACCCCAACTCCCTTAAAAGAAAATCCATAAGGCCATAACTAAAAAAATTTTCTGGCTCAATACTGAATATTTTGCTCAAAGTGGGATGTTACACTGTTAATTAATAGGTTAATGAAGGTTGTTGCTTATGTTAGCTTGGAACAATCCGTATTTATTAAGGATAGTTAAATTATAGATGGTATTCTCATTATTATTAATGATATGTTTGAATGGTATAAGAACAGAAAAAACAATTACCTTTATTTAATATATATTTTGAAAAGGGTTATGATTGTTTTACTTGGGATTATTTGAAGAGTGTTTGCTACACGAATCTTAACTAATAGATTAGGGTCGAGTAATAGTGTAGAATGTGGTCACCATTTTAGTTCAGGCAGGGGCTTGTAATAGGCTTGGGTTGGGACGCTAAATGCAAAACAAAGATAACACCGTGAGTCTAGTCATGGGCATAAGTGATTTCTTCCCATGACCAGCCTCTGGTGTGAGAATAAGTATTTTTTATGAGAAATAAAAAGGGGAGTTTAGAGAGAATAGTAAGGATTAGAGTTAGGAGGTTCGAAGTGTGTGTCACACCCCAACCTTGACGGTGGAAACGTCGAGATGTGAGGGTTAAGATTGTTCACAACCACATAACGCAATTATTTATCCGAAAATATAATAATCATAAGTTTCAGAAGTAACATTACAAGCATAAGTCTCAAATATGAAAATAGACATAACATAAGATGTAAATACACCAAGTCATTTCATTTATTTAACTAGGTCCATTCCTAGATGTGAAAGAACTTCAAAGATGGCTATCAAACTTGCGCATTTCCTGAAACATGTTAAAAATAAAATGTCAACATAATGTTGGTGAGATTTCCATAGTTTTCATACATAAATATATAAAAGATGGCAATTCATGTTATAAATTAGTGAGCAAAGTAACTAGGGATGTAAGACAGATGCACAATCAAACCTTGACAGTTTACAAGTTTCCACGTTTACAAGTTTATACGATTAGCTAAGTGTACTTGGATTAACCAAGCAGGCTTGTCAAGCCCATAGATCTATGACGTCGCCAGGCTAGCAATAGTTAATGATTGCACATATAATAGTCAATACATGGTAATTACTAAGATCAACTAACCACAACATACAAGTGAATTGCCAAAAGTTTACAAGAATCAAACGAGTTTACAAGTGCAACATTTATAAGGTAACATGTTTCACCCCTATGTGTAAAAATATGTAAAAAGGGGTATAGAAATACTCACTTGGCCAATATATATAGTTGATGATTAATAAGAAAAATAATATGCGTCGCTCCAACGTAAAACTTCACTAGGTACCTAAATATATAATTACAAGACTTTAAGTTTTATTAATAAGTTTAACGAGTTAACGAGAATTAGGGTCTTAGATGAAATTTGGTATTTGGAGATTTTATTTATTACATTAAATAATAAAAGAAATAAAATATACAAGTTAAACATTTTAGTATAAAAATGTAGGGAAGCCATTTGTAATAAAGCTTCGTTACAAGGTTCAGTAACATTTATAACTTTTAAAATAACCCTCATTTTATACAATAATATATACTTATTATTTAAATAAATAATGATTTAGTGAGTTACAACAATATTTAAAGTCTATTTTATAAGGAAAATAATTTAAATATATCATTTGAACAAATAATGATTTGGTAAGTTAAAACAATATGTTAAGTCCATCCTATAAGTAAATGACCCTACTATATTATTTGAAATCCATAGGATTAAACCAAGAATAACCTTTATTTAAAAAAACTTTATTAAAAATTATTTAGTTATTTAAATTTAATAAAAAAATTCCAGAAATTCATTTGGTGGCCACAAAAATATTTAGAGTTTATAAGCACACTTTTATATTTATTAAGAATTTTTCCATAATTAATTTTTAGGCTAAAAGCCTTAAAAGAAATACATGAGGGTCCCCGGGTTCGAACCCGGGACCTCATGTTTAGAGCACATGCACCTTAACCATTGAACCAAAGGCCTCAGTCGCGAGTTACGTTGGTTTCAAAACCTTAAAAACACAAGTTTCAATAGATCCCCATTTTCCCAAGAACCCTAATCCCAATTCAATCCAAATTGAAAGCTAAAATGCGGATGATTACAACAATAGACATGGGGCTTTTGTTCCCCATGTCAAATCGAGGGTGTGGGTAAGCTTAATTACCCGATTGATGATGATTTAAGAACGAACAGAACGAAGAACAGGAGCGGTTTCGTCGAAGTCGATCCGAGATGCAACTGTGGATAATAATCCAATTCGTTTTGCAGAAACCTTCCAAGGATCACGTTGATCAAAAACCCTCTATTAATTTTTGTTTAGTTTGTTCGAAAGGCGGTCTTCGATTAAAATGCAATTGCGACAGAGGAGGAGGATCGAGGATGATGTTCTTGCTTGTTTCAGGTGAAATTGAAATCGTTAAACGCCTGGGGATAGTTAGATGCTTGTGTAGGTGCGTTTAATTAGATTATGATTACGGTTTAATGTTCGAACGGCTAGGTAGTTTAATGTGTTGCGGTTATGTAGTCGATTAGTCTAGAAACAAAAGCTTAAATGCGGTTAATTGATGCATACAGGTTCGAATCACCTACTAGAAAGATTTGGGAGCGGTTTCAGATCGAAAATCGGTGCCAATATACCCATTTGGGGTCGTCG